>OZ020190.1:84169755-84769755 GCA_963971165.1 Philopedon plagiatum
TTTTGCCGGTCACTGTATATATATATATATATATATATATATATATATATATATATATATATATATATATATATATATATATATATATATATATATATATATATATATATATATATAATTGAATTCGTTTTATTGAAAGTAACTGATGGCATTCAAAAAATAACATACATGGTGGTTCATAAGTGTGTGCAGAAAATCTAAACGTGTCACAATACAATATTTTTCGAGATGCCAGGTCCTAAAAAATACTTTTTTTATACGTTTAAAGTTTTTAACACTTAAGACAATTTTTCTTGCTCACTGTATTAAAGACAGTTTTTAAACCGGATTTCAAATGCAACGTCATCGATAAGAGTTTCAAAAAAATGAATATTTTTGAACCGTTTACAGTATCCTGCACGGTCGCGAGGAATTTGACATTTGTCGTTGCTCAGCTGTCTGCTGCTTGACGAGTTTAAAAAGTTTGTTCAGTTTCACAGTAACATAAATTATATGATGAAGACTATAAAAGAAATAATATCCAATATTTTGCTAGGCCAAGAGGCCTTATTAATTATTTTGTTCTACAATCTTTTCAAGGTCAGGGAAAAATTATATAGAGAAACTTTTTGAAAGCTTAAAATGTGAAATTTGTTATTTTACCACTTAGCAAATGAAGTGACTTCCTATATGGATCTCGTCTTTTTCGTAGCAACAAAAAATGTATTAAAAATTTAACTTACCGTTGTCCAGTTGGGAGGCTGTTTTATAATCCACGGATATTGGTTGTTTATATCATTAATTTGAACATAGACAATACCGTCGATCATTCCAGAATATACCTTAGTTTCAAAATAAATTGGAATTATCTTCAACAATTTAAATATTTTAAACGCTGTGACTCCCGGTCACAACTAAAGCTAAGCTAAATAATATGTAATTTTTATGTTAGCTAATAAAATAAATATAACAGATTTCTTTTTGGCAAGATATTTTTCCGTTTTTTGTAACTTAGATAAAAAAAAACAAAAATCAATAAGAATTACGCGCAACAGAGATTAAATAATGTAAGTAATACAAGGTTAACTTATGGACAAATTTAGTATAACAATTTGACTTGTAAAACTAGCTCACTGTATTGCCTTAAAACCTTATTAGGTACGTTGCCATGATAGCCAAAATGGAAGAAATATTTTAAAGATGATTTGGACAGGTTCCCCGTAAGTGAACTTCAAGGAAACTATAGGTACATTCAATCAAAACACTATTGATGAATTTGTCATGTTCATAATTGAAGACCTGAAGTAAATAATGTGCTAAGTGCCAAAATCATTATTTCGAGATAAACAATATTTTATGTTTTACAATCAATGTATAAGAAAAAACTCTCTCAAAATTCAATATAGGTCTATTTATGTAAGTATTTTTCTGTGTACTTAAGATCTTCGGGAACTTTTTGTAGAAAATAGCAGAAAAAAACGCCAATAGTTACAAAATCATAGAATGTGCTAAGTGCCAATACAAAAATATAAATATTGGGGTAAGTAAGAAGTAAGTAATAATGAAAAAATACAAAAAATGTAGCTTCTAATGAGTATTAAGATTCAATAGATCTTCATAAAATTGTCTATTTTCTTTCTTCAAGTAAGGAATCATTGCCAGCAGATTTTGTTTTTTTCTTCAGAAATTCTACTCTGGCAGGTCAGGTTTGGAAGAGTCATTTCTGCGATTACTTTAGTTGTAACATTTTCTTCAAAATCTTCATTGTTTTCCAAGGCTCTATTTCGTTCAGGGTTTCTCGGATGTTAACGAATCCTGGATTTTCTTTTTTTTGCCGTTCCTTTTTCTTACGTCCGCGGCACTGTCCAGTAGTTGTACCAGTATTATTATTCATTCTTGTATTATTTTTAAACTATACAGAATGAGATAAACAATAACAAGCACAACGTTAAACCAGCGTCGAAACTGCCGCCTGTAGCACAGAAAACAAGGTTATATTTGGCACTTAGCACATTGTTTACCGGCGGCGTTTGGGCGATTGACACGCGTGCACCCTAGTATGAAGTTTTTCAGTACAATTTAATAGTCGTGGCACTTAGCGCTTTATATATGTTGTTGGTTACGGCATCTAGAATATTTTACAAGTATAAAATGAAAAACCGATTTTTTGGCACTTAGCACCTTATTTACTTCAAGTCTTCAATTATCACTTGTCTATTGTTAAACGTTGTAGAATAACTACATGTCATTGTGTATTAGGCACTTCTGTATATTCTTTCAATTTTAATTGAACAAAATTTATGTAGCTCAGAATTTTTATCTTAAAAATGTTCACTTCCTTTTACGTGCCTCGATATAATCAATAATTTTAATCCCATTTTCCATTAGTTCCTTAGAAAATGGCTTTTAGAATGTTAAAGCAGTAAAATCCTGTAAGAGTTTATTTTAGCCTACTTAAGTGGTTAACTTATTGTACAACTTACTATGTACTTCTAAACAAGCGATCATGGCCGCTGCTCAATTTACTTATTCAAACGTTTTTAAGCTTATTTGATAGACTTAAAATATCTGTGGAATCAGTTGAATTGGCAATTACATTAACATAAATCTAACATACAGCTAGAACACACTTTTAGTGGCTCTCTGCATGAGTAAGAATGAACAAAATTTTCAGCCGAAAGCCGAGAAAAATTGTTCATGTTTCTCTTCTACTTTTGCAGCATTTAGAGTTTAATTAATGGTTTTTAACAGTTTATATTAACCTTTGGAGGTCTAAGGGTTAGAATGTTACACTGGCGTCAAATGCAGTATGTTTTGTAGCCAGGAACAAAAGTAGCGCTTGAAATGCTTCAACTTGGTGTACTATTGTAGAGCGTATTTTCTAAGTGGTCTAAAAAGAAGGTTATTCTAGAGCTAATTTTAGGTAAAAAGTTTCTATAAAAATGGGGCCAATAGATATTGACTTATTCCTTTCAAACATCCTGAACTTTTATTCCGCTGATAACTTTAAATTGAATAATTAGTACCTACTCCCATTGAAACTTTTTGGCCTCCTGTACTTTTTGGTGATATTTGCACTTATTCCAAAGCGGAATATCTATCCCTGTGTTGTACACTATTTTAAAGATAAAAAGGGATGCTTTGCTAAATAATTTTAAACAATGCAATATATACCTATATATACAGGGTGGTGCAACCAAGATGGGGTGGACGATTGTGAGTAAACGGTGAGGAATTTCGAAAATTTTTTTTTTAATATTATCGACAGTCAGACCCGCTATGTTTTAAAATTATAGCCATATACAGGGTGGTCTGAAAAACTCGTGGCGAACCAAATTTGTATTTATTTAAATGGGACACCCAGTATATAATTATTCCAATTGATTCTCCTGTTCGTTACGATCATTTTGATATAGGGTTTATTGGGTCTAAAACTTATAGTAAGGGAATGGGACGCGGTTAAAGTTGAAAAAATGCTCACAGTTCGGCCATTTTTTGGTATGGTAAAACCAAATGTTTCATAAAACGTTACATATCCTTGGATACATTAATCACTTGCAATTTGTTTAAAATTATTCACTGTTATACAGGGTGGTGAAGTTTTGCAAATACGCCCTGGACTCATTTTTTTTAAATGATGCCTTTCTGACTAACAGTTTTTTAGTAAACTAGCCGTGAAAGCAAAGTTTCTTCATTCTAATACGATTATACTGAATTTACGTTGTTTATTATTGAAATGAAACAAAAGATTGACGAACTTGTCAAAGCTACTGCCGCATAATCCATTATTTACAAGTTAAGTGTAGGTGGCTCAATAATTATGAGGTAAGAAAACTGAGACCCGAAACTTTTACATGTTTATTAGAGATATTTCAAAAAACAGAAAATATTGTTTTTAGGAAATGTAAAGTAATTAATAAACCAGTTATAAACAAAGATAATCAGTTATCAGCATTATTAATAGTGTAAGAAAATTAATTAAGCAAAAACAGAACATCTTTTAAAATTATTTAGGTATGTACTTACTTGTAAACCTAATTTAATATAAACAAGTATATATATATATATATATATATATATATATATATATATATATATATATATATAGATATATCTAGCGAGCAAGGTGACGCTTTCCATGTAAAAATCGCGGTAAGACTGGCCTCCGCGGCACATTGGCCTCCGGTAGACGGAGGCCAATTTGACATTGACCTGAAAACTCATAATTGCCTATAAAATATTACAAGTAACAAGAAAATGGTGGAATTGGCCGGAGCTCAATTTAGGCCAAATCTGTATAAAACTATACATCGCAGTCCGGAGTGTCTACCGTCTGGTGGCTCTGTCGTCGGTCACCAATATACATGAGCAATCTAGATAGCGGCTAACCTGGCCTCCAAGAATCGTGGCAGGTAGTTTGCCTTTGGCTTCCGTTGCGTTAACATCTCTCGGTCGACTACATAGTTAGATTTCGGGTTAGATCGCCTAGAAGCGGTGAGTAGAGTGTTTTGTGACGGAATACGAAGGGAAGCTCCACGGCCTGTTGAGGGGAGTCTTTACCAAATCCAAGGGGGGTGAGCGATGAGGCCTAAAATCCCTGTTCGTGCTGCGTTTTTTCATCCACACAAGGTGGACATGTGACGGCCATGTCTTGTTGTGGGAGGAGCGTAGGGCGGAAGTGTGGCTTAAAGAAAAGGTCATGCGCAATAGACTCTACCAGAGGCGGGAAACTCCATAACCTCAACTGTGCCAAACCGAAAACATTGACGTTTTGTCATTTTTTATCATTGTTATTGTTTGTATTCGGAATCTCCGAGGGTACATACCCGACAAATCGGAGATTCTAAGGGAATTACCACCCAAACTGGGTAACGTGTAAGCCATCCCTAAGGGTAGCTAGGGCTCTGGTTAAGCGCCGGACCGGGTGGAGAGCTGGCCAACCTGTCCTATGGACGAGGGCCAATAACAGGTGAAGAAAGAAAGAAAGAAGAATCGTGGCAACATTGCCGACAAATTGAAGACAAATATGCTATTCTTGTTATTTTCACGTTCGGGAGATCTTATAAAGATGACGGTGCTTTGACTATTTAGAGTTACGTTAGTTATAGGAGGTTTTATATAAATTTTATTCGGCACTGTACTTTACCTTCTACTTATAATACAAATTTTAAAGTATCTATATAATTTAAAATAATCATGCAAATAAAGTGATAAATTCATTTAAAATAGAGATTGGTAAATTTTCTAACAATTGCTTTCTATTTATTTGCGTGAAAATAAAATGCAAAGGATAATTTTATGAAATAAAACTATGCTTACTTAAGATAATAATTGTTATTTGGAGGCATATTATACACAGAGTCTGCCGAAAAACATGTTATAAATAAAAATTTTGTTTGTTCCTATAATTTGTCAAATATTTTTTTGCAGGGAATAAGATCTGTTTTTAAGAATAGTTTTTTGTCTAATTTACACTTCAAATAGTATATTAATAAAAATTATTGTATTTTTTTGTAAACTTGAATTTTAATATTTTGCCTGTCCCCGATGCAAATAAACCTAAACTCTATAGATAAAAGAAGAACCTGACTGACTGACTGACTGACTGACTGACTGAATGACATATCAACGCACAGCCCACACCGCTGCGTGTAGAAACTTGAAATTTTGCACAGAGGTTTCTTATATAATGTAGGCGTGCACTTAGGAAGGGTTTTTCCAAATTCAACTCCTAAGGGGGTGAAATTGGGGTTCAAACTTTGTATGGAAAAAAATATTATATGGTCCTATTAATTTGAAACTTTATAGAAGTACTCTAAAAAATAAATGTTTAAACACGTGTTTAACAGTTTTTAATCAATCAACCCCTAGGGGAGTAAAATGGGGATTCAAAGTTTTGTAAGGGACTAAAATTGTTATACGGTTCTATTACCTTAAAACTACGTAAAATACTCTGAAAAATAAACACATCTTTTATAAAATTTTAGAAAATCTAATTTTGTGTAATAAATGTTAAGAAAATTAACGTGGGGGCGAGGGTATAAATAAAAAGAAGCGGCTGGAAATTTTTCCAAGATAATGTGATTTTCGGGGTTATTGAGCTTGTCTAACGGTTGTTAAAAAATATAACGGGAGAGGGGGGGGGGGGAATAAAAAGGCACTGCTGGGAATTTCGCCAAAAATGTTAGATGTATCATTTTTGGGGTTATTAAGGTCCGAAAATCTAATTCTGTCTAACAGATGGTAAAAAAAGAACGGAAAGCGGCGGATAAAAAGAGAGCGATTGACAATTTATTCCAAAAATATGCCATTTTCGGCGTTATTAAGGTCAGAAAATCTAATTTTGTGAAATAGATGTTAAGAAAGTTAACGTGGAGGAGGAGGGGGGGAATTAGAAGCGACTGGCAATTTTAACAAAAACGTTAACTTATGTGTAATTTTCGGTGTTATAGATGTCAAAATTCCAATTTTGTCTAACAGATGTTGAAAAAGTTATCGGGAAGGGGGGATAAAAGGGAACGACTGAAAATTTCTCCAAAAGTGATAAATATCAATTTCTTGATTATTGAGGTCACAAAATGTAATTTTGCTTAGTATATGTTAAAAAAATTAACGGGGGGGGGATAAAATGGAGCAGCTAGAAATTTCTTCAAAACTGTTAAACGTGTCATTTTTGGGATTATTGGGGTCATAAAATCTAATTTTATTTAACAAATTAACGGTGGGGGTGGGGGCGATTAACATTTTTTCCAAAAATGTTGTAATTTTTGGGGAGATTAAGGTCAAAAAATATAATTATGTGTTAAGAAAAATGTTAAGAAAAATTAATGGGGGGGGGGGGGCGATTGGCAATTTGTCCAACAATGTTAACCAGTGTAACATTTTCGGGGTTATTAGATCAGAAAAGCTAATTTTGTGTAACAGATGTTATAAAAATTAACTCCGGGGCGGGGGTTTGGAAGTTCGTCTAAAATGTTAACTGATATGTCATTTTTGGGGTTATTGACTATGACTATTACAAATTCAAAGAGAGGGAGATAAGATGAAGGGAGAGGGGAAGAATGGGTGCACTAAAAAGAAAAAACAAATATTTTATAAAAATGAACAAAATTAAGTTGACGAATATTATTTATTTCATACTTTTCAGTGCTTTTCGTTTGGTGAAGTTGGTTCATTTTGTGAAAAAATAGAAATATTTTTAGGAGCAATAATTCATAAATACAACGTGGCACAATCTAATATCAATTTCTTTCCATTTACGGTGGCGGCTCCTGGAATTTCAGATTGTCTTATCTCAGTTCCTACGCATGGGACCCATACCAAATTATAAGATATTACTGCTGGGTACACTACAATCATTTTCGTGAAAAAAATATTTAATTTTAAAATTGCGAAAGAAAGTTGTTTTTTTGGGCCGCTTCACCTGAGATCTGAGAAAGTTCTGAAGAAAATTTTACTCTCATGTTTTTTTCATAACTTTAATCAGATTTTATCGGTAGAATTCAAATTTCATTGAATTACCTCTAATATCCTGATTAATTAGGTTTTAAAGTTTTGACCCTAAAATATTTTGTCTAAGAAATAACTTAAAATGTCATTTCTTTAAGGAAAATTAGAATATTTTCACCAAATTTGGAATTTGTCGATAAAATTTGATATTCTTTATGAAAATATATGGTAAGTAAAGTTTTCTTCAGAACTTTCTCAGATCTCAGGTGAAGCGGCCCAAAAAATTAACTTTTATCGCAAATTTTAAATCTAAATATTTTTTACGGAAATGTTTATAGGGTACCCAATATAATTTAGTGTTAGTCCCATGCGTAGGAACTGAGATACGACACATCTAAAATTTCAGGTGCCGTCACTGCATTTACCTACCTTTTCTATCAGTTCCCTGTGTTCGACCCCGATTTTGCGTCATGTTATATTGAAATTCCTCTAGATACGAGTATAACTAACCTAACCTAACCTAACCTAACTCATGTTTCATATATTCATAATCATGACATCAAAACTACACTATTATCACATATACCACGCGGACGAAGTCGCGGGAGAAAGCTAGTTATGCCAAGCTTTTTTACTGTACCACTAACTACTTTTAATTAACAAATTAGGACGCCTATTTAGTTCTTACATTTATTGTTCGGTAAATTCCATATCTTGCATCGTTTTGAAATTATGTAATAAATTAGTCATTCGTTTGCCCTTTTTAAAAAGTTTTAAAACGGCAAATACCAACGGATATTTGGCTAAATACTTATATATAAAAGGCGATGTCCTATTAAACAAAAAGCAAGAAAAATTGTTTTTAAATAAAGCGCAGAATATAGCCGAGTATAAAGGTAATTCAGGTCTGTTCAAAAAAAATAGTTTTGGTTAGTCAAAGGGTCTTGATCAGCCTGTATTCCGAAAACGAAGCATTTTAGGACATACATATGGACTTCTTTAACTTACAATCAGCCTAGGAATCACATTCTGAAAATTCTCTACATGTTTAATATCACCTTGTACAGTAAAATATTCCCTCCCGCATAACATAATATCCCGACAAGGGGAATTTATCCGTTACTAGAGATTTATTTGGCAGCCTACATAATGAATTTTCTGTTATCTAGAAACCTACATAAGACCACAAGACTAGAAAAAAATATTAAATATTTAATTTATTAAAATTAAAAAAAGTAATGATTTTGTTTGATGCATTCGATTAACTTTATTTTTTAACATATTTTCAAATACTAAATTCTTTGCTAAATAAAATGCTTTAAAATCGTTATTTTTCTTCGCAAACATTTTTTAATTTCTAGTGACCTTTAGGCCGGCGCCGGCCTAACATGAAAACAGGAGAGTTTAATGTTTCCTGTTTCGCGTTTCAAGTTTCTTTGATGTGCGGCCGGCCTAAGAGTTTCCATTCCTATTATTTTGTTTCAATTAGCCTTTCTGTTCTGGAAAAAAAACTTTTCAGCATAAACATTCAACAGAGACATGACCTAACATAAATAATTAAAGAAATTAAAGTTTTATTTGGTAATTTTCCATTACTTACTTACTTATAGAATTTTTGCGGGACACGGTACAAAAAGGGAAAGTACAAAACAAAATTTTAATTTCTTTTGATGAATTTTGTCTCTTTTGTGTGTTTATGGGCGAAAGTCATTGGTTTTTGATAGCAAATAACTAAGCAGCAGCAATGTAAATAGAAAAACAAAAAAGTAGAGATGATAACTCTTAAGGGAGATTTGACTATACTTATTTCTAAACTGAAATATATACGGTGAACCAAAAAAATACGATAATTTTATTACAAAGTGAATTTTTGAAAAAAAAAATTTTCGCTGAAAGTAAAGTTAGTAAAACACAAATTAATTAATAATTATTAAGTTTATTTAAATGCTGTATCTCCTAGAACAAGAACTTCTAAGATTTATTGACTTTCAGTTCTATACGATTCAATTTCTATGTGTCTAAAATGTCGATTATTAAGATTTTCTATTTCTTATTTTTTTCACATTGCCTCCGAGGATCAAAAATCGTACGTTTGCAAGTACTCGACACGTCACAGTTTGATATATCAAAACACTACACATACACTAATATGTTTATTTGGCATTTATTGTGACATTTTGTCACGTGAAGAAAGCGGACAGTCATCAATGATGACACGATTTCGACGTTGGTCTGGAGAAATTATTGTCTCTGCAACTGGGTAAATATGTTTAACTTTTCTAACATGATTATAAAATGAAAGATAGCCGATAACAATGATTGCAGTCATTATTTTGACAATGACTAACAATCAAATTTATCCTATAATCATAAATTAACGGTTTTTTATTTAGACCGCGAGACTGACCAGCAAGAGATTTTCTTTTAAATTCCCCCTCTGTATTATACAGCAGAGAAAACTAAAATTTTAAATGCAATCTTATGCCACGCGGTACCTCATTTTAAAGGCCTTCAAAAAAGAAATATTTTACCGCGGCGCACACCCTAGGTCCGTATCTTAATTTTTTTAAATGGCAAGCCTATAGAAATTAAAAATCGTGAAAAAAGGATTAAAAATTTAAAAGTTATAATTAATTAAATTATTATACCTATATATTTTTAAAGATTTTATTTGTAGTGATTTATACAAACACACTAATAATTACAAACAGACAAAATTCGGTCAAGTGCAAGCTATACTTGCACAATTAGTATTCCGTGCCATCAGCCCCCCACTTAACCTGAGCAAATCTTGGCCGCCCGTTCTCCGTCCATCTGCCGCGCTACCCGCTGCCGACGGCACCAACGCCGTATCACATCGCGTATGGACGGAGCTAAGTGGGGGAGCGTGTCGAGTGAGCCAAATTAAAAATTTTAAACAACGTGTAACAACACAAGTTGTTCCTTACATCGTGAGAAATATTTTTTGTCGAAAAACTTTTTCTCTAGAACCAATGGTTCAGCTGTTATAAGAAAATAAACAATTTGATTGTTTATAACAATTGTTCGCGCAAGAATTTTTCAAACCTGATAATTTTAGCTCAATCTACACCTGATTCTTAATGTTCATGATTTTTTTTCAGATTTTTCTGAGCGATTCTTTTGGTCATGAGGGTGGGGGACAGCAATTTTTATGCGTTTCTCCTGAAAATTGTTAAAAAATGCATAAAAAAGACATCATATATATCGTTGAATTCGTGTTTCAATAAGCTTTCATTTGACACTCCACACGATGCCCTTTTTTTCAAATCCCAATCTCCCCTAGAATCAAAATTCGACTTTTTATACTTCACATCTATGATTGGGCCACCCCACTCTATGTCTGTGCTAAATTTCAAATTTTTACGGCGAATAGTTTCAGAGAAAATCGCCTGTGACAGACGGACACCGAAGTGATTCCATTTTGCTAGTTTTAGCACGGAACACTAAAAAAACATGTTAAAAACTTCTCAATAAAATAAACATGCTGCCTGCAGAAAATGCATAGTAATTTGGCTGCCAGCTGCATTGAGTTAAGACTGGGTTTAAATAATATTCCTAATTCTAATTGAATTTTTTTGTACGTGGCATTATAAAGGTGTTCAATCATTAGAAAATTAGACAACATTTATCATAAAAAGAGATATTTATTATAAAAATAATAGATATCTGGCAATTCGTCCAACAAAAAGTACGAAGTATGACAATCCGACAATCTCAGGGGCTGTCACGATCCCCCTGGCCCTCCTCTGCGGGCGCCCATGGCCCCTGGACTCACCTAAATTTACAACTCTTGTTTGTGAAATATAACTAGAAATGTGATTTATTGCGAAAATTCAAGGGCAATTTCTACTTCTTGAAAAACAAATATTAGTAAGTAGTTAAAAAATCTATGTCCTTTATTTTTTGATCTTCTATATTACTCGTACCAAATTTCATTAATAATAACCTGTTCTGTCGGTCTTCAGATATAACAAAGTAACATTAATCTAAAATAAATGCTGTGCTTTGCTTTTTACAGTCTGACAATACTGTACTGATCCGACTTTACCAAAAAACGGTATATACAGAAGCCAAAGTATGCCAAATTATGAATAATTATGTAGAGTATACGGATGGATGCCAACCTTACCGTCTGTTGTACGGAGGCTAACCAGACCTTTGCACGAAACCCTAATATACAGGGAGTATATTCGTGTATATAGGGTGGACGCTAACTTGTGCTATTTTTGGGCGGATGCCATTTTGAACGTCAGATATATATATATATATATATATATATATATATATATATATATATATATATATATATATATATATATATATATATATATATGTATACATATATATACAAAAAAGTTGTTAAATGAAGTTAAGAAACTGAGGTATCACTGACTTGTCCTAAAAGAAACAGTTAATGTTAAAAAATAAAAGAGTCTATCCTGTACCGACACCTTGTACACTGTTCTATTGTATTATTATATGAAAAATATTCAACCAATAATAATGCAATAATAATTACTACTTTCCCTGTATTTTTAACAAACTCCTATTTGACTACAGAAATTTTAGTATGACTGTTGGCTTAATTAGAGCAACATTTTTAATAGCACATGAGTGTATTTTGTCAGTTTGTGCACTTTGACACAATAAAATGATTATTATTATAATTATTATTATTGTTATTATTATTATTATTATTATTATTATTATTATTATTATTATTATTATTAATTATTATAAATATTATTAAAATTATGATGGCGGGTGAACAACACTAATTAGGACACACTTGGTAGCCTAAAAAGAAAAAACCTGTCTTATTTAGTTCGATGCAGATGTAGTCACAGTTTAACTGCTATTTGGGAAAGTTTGACAAAAGAAAGTACTGAGCACTTCCAGTAGATTATGTGCTTTTTTCCCATTACGCTAATAGTTCTTATGATACAAGTGTTAAAAGTGGCATTTTATTTTGTCAGAAGGAAAGTTTGGGACACGAGCTCAGCAAGTGTTCCGTTCCTTCGAACAAAATAAAACACTTTTAACACATTTATCATATCCTATTTTTTCTACAAACACCAGTGGCGGATCTACGGGGGGGGGGGGGATGCAGGGGCTCAACCCCCCCCCCCCCCCCCCCCCCCCATTGACCAGCCAACAACAATATAACATCATAATTGAACCCTGACTTCAGTCAACCTTAGCACCAGTATTAACAATTATTAGTACCATAATTAATAACTAAGACCTTTCCTTAAACCATAAGTCTTGTGAATTTGGGGATAATTGTTTAAGTTTTAGCAACGTTGTAGGTCTAGCCCCCCCCCCCCTCCTTCCTAAATCCTGGATCCGCCCCTGACAAAAACTGTATATTTAGTAAAAAAAAGTAATAAAACTGGCGAAAAAATAAGTCTTTAATATTATATTTTAATTCCATCATAATCGTGACTTTCATGAATTTTAAATTTGCTTAGCAACCAAAGTTTGATTTTGAAACAAGTTCATTTATTGTTTGACAAGTTTGTCAATTGCGAGTTAATAGCTATTTACCTAACAAGTGCGGAAAGTGATACTTTTCCGCACGCGACTTCAGTTGACCGAACGACGCGAGGCGGAGTTCGGTCTGCAGTCGAGTGCGGAAAAGACAGTTTCCGCACGTGTTGGGTACAATGTTTCTTTCTACGAGTGTGAGGAAAATTATCTAGTTTTTAAACATTTTATACCGGCATAGATCTCAAAGTGAAAATATGAGGTAATTATTAAAAAAATTTCGAGAAATGTTTTCGCACCAATAGGATACTTGAAAGACCACTCTAAGTTTTATCGTTGATGGGTTTGATTGGGTTTGCTTGGGTTTGAACATTGTGCAAGATTAGCTAATGTCTAAAACTCATAAGAGTTGGTAAAAATGTATATTATAGATATGTTCAAGTACATTATTCTTATGCGTATTTATAGTAAATTAGCATAATTAAAAGCAATATTCCTGTTTAACTATTAATGTTCTATTTCCACACGAATTATTAAATCGTACAAAAATCACTATTTATAAGACCCTATAAAATATTTTTTGCAATAGGTTTGCTAAATTACATTTTTGCACGATCTTGAATTAAATGTACTAATAAAAAAAATACTCCTTAACAGACTAGGTAAAAATTATATTTATTAATACAATAAATAATGTGAATTATTTGTTTTGCACTGAAGGAAATAAAAAATTTCTGTTTTTGGTAGAAATAACAAGATATTTTTTAATATATGTATATTAACAAACCCTCTAGAGCAGTCGTACTCAAACTGTGGTACTCGTACCATTGGTGGTACGCAAAGCTCCCAAAGGTGGTACGCAGTACGTTAGTGTGCGAATAAAATAGACATTTGTCGAACTTCATTTTATCTTTTCCCACAATTTGGCAACACTGTGGGTATCGGTTAGTCAGCGGGAAAATCCCCTCGTTTCAGAATTCGGAACCACCGAATTTTTTGATGAAATATTGCACAGACCCTAATTTTGGGTCTTAGAATCAACTTCGAATCTGAAATCAGTTTTAGGCGGTCTCATATTATGGTTTTTCCAAAAAAAAAATTAAAACTTTTAGGTCAGCTTTTTCTATGGATATCTTTAAATTTCGACACTTTCACTTATACACATCTGTAAACGTATAATTTTTAATTTTTTCTCGTAGCAAAAATACCACATTTTGGCAAAAATAGCTAAGAAAATTGCCTTTTTTCTTTCGAAAATTCCATTTTAACTCGCTATTTGCCGCCATTATTTCTCCACCCGTCAATACTATTTTTATGTCCGGTGTTGCCAGGTTTAATTATTTTCCTGAAAAAGTTATAAATTAAGAATAAGAAATAAAAGCTAACCCAGATCGGCTCTAAAAGGTGCAGACAGGTCCGGATTGGAACAGGCGAGCGAGCGAGAAAATCTCGGTGGGCCGCCGGCCCAAAGGGGCCGGTGAGGCCGTAGGCCTGGGCACTTAGACTCTATCCCACTTCATATTATAGGATCCCCCAACCCCAAACATCAAAAGGAAAATCCTTGAAAACGATGTAAATTATTATTTATTATTTATATAGATATTAATTTTTACTTATCTATTTTTTATATTAAATATTATATTTTTTAATATCATTTACCTCACGTGTGAAATAAAATTGAAATAAAAACTTTTTGGGGCCATCCGCTACGTGAGTAGGTATGTGTCAACTATATATTGGTAGAATGGCCGGAATTCAGTAGGAATGTGCAAAGAAAACATATCAATATCGTTTGATTTGCAATTTGTAACTTACAAACAAAAACTCAGAAATTGTTAAAATTGTTAATACAAAATTTCCCACTTTTGTTGAAAAAAACAAATATTCTTCCCAGATTTGTTAAACAAATCCCAGAAATCGGGAAATTTCCCACGAGTTGGCAACACTGCGCCGTAGAAAACTAAATCCCCGATAGGTGATTTCTCGTCAGCGAAGAATTATCATCTACTAGACCGACGCACAGTGTAACGAAATCAAAAATTCGTGGACATTGGTACTTTACTCCGCTGTTTTGCAAAAATTGTGGCATATAAATCCTATATACATATTAGACCTACGTACTAGCTTACTAGGTACCGGCCGCTAAAAAATAAAATTATTTTTCGACAAAATAAATAAAAAAATACTGTTTTCGGTTTAAAGCAACTAAGTTTAATAGACTTAAATACTAGTTATAAAAAACACTTTATTTAACCTAATTTTTACAATTTGAGCTGGAGAATAATCTATCAGAATTGTCTTCGTCAATATTAGTTACTTTAAAAAGTGTTTCGATTTCTGAGAATTTTCTGTCAAATATTCTCGAAAAGTATCAAAATTTAAGTTTTGACCTGAAGAAAGCGCTTAACGAATTACAGCTAATTTTTTAATTAAATGTTTGTTCAATCCACTGATTGTTGCTGATTTTACGTAATGTCGAAAAAGCTCCAGTAGTATTGCTGTCGTTTGTAGTGCCCTCACTCTGTTTTACAACCCCTATTAGTATCCCAAGTTCACTTCGAAAATCATTTTGTATTTTCTTTTTTCTTTCCTCTTTTATTACTTTGTTTTCACCCCTAGTGGCATCCTACCGGCGGGTTTTTATACCGAGCCCTTGGCGAAAAAATACGAAAAACTTGAAAAACTCAAATACTTCCTTTTTGCAATACATTTATCTATACTTAAAACGGCTGGAAAATGGATTTATTTGAGAAAAACTGTAAATTTCAATTTTAGACCCGAATTTGTCATGGTTTTTAATTTTTTGGGGGTCAAAATGGATCCAAATCAGAATACCATATACCTGATCAGAAAGAGCTCATCAAAATACGTAGAATCCATATTTTAGTTAGTAGTTTTTTCATTCTTAATAGGAAGGGAGCAATCGACGGTTAAATTTCCATTTTTTGCCCTCGACATCGGTACATTTGAATCACTCTGTATTTTTTCCTATCTAATTTTTTCCAAATTTTCAACGCCATCTTATAGAGGGATAATCAGGCTTTAAAATTAATCTCGAATGGGTAGTCCAGGAGCGTATTTAGGAGGTAAAAACTTTTTTTTTGATTCATTCTAACAAATACTACTTTCAACGGATTTCTAGCAAAATGCCATGTGTGGGTGTATGTATACAGGGTGTCCGAAAAGTCTTAGGAGAGACAAAACCTTCTGTTAGTACCAAGATACACCTACTTAAGTCGGATTTCAGGCAAATGGCATATATTTGAATTTATATGTGTCGGTATTTGTATGTATGTATACAGGGTGTCCGAAAAGTCTTAGTATGGGCAAATATTTCTATTAGTACTAAAATAAACTTAATTAAGTCGAATTGTATATATTTGTCTATATTTCTATTCATATGTGTGTTTATTTGTATGTATGTATACAGGGTGTCCGAAAAGTCTTTGTATTGGTAAATATCCGTCTGGGGAGCGGAAGACCTTGAAAAAATTACGCGACTGGGAGAGGACGACCTTGGGGAAAATACGTGTCTGGGGAGCGGATGACCTTAGAAAAATGTTTCTATGTGTAGGTGTTTGTATGTATATAACGATACGGATACGAAAGGCGGTCTATTCTTGATCATTAGTCCGAAGGAGTATGATATCTGTCTCAATACGTGCTCTAGAAACACAAAATTTTCTGGGCATGACAATGATGGTATTGCCGACATTATAGAGCCACCTCGGGGGCGATTAGGCGGTCGACGCATACTAGTTAGCTACTTCTTAGAATAATTTAATGTCTAATAAAATAACAATTTAAAACTGGATATAATAACGTATTTTTTAAAATATGTAGATATTTAGATTCATAAATATTTTATTTGATATTATTCTAACAACTTTTCTTAGAAAAAGTTAAAGTAGTTAAAATTTACTTATAACTTAGAAAATTTAATATGATTAACAACATACCTGGAAAATCTTCAAAGCGGCATTAAAAGCAACTTTGGATTCCTTCATGTGCTACATTACTAAAGAAAAATATTGTCTTTTCAATAATCGGACAAAGTCGGATTAAATTTTTGGATATTCCTATTGTAGTTGTGTAATCCTCTACTTTAATGTATGTGACAACTTGGGCATTTTTTAAAAATCACACCAAACTTTGATTTTTCTTCGACTAGAACTTGCTTTCAATTTTTTTATAGAACACATATTATGAATTTTTTTAAATTAGACTTATTTTCGCATCATTTTTATTGCTCTTAGAAAAATCAAGTTTTTGCTTAAAAAGGAAGTACTTTACAGTGATACAATAAAAAAAAGCTGGTAAACGACTAAACACCGGGCATTTTACGAATAATCTAGAGACAAACAAATTAAAAGTCGATAGTTGCTGTTTTGCCCTATGCCCACGAAAAATCAAATCCGTGCGACGCAATCGCGTTCAGTGCTGCCAATGCAATCATCCAACTTTCCCCACATCGAGTGTCGAAAATACCCCCACTGGCCTTAAATTGCCCGCGTCACTGAAAAACGTAAATATTTGTTAAAAAGATTTTTGAAAAAAATGAAATTTTATGTTCGAATATTATGGTATAAATTTACAAGTCGAAACTGTAGGTAGAACGTAGAACATTGTTCCACATTTGACAATTCGGTGTGTTAAATAAAGTTCAAGCGCAAGATGTAATAGATTTTATAGCCGAAAAAAACTGACACAATGAGGAAGCTTCTTAGTTAATTAATATTAACTATGATTTTTTTTCACAACCACATTTTACTTTTATTGTTTATGGCTAAGTATTCTTTTATTTTTGGGTTTTCTGTTTTATATATCTGTTTTGTTTGTAAATCACATAAATATATTTATGTTCATTGTTCAACAACATATTTATTTTTAATTTTAAATTTAAATGTTAAATGTCTTTAACCCGGTTGTATTGTATTTGCCACCGTCCCAAAGAGGTCGGTCTGACCACAGCTCGGTAAAAAAAATCTGTCAATCCGGCCCTGGGCGCAGAAATAGAAATTGAATAATAAAATGAGTTGTGAAATACGTTCTCGGACAGGTTTGCTCAGTTTTAGGTTTCATCAGTATCTTTTTTAATAAAATGTCAGTTATATGCGGTGCTGCCAAAATTTTACACCAACACGAATCGCGCAGTCGCAGTAAAAAAACTCAGCAAAGATAAAAAAATTAAAAAAAAAATACTGATGAAACCTATAACTGAGCAGACCTGTCCGCGAACGTATTTCACAACTCTGTGGCTACAAGAAGAAATTATATTATCTCTAACAACAGCATGCCAAAATTTCCCAAAAAATAATTAAATAGTAACAGAGCCCTAACCCATTGCCAATACCTACACCTTTTAAAGCTGATCTAAAAATTTGTGGGAAAACTATTTGTAAATTTGGCAACACGGTGTCTTTCCATCAAAAATTTGGAGTGTTATTTTTATTTAGGTTTTTAATGTTTTCTTTGTTTTTTGAATGTATTTTTATATGAATTTGCCTAGATATGGTTCAGAATTATAGTGTGTTATGCCTTGTGGAGACCTGTTTAAGTGAAAGTGTCGAAATTTAAAGCAATCCATAGAAAAAGATAACCTAAAAGTTAAAAAAAATTGGAAAAACCATATGATACCGCCAAAAACTGATTTCAGATTCGTGTTCTATGACCCAAAATTAGGGCCTATGCATAATTTCATCAAATAATTCGGTGGTTCCATTAATCCCAATAATTACCGTTTATTTTTAGGTAATCGCAATTAGGAATAAATTTTACGAGAACAAAAGTATTCCGCAATTACGGTTTGTTTAGATATACACGCACTAAATAAAAACTAATTCTTCAATAACTGAGTTATTATTTTTTAAAAAACTACTCGGTACTTCAGGTTTCCTTTAACAAACACTGACAACACTTTTTTCTACTAAATTAGTGTTTATGTGAAGAAAAAAACACTAAATTTGCCGAGAAAAAATCACCTGTTACCTACCATGCGCAAAACTAAACCAAAAAACATGCAATGTGCATATCTGATGTCATTGTTGTCAGATTTCCTACTTCACAGTAGAGACGGTTGTGACATTCATTTGTCCGACAATTCAGTTATGGATCTAAAATCGGAAAATCAGATTTTGACATCTTACAATCCTTCGGGTTGGTGTTGCTTGTGTTGAGCAGCTGAACCTTTTGATTTTTGTAGAAACCAGAAAACACTTAAAAAGCTGCTGCCAGCTGTGTCATTTTGAACTAATTTACGAAATTCTAATATATTATAATTAATATAATATAATTAAGAATTATTTCTTGGAAAATTCTTATTATAAGTACTGTCTGATCATGCCAGAAAAGTGTTGTGTGCCTACTTATGGCTGTTCGGAGACTTATGCTAAAGGTCCAAGTGTTTTGATTCTCGACAAGCGAGGATATTGGGTAAAAAATGGCGGGCTGCGATACCGCGTGCCGATTACATGCCGAATAAATGCAGCCGGGTTGGTGAATTATATTTTTCAAGCGTACAGAACATTTCTTTTCAGGTTTTTTACAACGCAGTGACTTTTATTATTATTGTTTAATGTTAATTTTCCTTAACGGTAGAGTGGCGTAACACCCAAATACCCGGGGCAGGATGGGCCGAAATTCGCAAAAGATTCGCACCAGGTCGACGGCGGATGCGGAGGGGGTAACGTCGCTTCGTGCTGTAAATAATACCACCGGCGCCGGCGGCGACGCGCCCCCGCGTCACGAACTAACAAACTTTAGTCATGAAATCACAGATCTATATAGCTACGATATAGATCTGTGATGAAATGCAGCTTTTGCGCGACTGTGTCGATTTTTGCTCAAACAAGGTTACCGATTTTGAATTGCATTTCCAAAAATTCAACGATTTGTTTAGAAACATGAAAGCATTGGAGACGGAAAATGGTATACTTAAAAGTGAGGTAGCTCGAATGATGAATAGGTTGACTGGCATGGAGCAGTTTAACCGGTCCTACAATGTGAAACTGCAAGATATCCCTGAGAAACCAAACGATAACTTGGTGAGTGAGGTATTAAGTATGTTTCACTTTAAGCTGGAACTTTCTATGATTGATCATATCTTCAGGGTCCCAACTCAGCTCAAAAATAAACCAAAACATAATTCTAAGATTCTTGTCCAAGCTTAATCGAGACAGGTTTCTCTTAGCGGCCAAACTGGCCAAACTGTTCCAACCTATTCAAAAAGTAAATATTTTCCAACATTTTATTCTCAAGCAACAATAAAATCTGTTAAAGAAGAAAATGAGACCCATGAAAGGTAGCGTAAGTACAAGAATGATAATGACTATAATTTGTTTAAAACCTTAAGAGCGCGATGTAAAGTTTTGATTGCGAGTGACTTTAATAGATATAGTAGATCAGTAGAGAATGACCTAACTCGGAATCCTAGGAGATTTTGGAACTATTCGTCTGTTAAGAAACAGTTAGTGAGTAGGATTCCTAGCGAGATGCACGGGCGTGATACTCATTATGCGAGGGATGGCTCCGAGGTAAGCGATCTCTTCGGGGCATACGTCGAGGATGTTTTTGTGCCGGAGCGGTACCAGTTCAGCCCGGACTCCGTTCCTCGGATCGCCAATAATATGGATCTTCGGAGGGTTGTTGTCGAAGGGAATCATGTTTTGAAATCTTTGCAAGGTCTTGATCCCCATAAAGGTGCCGGGCCGGACAAATTGCCTTCTATATTTATAAAAAAGTGTGCCCAATCCCTTTGCACCCCGCTGACCCTTCTGTTCAACCTTTCTTTGAGTCTGAGTGAATTTCCGGATATATGGAAGACTGCCAAGGTCGTTCCTATTCTTTAAAAAGGGCCAGAAGAATGACATTAAAAATTATCGAAAAATTATCATACCTAAACTTTTGAAAATGATAATTTATTAGTATCTTTTTTCATTGGTAAAGAATGTGATAATTTCAGAGCAGCATGACTTTTTTCGGGGTCGTTCTCTGGAAAGAAATTTGTTTGTATTTTGTGAATATCTTCACCGGATGGATAATCGGGTTCAGGTGGATGCCATCTATACCGACTTCAGCAAGGCTTTTCATAAAATAGTCATAACATAACATCTTGTTGAGTCGGCGTCCTGAGGTCGGTGTGAGCGGAAGTCTTCTCAGGTGGGTTGATTCTTATATTAAAAATCGACCACAGTTTGTCTCAGTACAGGGTTTCTATTCCCGATCGTTTGTAACCACGTCTGGTGTACCCCAGGGATCACATATGGGACCTTTGCTTTTTATCATATATATTAATGGAATTAAGTCTTGCTTTCATCATTGCAAGTTTCTACTCTATGCAGACGATTTAAAGGTTTATACTTATATCACCACCCCTGAAGACTGTGACAGGCTCCAGAGTGACTTGGACCGCCTGGGAACATATTGCGACCAGAATGGCCTTTTTCTTAATGTGGATAAATGTGCTTTAGTTACATTCTCTCGAAATCTAAATCAAATACCCGAGCCTATCAGTTAAAAAATAACCTCTTACAGAAAGTGAGCACCATATAAAGGACTTGGGTGTTATATTTGAATCTTTTTGATTTTTGGCCTGCATGTGGATTCTGTTGTCAGCTCTGCTCTTAAGATGTTGGGGTGCGTTACCCGAAAATGTAAACCCTTCAAAAATTTTAGGCCAATCATCTGCTTATTCAACTCCTTTGTTTCATGTAAATTAAATTTTGCCAGTATAGTTTGGAGTCCCAGACAGGCGACCTATGTTGATCGAATAGAGAATGTTCAAAATAGATTTTTAAAATACATTTTAAAAAGGGCTTTGTTATTCCTAATAACGATATCGCTCTGGCTCGGGATCACTTCCGCTTGATGTCTCTGAGGGACCGAAGAGTGATGTGTGATTTGCTCTTTCTGTACAAAACTCTCAATAACATAATACAAAGCTCAGATATTCTTGCTCAGATTTACTTTAATGTCCCCCAGAGGTCTCTAAGGGCGAACTAATTGTTTTACTTACCATTTAGGCATACTTATTCAGCTCAGGACTCACCCTTATGTCGTATAATAATTTATAGCAATATGAATAACAATATTGATTACTTTTCAATGTCTCATCTTAAGGTAAAAACTATAATAAAAAATAATTTAACTACATGGGGTTGACATCTGGAAGCTGGACCTTACCTAGGTAATTATTATATTGTCTAGTGTTTAGTGATTTTTTGATTTTTTTATGTTCAGATTTTGAATCTTAATTATTAGATTTAATTTTGTGGATACTGTAGTGGATATACATATATCCGTTAGTATCCCTGTTGTTTACAATAAATAAACAAATAAATAAATAATAAATCTTTTCAATATGAATCCGCCACAATCATACAGCCATTATTGACAATTTAATATGGAATATATCTCAACAGGATTTTAATAGTGGTCGGATTGTTTCATGTATCTACGTAATTTAAATGTCCCACGTTTAAAACAAAACTACGTACCAAGTAAGTTTCCAAACCGCGCAAAATATTTGTCACAAAATAATCCAAGTCAAAAAGTACAGACGGAAAATTTAAAGAACTGGACTAATTATGTTTTCTAAAGCTAGCGAATGAAGTAAACAAGAGTATTTGCTGCATAAAAAGCAAACAGATTTTCACAATTTTGAAAAATTTATTAGTGTATTTTAGTCTTTTAACGTAGGGGAGGCTTTGTTTAAAATTAGTAATAAAAATACAAAGATCCTTCTCTTTTAATCACCTAGCAGAATCTAATAGCAAGCGCTTTCCAAGTATCTCGAACTTTGGTTTGATAATCTCTATATATAAAAGAAGAAACTGACTTACTGACATATGAACGCACAGCTCACACCTCTGGATCTAGAAACTTTAGATTTTGCACAAAGGTTTTTTACATAACGTAGGCTTGCAATTAGAAAGGGATTTTCAAAACTCAACCGGTGAAACTGGGGTTCAAACTTTGTATAGAGAAAAAATATTAGATGGTCCTATTAATTCGAAACTTTAAAGAACTACTCTAAAAAATAAACGTTTAAACACATATTTTACAGCTTTTAATAAATCAACCCCTAAGGGGGTGAAATGGGGGTTCAAAGTTTTTAATGGAGTAAACTTGTTATACCGCAGACGAAATCGCTGGCGAAAGCTAGTGTAATAATAAAAGAGAGAAATAGTTTGCCAGTAAATTGAAAATGTTCTTTAACTTACTCCTTAATGCAAGAAAAGTATTTATAAAAAAGGCTAGGCTTTAGGTGGTATATTATGAAGTGGATTGTGGGCAATCTAAAACAAACCTTACAATAATGTTTACCTTCAGTGCATCAGGAAAAACTACTTTACTTTTTAGTTATTTATACGTATAAAAGGCTACCTAGAGAAATAGGTGATTCAGTTTCAGAAGGGTTCAGTATTGCATCAAAGTTTACAGAATATATATTCTTTAAACTGTGATTGCATGTAGTGACTCCGGTTGGGTAAAGACCCAGATATTTTATGAATATATTGGGCATAGCTTCAAAAGATCACCATCGGATGGAGCCGAAAGCATAATTAATTAATAATCCTACCACGGGCCAACACCAGCAGTGGCGGTTGGTGAAATTTCAAAGTTGTGTATCTCTGTTCATACGTACAGGACCCGCACCAAATTTAGGGGTTTTAATAGTGAGCCCACTGGGAATGTTTTGGTAAAGAAAAAAAACGTTTTGTAATTTTGCGAAAAAAAGTTAAATTTTTGGTGCGGCCCACCCAAGAAAAAAATGAACACGTCTAGGTATTTGCTTTCTTTTTTTTCTAAACAAATTTTACATCATTTTGTCGACAGGTTTTAACTTTTGAGAGAAAACAATGTGTTAGGAGAAAGTTATAGTCATTTCAATTTTTTTAAGCCTAAAATATAATTTTACAAAAAATTCAAATGACTATAACTTTCGCCTAACACATTTTTTTCTCTCAAAATTTAAAACCTGTCGACAAAATGATGTAAAATTTGTTTAGAAAAAAAAAGGCACATACCTAGACGTGTTCATTTTTTTCTTGGGTGGGCCGCACCAAAAATTTAACTTTTTTTCGCAAAGTACAAAATGTTTTTTTTTTACCAAAACATTCCCAGTGGCCTCACTATTAAAACCCCTAAATTTGGTACGGGTCCTGTAAGTATGAACAGAGATACACAACTTTGAAATTTCACCAACCGCCACTGAACACCAGCCTCAGCCGTAGTCTGGCTGCACCGTTTTGGCAAATGCGCATATTTAATATACTTACTGCGGGTTGCACAAAACTTTTAATCAAGCGTTAAATCCTAATTCATCGTTAAAAACAAAAGATTCTCAGTTTAACACAGCGTTAAATTATTTTTCTTTCTGCAACAGCCCAAATTTTCAGATAACCCATGATTAAACTGACAAATGCCACTAAAAAATCAAGGTGTTTACTTTTTCATTTGTTTTTAACGATGAGTTAAACTAATAGGGAATAATATGCATATAACCCAAATAAATCCGAAATATTTTTTTTTATATTCTCTACATAAATTAAATGTTTATGGCGGTTCCTGTTATTCATTTATTTTGGTCTTTATTAACAAAAAAAAAAGGATTTAAAACTGCAAATTTTCGCGCGAATTTCGAAACTTGTAAAACGTGATCCCATTGGCTGTGTCGTCAAAACTGAACTTATGACTCATAATGAGTATATGGCGAATTCCAGTGTTGTAGAGTCATCGACAACTCAATAAAAATGATATTTAATAACACATCCAATGGAATATCTCTGCACTTAAAGTAGAAGGTTCCTAAAATCTTATTCATGTATACTTCAAGCCGAAATCGGTCCAGGAACCTCTCAATTTTGCAACACAATTTGGCATTTCTGCGAAATTTTGACATATCTTAATAATTTTGAATAAATAAACTGCAATTCTTTATTTTATTTTCATGGAATCTTCGAAAATTCAAAAATTTTCAAATTTTAGATGTCCCCGATGCAAATAAACATATTTATTTATAACTTCACCGAAAAATAAGCGATTTAAATTAGTGGGAGGTATTCCTAGATAATTAACGGATAAAATAAACCCAAAAAGAATTACTAAATACGGTAAATAGTGTGGAATAATGTCGATTAAATATAGGATTTGTGGGAAAAAATCAAGAAAATCCGAATTTTACCCCTTAAATACGCTCCTGGATGACCCATTCGGTATTCATGATTATGATTATCCCCTTATAAGGTAGTGTTGAGAAATTGAGAAACAATATATAGGAATAAATACAGAGTGATTCAAGTGTACCGATGTCAAGGGCAAAAAAAGTAAAAAATCGAAATTTAATCGGCGATTGCTCCCTTCCTATAGAGAATGAAGAAACTAAAAAATATGGATAACACATACTTTGACAAGCTCTTCCCGATGACGTATATGGGATTTTAATTTGAACCATTTTGACCCCACAAATAATTAAAAACCGTGAAATATTTGGGTCAAAAATCTAAATTTCCAGTTTTTTCCAAATATTTCCATTTTCCAGTGATTTTAGGTTTAGGTAAATGTATTGCAAAAAAAGTGTTTGAGATATTAAAGTTTCACTTATGAGTCCGTTTTTCGATCTGACGTTTTGTTTCCGAGTTATTAGGTATCAAAGAGGGGTCTGGAAATGGTATTTTTCAACCTAAAAAAATTCAAAAGAATTACTTGCCATTTTCAGATCCTCATCAGTTTTAATAGCGTTCTGAAGCTCCGGGTCCCCTACAATCTTCGAAAATTTACGTCGATATGATTCACATTTGCGACCTGTACCCGATTTCAGCGGAAATCGCGGAAATTTCGTCTTTGACGTTTAATAGCTCCGAAACGAAACAGCCTGTATAACTGAATTTTTTACCGAAGCTAGTTGAACCATTCCTCTATCAACCCAAAAAATTCGATTTCTCTCCCTCTGACTGTTTCAGAGAAAATCAAACCTGTTCGACTTCAAGTTAAGCTTTATATTAACCTGTAGATTTTTGCTGATCTCCTGACGTCACTTTTCACTAAGGACAAATGGCTGCTTTTTAAATTGTAATAAATTATACCGAAAAGTAAACATTTTTTGTAGCTAAATTATCCTAGTAATTTTCTCCAAAATATTTTTTTTTGGGTTTGTAATGACTTCCTTAAACGATTTATGCAATAAAAAAAATTGTGCATATTCCTTATTACACAATATGCTGTAATTAAAGTCATGTTGTTGGTAACATTTTTGATAAAATATTGGTTACTTTGGCAACATTTTATGTTCCAATACAAGAAATTGAAAGAGAAGTCCTTCCTTCAATATTTTAAAATAAAACTATATACACTTTTATTGCAGTATTGCAGATGGGCATCTTATTTATCATAATGCTTAAGCCGGCATCCCACGGCGCGTGGATCGGCGAGTAATGAGCAGGACTCGCCGTGCCACGCGCCGTGGGAATGGGCGCGCTGGTGATTTCTGGTGCGGCTTGGAGTTTCCCGCTTCTTGTCGGTAAATTTGACGCGAGTCAAAGGAAGGCGAGCCTGGGCAAGCCTCTTTCGGCTCGGCTCGTATACTTTGAACCCGATCCAACGACCTGCGGTTCGCAGTCCGGAGTTTCAGTAGCGTCTGGCATTTTGCAGTTTGAAGAGCTAAAAATTATTACTTAAATACCTATTTTTTTAAAATGGAGTGGTCCAACGACGTGGTGTTGGAGTTTTTGTCAATTTATGAAGGGGAGCCGATAATATGGAATCCTAAGGACCCAAATCACAAAAACAGGAACCTGGTCCATGATGCGTGGAAACGTATTGAAGGCCAAATGTCTGTGAAGTTTGGGCGAATCTCGACAAGCCCCAGCCACGAACAGGCTCGCCAAAACACGCGTCGTGGGATGCCGGCTTTACTAAGCAGGTACCTACCTTTACAAACAATTATAAAAAATGTAGGAAAAATAAAGTTCATCATTTATAATGTGGATTTTACCAAAAAATATAACTTTCATCTTCAATACCATAACAAAATTACTCTTTATAATATTATTTTGTTGTTGGAAATATAATATTCTATTGCTGAAATTCTTGTTGGTTTTAAACTATTCTTTATGGCATTATATTAAGACAGTTTTTCTACTATAGTCTTCTATAAAAATATATATATTCTGCTAAATTTCCTTTTGCTTAGTTTTCTTCAATCACACCGTTTTCTTTAACCCCTCTCTTAGTTTAAATAGCAAACCCTTTTGTGGGTTTAAAAATAATATAACAACTTATAGAGGAAGTTATTTTCTGAATTACATTCGTCCTAACGTCGAAAATTATCTTGTTTATAGCAAAAGTAAAAACACTGGAATGCAAGCAAGTTTGTATTAATCATTTCTTTTATGTTAGTCATAGCTCTCTCGATAACAGAAAAATAAAGGGCTTGTACGTAAACAAAACAAAATTAATTTATATTTTTTAAACAAAACACTAACGTATATCCTAACCTCAAATATTTGAAGATTTAGAAGTACCAGTGTTGCCAGAAATTTCTTTATTTGGTACTGTATCTTAATTGAGAAAGTACTAAATTTAATGAAAATGCAGGTACTAGATCTTCACAAAACAGGCGAGGCAATGCACTGGCACAGCAGATATAAAAAACCTGTACTTGGTATAAAAAAATAAAATACGTAATTATTCCTAATTTTAAAAATGAAACAATTACTTCCAATCTCTGAAAAAAGTATAGGATCTGATCTGCGGCATAACAAAACAAAAAATACGAGACCTGTAAAATATGAATCGAGTATCTCTTAAAAACGTCGGATAGCATTTTCTACTAAGGTCTTGACTCGAGTGTACTAGCGTACTAGGGATATCCTAAAAAGGTTCTAGATCTACTACAAAATAGTACTAGACGGGCAACACTGTTCACCACCGGATCAGAGGCGTGTTCGATGGGCGAAATTGCATGGATCCCGTCGACTTTACGAGCTTTAAGCGAGATACGTAACTGAATCAAGAATGATTGCAGAACGAAATAAAATAGCGCTGGAGTGTCGTAACGTAATTTGTTTCAAGTGCATATTCAACTTTCTTAAATTTAAAAATAACATTAATTCCAGAGATCAAACTTAAAAAAAGCATTTCAATTATCTTTCAAAAATAATAGTTTTTATTGTGGAATCTTTATCTAGTTTTACAAATTTTCAGGGAATAATGAACAAAGATATAAAGTAACTGATGTAAACTTATGTTTTGAAAAATCACAAAACACATTTTATTTATGTAAATAACAAATTTTTATTTAAACACTATTTTAACATTGATGTCACCAGTAGGTACTTTTTAAGCCAATCTTTACATCAAAATATCTGCAAGGTTTTGTCTTGTGACTTATCTGGTACCTGTAACAAAAGAAAACAAAGCAAATAAAGAAAAAAATTACACAATTACATAATAATTTTAATAAAAGCACTATGTTCTACAGTCTTCACCCAAGTAAATAACTTGTTTATAGATATCTTATTCATTCTAAATAGTAACAAGTGTATGGGTATATGGACTTTATATTCACATGATATAAATGGTAGTTAAGTAAATGTGTCACAAAAAAATTAAAGTTAATGAATCAAGAGCAAAAAGTTTATTAAAAGAGAAACACCAAATTTTACTTAAACGAATTTGAGGTGGATTAAATAAATAGGTACTCTACAGTTTGCTTCGGTTTGAGCGTGACACATGGTTAAAGAAATTATAATCGTGATCTATACTACCAGCAATTAGGTTTACAAATTGACCAGGATACTCACCCAGACAAAAATGTTTTGTTAGCTTAACTGGACAAAAGTTATATAGTATGCTATTACGGGTATAAACACAGAACTTGAGGTAAAAATACGAAACAAAATTGTACTCAAAATTTTGTAACGTAGGTATAGCTACCTATTTAACTAAAATATTAATGACAATATTGTACATTATCAAGAAAATAACAACAAAGGTTTCGTTTCCAATTTTTTTCCTTGGCAGTAAGGTATTTCACCGAATATTGAGTCTAGGATAACCTCTCAAATAACATTCATTTGGAACTCCATTCCTTAGACATGTAGGTTTATCAGGAAGTATGTTTTTGTGCTTTATCTTTCATCAAAAGTCAGATTTTTAGGAATAGGAATTCACAATCTTTAGAAATATTAGGATCCTTGGAATGTACCTAAAACAAACACATAAATGGATAATAATGACAAGAGTATAGTAGTTAAGGAAGCTGAAAAGCAGCAAATTTTTATGTAAATCATTGTTAACGCAAATTTTTAAAATTAACAGAAAAATTATACAAATTTTGCTGGGCCTATGTATCTGTACGGTATTTTATGGTTCAATGGTTTCGTATAACTTACCTTAGAAATACATCGCTTTGCCTATTTCCCAAGATTTTTTTTCGGTTCGAAATAACTTCGCTTTAGAAGAAATACAAAACGCTTTATTGACATTAAAATCTAACGTTTATCGTTCGACTTTTCCCGAAACTTCGACCGCTTCCGAATCGAACAGCCGATGTTAAGCGATTGCTGTTTAAAGTAGGCCTAAGCCGGCTTTGATTAAATCTTGGGTAACTTGACCAAAATTTAACAACGCATTAAAATTTATCACGTTGTTAGTTAATTACGAATTAAATGTTCTTTCTGCAACCCGCCGATATTGCCAAAAATACCTTTTAATTAGTAATAATTAGTGTGTAGGAATGTCTTGAAATGAACATAATGGCAATATAAACTGCTGGCCAATTCAAGCGGGACAAACTAAATTTTGATAAAATTTAGAGTGGAATATTTTCGAAACGAAAAAAGATTTTGATTTAACTTTTTCAGTATGTAATTGAATAGTTCTTCTAGTTTTTATACTTCAAGGCACTATTGCTAGCAGTCGCTGCAACTCTATTTTACAGGGTGTTAAGTGAAACCCTGACTTTTTTGGAAAAGTTTTCCAGTTCCGAGAATCTACTATCTATCATACTAAAATGATCCATGGTCAAATACAAAAAAACAATTTCTCCGGATTTTCTCTATTTTCATTTGTTTTCCGTATACAGGAGTTAGTCGAAATTATCGACTTCTTCTTACAAAGGAACCCCTAATTTGGCCGTTTATTCACAAAAAGCGAAAGACCAAGTAAATTGTAGTTTGAAGTAGTCCAGCTAACAAAATTAATACAAATTTTTGTACAGGGTGTAGCAAGTTTGGATCACGGGCTAGTAAATTATTATTTTTTAATTTCTACTACTTTTTCCTAAGTTAACTATTAATTATCACGTGCTACGTTAAAGGGTTAAAATTTGTTAGGTCCGATAACAGTACTGGTTAGAAAGATCCTTTTTGCCCAAACGGGTTTTTCATTTTTTGTCTAGTCCCATTTTTAGTGATTAAACGGCTCGCATTTTGAACCTAACTTTTTGCAATTGCATCCATGAACGATTGAAGTGAGAGTGCTTTTTTGGTGGTACATAATGAATGTTTTATCCAACCAAAAAACATGTAGTGGCCAAACAGCTAATGATGCTTATTCGAAGAATTTTTTAGCATTATACAGGGTTGCAAAAAATATACCACCTATACTTTATATGGAAGTCATGTGATTTTCAAATTAATTGAATATAGTCCCAATTTTCTTGGAACTTTTTGCCGAAACTGTTTTTGAATTTTTTTGTCTGGTCCCATTTTTAGTGATACAAATGGCTTGCGTTTAAAACTTAACTTTTTGCGATTGCATTCATGAACTATTGAAGTGGACATCGTTTATTGGTTTAACCAACCAATAAAAAAGTGTCGTGGCCATAGAGCTAAAGATGCTTATTCGCTGCTTTTGTCCGCGTTTGCCCAAAACATATCACCTACATTTTATATGAAAATCATGTGATTTTAGAGTCCTTTAGGTATTCATAAAGTTCCTTTTTGCTATATTAATAATTATTAAAGAAAATGTCCTACTTATTATTAATAAAATCTAGTAACGATACAGATAAAAAGAATAATATTCATTCGGAACTTTTTCACATTATACAGGATTGTGCAGAAGTTACTACTTATAATAGAAGCCACGTGTTTCTCGATATCTTTGGATTTTCGTAAACTTCGATTATTCATTATAAAAGAAAAATATTTTACCACTGCTCTAAAAAGTCAGTACATGGCATTGAGAAATTTTAATTAATAAGAAGTGTCTTAAATTAATAGTCACGGAGTACATTTTTCTCGTCAAAAATTGGAGATGGATAGTGAATTCAACTGAACAAGTTATAAAATTCTGTATAGCGTAGTTTTTAGAAGGTATAGAAATTTCAGAAGATTTAATTACTTTTGAAAGTACTCGAAAAGATACGTAATTTTCAAATTTAGTAGTTATTTTTCCCGGCATTACTTTAGGAGATCCAAAATGTAAATTTTGGTTGTTACTTTTATAGGTAAACAGAAAACGTTTTAAATTATAGAACATTTTTTTTACTTGAAGGTATTATAAAAACTTGCAACTAACGAAAACAAAACAAATCTTAATACCTAGTAGGACCTCCCCTTACATTTATTATCTCTTGGCATCTTCGAGGCATGCTTATTACCAAATTATTGACAAATTCTTGCTGAATATTTTCCCACTCCTGAACAATGGCGTCTGCAAGTTGTTCTAGAGTCTGAGGAGGATCTTCCCTAGAACTTACCAATAATTTCAATTTAGACCAGACGTGTTCGATAATATTCATGTCTGGTGATCTTGCAGGCCAGACCATCCTGGTAATATTATTAGCTTCCAAAAACTCTTGCACAATGCGTGCTCTATGAGGTCTGGCGTTATCGTCAATTAGCACAAAATCGTTCCCAAAATTGTTTGCAAATGGTAGAACGATATTGCTTAAAATTTCGTCCCTATATACCTGACCGTTAATGGGCTCCAATGTTAAAAAAAGTTCCGTTTTGCCATTAAACATTACACCACCCCAAACAGTAACGCCTCCACCACCAAAAGGTTCCTGAGGAGCCATATTCTCCTCCATATACCGTTCGCCACGTTCACGCCAAACTAATATTCTGCCGTCCGAGTGAATTAAATTAAATCTTGACTCGTCTACAAACATGCAGTTTTCCCAGTTATCTAATGGCCAATTGCGATGTTCATATGCCCACTGGAGACGTCTTCGCCTATGCTGTGGTAGAAGTCGCACACATTTAGCACGTCGCCGAGCTCTAAAATTAAAATTTTGGCTTAAAAATCTGTAGTATAGGTGTAGGGAATGAACCAATAAATAAGCCAACAGTAGCTTTTATTATACTAAAATGCAAAATTAGGTCAATTTTCATAACGTTAGTTCTAGGGAAGAACTAAGGAACATTACGCTGCAAGCACAAATAATGTGTTTAGGGTCGCCTATCAAAACTTTAATTTATGAACAACTTAGTTCAAGTTTACATTTATAATATCGGTGCGCAAAATCCAAGATTCACGCCTCAGCTGACGTCGATATTATAATAGCCGACTTACTAAAATGAAACACTAAAAATATTGGTACAAAAAATAAGATCTCATTTGAAGTAACTCACCTTAAGTTATTATTGTTTAAAGTTCTTCTAATGGTCCTATTGCTCACACGAATGTGTGTTCTTGCTCTGAACTCCTGGTTAATTTTCTCTGATGAAATTTTTCGCCTTCGACGAGCCTCTCTAACCAACCATCTTTCATCTGCAATGCCGACTTTCTTTTGGCGACCTCCCCCATAACGATAGTTTGCACTTCCCGTTTCGTGGAAGCGTTGACGCAGTCGAGATATTGTACTTCGCCCAACCCCGTACATATCCGCAATAATACTAATTTTTGCCCCATCCTGTAGTAAACGCAAACAATTAGCTTGTTCTTTTGCACTTAATCGAGCCATTATAAAGGATAATAACGCACCAATTCAAAGAAGAATACTTTGTTGCCTTGGTAACTGTCAATAGCAAAGAAAATGTTTTATTTTTTGGCCTACTAGATCTTTTGACTAAGAAATAGAAACGCCGCTAAATTAACAGAAATCCACCTGCAAAGTATAGGTGGTATATTTTTTGCAACCCTGTATAATGCTAAAAAATTCTTCGAATAAGCATCATTAGCTGTTTGGCCACTACATGTTTTTTGGTTGGATAAAACATTCATTATGTACCACCAAAAAAGCACTCTCACTTCAATCGTTCATGGATGCAATTGCAAAAAGTTAGGTTCAAAATGCGAGCCGTTTAATCACTAAAAATGGGACTAGACAAAAAATGAAAAACCCGTTTGGGCAAAAAGGATCTTTCTATCCAGTACTGTTATCGGACCTAACAAATTTTAACCCTTTAACGTAGCACGTGATAATTAATAGTTAACTTAGGAAAAAGTAGTAGAAATTAAAAAATAATAATTTACTAGCCCGTGATCCAAACTTGCTACACCCTGTACAAAAATTTGTATTAATTTTGTTAGCTGGACTACTTCAAACTACAAATTTACTTGGTCTTTCGCTTTTTGTGAATTAACGGCCAAATTAGGGGTTCCTTTGTAAGAAGAAGTCGATAATTTCGACTAACCCCTGTATACGGAAAACAAATGAAAATAGAGAAAATACGGAGAAATTGTTTTTTTGTATTTGACCATGGATCATTTTAGTATGAAAAGAAAATTCAAAAAAAATTCTTCCTAGATTCTCGGAACTGGAAAACTTTTCCAAAAAAGTCAGGGTTTCACTTAACACCCTGTAAAATAGAGTTGCAGCGACTGCTAGCAATAGTGCCTTGAAGTATAAAAACTAGAAGAACTATTCAATTACATACTGAAAAAGTTAAATCAAAATCTTTTTTCGTTTCGAAAATATTCCACTCTAAATTTTATCAAAAATTTAGTTTGTCCCGCTTGAATTGGCCAGCAGTTTATTTTACAATCCCGTTAAACTTTCAGATATGGAATTTCATACTTAAATAGAAAACTAAGTGACCTAGGTACAACTTTGCAGATAATACTTGTAGTAATTTATCCCAACGCTACTAGCGTATACTTTAATTATTCTGAATTGAATCACCATAACAAGTAAATCTCGACCCAGATTCAGCGGTTTCTTTGTGAAGCATGGGCGGCTTATTTTATACTGAATTAATAATGTATACTATAAATACAGAAAATCGACAAAAATACACGCTCGCCACTCATGAATTTTCAACTAAACAGATTCATGCATTCCAAACCACGCCGGGGTCTGCTGGGCTCGGTATGGCCCGCGCAAAAAATTATTGAGAAGTCTTTTCCGCATCTTCGTGCCGACGACCAGTATTTCATTTGTCGATTGTTGGGAATATTCAAAATAATCTGGAAGTATATTTTGAGTGTTTATTTACGGGAAGGCGGATAATACCGATCGGTCCTGGTATAATAGTTGAAAAATAAAGTGATTCAATTCTGAATAGTTAACGTATACTTCAACTTGCGGATGTCTCCACATTTAGTCCCCTTAAGGATGGATGGAAAATAGGTGTTATCGAATGACGGGGAACTCATTCAATGAAGATATTACAAAAACAAATTTGCTGAAGTTGTGTTAAAGACAGTGATATATATATATATATATATATATATATATATATATATATATATATATATATATATATATATATATATATATATATATATATATATATATATATATATCACTATCTTTAACACAACTTCAGCAAATTTGTTTTTGTAATATCTTCATTGAATGAGTTCCCCGTCATTCGATAACACCTATTTTCCATCCATCCTTAAGGGGACTAAATGTGGAGACATCCGCAAGTTGAAGTATACGTTAACTATTCAGAATTGAATCACTTTATTTTTCAACTATTATACCAGGACCGATCGGTATTACCCGCCTTCCCGTAAATAAACAATCAAAATATACTTCCAAATTATTTTGAATATTCCCAACAATCGACAAATGAAATACTGGTCGTCGGCACGAAAATGCGGAAAAGACTTCTCAATAAGTATAAAATAAGCCGCCCATGCTTCACAAAGAAACCGCTGACCCTTGGTCGAGATTTACTTGTTATGGTGATTCAATTCAGAATAATTAAAGTATACGCTAGTAGCGTTGGGATAAATTACTGCAAGTATTATCTGCAAAGTTGTACCTAGGTCACTTAGTTTTCTATTTAAGTATGGATTGTGTCCAATGAAATTCCATATCTGAAAGTTTAACGGGATTGTAAAATATATTGCCATTATGTTCATTTCAAGACATTCCTACACACTAATTATTACTAATTAAAAGGTATTTTTGGCAATATCGGCGGGTTGCAGAAAGAACATTTAATTCGTAATTAACTAACAACGTGATAAATTTTAATGCGTTGTTAAATTTTGGTCAAGTTACCCAAGATTTAATCAAAGCCGGCTTAGGCCTACTTTAAACAGCAATCGCTTAACATCGGCTGTTCGATTCGGAAGCGGTCGAAGTTTCGGGAAAAGTCGAACGATAAACGTTAGATTTTAATGTCAATAAAGCGTTTTGTATTTCTTCTAAAGCGAAGTTATTTCGAACCGAAAAAAAATCTTGGGAAATAGGCAAAGCGATGTATTTCTAAGGTAAGTTATATGAAACCATTGAACCATAAAATACCGTACAGATACATAGGCCCAGCAAAATTTGTATAATTTTTCTGTTAATTTTAAAAATTTGCGTTAAAAATGATTTACATAAAAAATTTGCTGCGTTTCAGCTTCCTTAACTACTATACTCTTGTCATTATTATCCATTTATGTGTTTGTTTTAGGTACATTCCAAGGATCCTAATATTTCTAAAGATTGTGAATTCCTATTCCTAAAAATCTGACTTTTGATGAAAGATAAAGCACAAAAACATACTTCCTGATAAACCTACATGTCTAAGGAATGGAGTTCCAAATGAATGTTATTTGAGAGATTATCCTAGACACAATCAATATTCGGTGAAATACCTTACTGCCAAGGAAAAAAATTGGAAACGAAACCTTTGTTGTTATTTTCTTGATAATGTACAATATTGTCATTAATATTTTAGTTAAATAGGTAGCTATACCTAGGTTACAAAATTTTTGAGTACAATTTTGTTTCGTATTTTTACCTCAAGTTCTGTGTTTATACCCGTAATAGCATACTATATAACTTTTGTCCAGTTAAGCTAACAAAACATTTTTGTCTGGGTGAGTATCCTGGTCAATTTGTAAACCTAATTGCTGGTAGTATAGATCACGATTATAATTTCTTTAACCATGTGTCACGCTCAAACCGAAGCAAACTGTAGAGTATTTATTTAATCCACCTCAAATTCGTTTAAGTAAAATTTGGTGTTTCTCTTTTAATAAACTTTTTGCTCATGAGATTCATTAACTTTAATTTTTTTGTGACACATTTACTTAACTACCATTTATATCATGTGAATATAAAGTCCATATACCCATACACTTGTTACTATTTAGAATGAATAAGATATCTATAAACAAGTTATTTACTTGGGTGAAGACTGTAGAACATAGTGCTTTTATTAAAATTATTATGTAATTGTGTAATTTTTTTCTTTATTTGCTTTGTTTTCTTTTGTTACAGGTACCAGATAAGTCACAAGAAAAAACCTTGCAGATATTTTGATGTAAAGATTGGCTTAAAAAGTACCTACAGGTGACATCAATGTTAAAATAGTGTTTAAATAAAAATTTGTTATTTACATAAATAAAATGTGTTTTGTGATTTTTCAAAACATAAGTTTACATCAGTTACTTTATATCTTTGTTCATTATTCCCTGAAAATTTGTAAAACTAGATAAAGGTTCCACAATAAAAACTATTATTTTTGAAAGATAATTGAAATGCTTTTTTTAAGTTTGATCTCTGGAATTAATGTTATTTTTAAATTTAAGAAAGTTGAATATGCACTTGAAACAAATTACGTTACGACACTCCAGCGCTATTTTATTTCGTTCTGCAATCATTCTTGATTCAGTTACATATCTCGCTTAAAGCTCGTAAACTCGACGGGATCCATGCAATTTCGCCCATCGAACACGCCTCTGATCCGGTGGTGAACAGTGTTGCCCGTCTAGTACTATTTTGTAGTAGATCTAGAACCTTTTTAGGACATCCCTAGTACGCTAGTACACTCGAGTCAAAACCTTAGTAGAAAATGCTATCCGACGTTTTTAAGAGATACTCGATTCATATTTTACAGGTCTCGTATTTTTTGTTTTGTTATGCCGCAGATCAGATCCTATACTTTTTTCAGAGATTGGAAGTAATTGTTTCATTTTTAAAATTAGGAATAATTACGTATTTTATTTTTTTATACCAAGTACAGGTTTTTTATATCTCCTGTGCCAGTGCATTGCCTCGCCTGTTTTGTGAAGATCTAGTACCTGCATTTTCATTAAATTTAGTACTTTCTCAATTAAGATACAGTACCAAATAAAGAAATTTCTGGCAACACTGGTACTTCTAAATCTTCAAATATTTGAGGTTAGGATATACGTTAGTGTTTTGTTTAAAAAATATAAATTAATTTTGTTTTGTTTACGTACAAGCCCTTTATTTTTCTGTTATCGAGAGAGCTATGACTAACATAAAAGAAATGATTAATACAAACTTGCTTGCATTCCAGTGTTTTTACTTTTGCTATAAACAAGATAATTTTCGACGTTAGGACGAATGTAATTCAGAAAATAACTTCCTCTATAAGTTGTTATATTATTTTTAAACCCACAAAAGGGTTTGCTATTTAAACTAAGAGAGGGGTTAAAGAAAACGGTGTGATTGAAGAAAACTAAGCAAAAGGAAATTTAGCAGAATATATATATTTTTATAGAAGACTATAGTAGAAAAACTGTTTTAATATAATGCCATAAAGAATAGTTTAAAACCAACAAGAATTTCAGCAATAGAATATTATATTTCCAACAACAAAATAATATTATAAAGAGTAATTTTGTTGTGGTATTGAAGATGAAAGTTATATTTTTTGGTAAAATCCACATTATAAATGATGAACTTTATTTTTCCTACATTTTTTATAATTGTTTGTAAAGGTAGGTACCTGCTTAGTAAAGCCGGCATCCCACGACGCGTGGTTTGGCGAGCCTGTTCGTGGCTGGGGCTTGTCGAGATTCGCCCAAACTTCACAGACATTTGGCCTTCAATACGTTTCCACGCATCATGGACCAGGTTCCTGTTTTTGTGATTTGGGTCCTTAGGATTCCATATTATCGGCTCCCCTTCATAAATTGACAAAAACTCCAACACCACGTCGTTGGACCACTCCATTTAAAAGAAATAGGTATTTAAGTAATAATTTTTAGCTCTTCAAACTGCAAAATGCCAGACGCTACTGAAACTCCGGACTGCGAACCGCTGGTCGTTGGATCGGGTTGAAAGTATACGAGCCGAGCCGAAAGAGGCTTGCCCAGGCTCGCCTTCCTTTGACTCGCGTCAAATTTACCGACAAGAAGCGGGAAACTCAAAGCCGCACCAGAAATCACCAGCGCGCCCATTCCCACGGCGCGTGGCACGGCGAGTCCTGCTCATTACTCGCCGATCCACGCGCCGTGGGATGCCGGCTTAAGCATTATGATAAATAAGATGCCCATCTGCAATACTGCAATAAAAGTGTATATAGTTTTATTTTAAAATATTGAAGGAAGGACTTCTCTTTCAATTTCTTGTATTGGAACATAAAATGTTGCCAAAGTAACCAATATTTTATCAAAAATGTTACCAACAACATGACTTTAATTACAGCATATTGTGTAATAAGGAATATGCACAATTTTTTTTATTGCATAAATCGTTTAAGGAAGTCATTACAAACCCAAAAAAAAAACTATTTTGGAGAAAATTACTAGGATAATTTTTGAAGCACAATGAAAATGTGTATAAAACAATGGACTATCTTCCGCAATTACTATTGAACATACAAAAAAGGTTTTTATTGACATGAGTAGAAAAAAAATGTTTACTTTTCGGTATAATTTATTACAATTCAAAAAGCAGCCATTTGTCCTTAGTGAAAAGTGACGTCAGGAGATCAGCAAAAATCTACAGGTTAACGTAAAGCTTAACTTGAAGTCGAACAGGTTTGATTTTCTCTGAAACAGTCAGAGGGAGAGAAATCGAATTTTTTGGGTTGATAGAGGAATGGTTCAACTAGCTTCGGTAAAAAATTCAGTTATACAGGCTGTTTCGTTTCGGAGCTATTAAACGTCAAAGACGAAATTTCCGCGATTTCCGATGAAATCGGGTACAGGTCGCAAATGTGAATTATATCGACGTAAATTTGTGCCCGTGTGGTACTATATATATATATATATATATATATATATATATATATATATATATATATATATATATATATATATATATATATATATATATATATATATATATATATATATATATATATATATATATATAACCATTCGCGCTGAAATAATTATTAACGGCTTTAGAGCATGCGATCTACAGGGTGTTTCAATATTGTACCGATAAACTTAAACAGGTGATTCCTTAACCAAAAATAATAAAAAGAAATTCCAAATAATATAGGTCCGGAAACGTTTCGTTTCCCAGATACAAGGTGTTAAGCTTTTATTTTTCTTTTTCGGTTTTTCTTATTTATTTTATGCGCCCTTAAGGGTTATTTATTCAAAATATGTACATGTGTTACAGATTAAAGTACCTATAGAATTAACCTATTATCACTTAGAACTATCTACAGGGTATTTTTTTTTTTTGGGTCACGACGACTTTGACCCCCTAACTTTGTTTTTTGATACGACACTGACGATCATTTTGTATAAAAATAACTTTTTGGTTTATCTTTTAACTTTTTCATCTGTTGCACTTTTTTTTCATATCTTATACTGTTCGGCGGATATTTGGCAAAATATGATGTAAAGTAGGGCCAAATTTTTAATCTGGTCAAATAAAGAATAATTTATTTACCTAACATAAACAAAACATACTAACGATAAAAGCATGTTCACAAAAATTGTTCAAAATTCCTTCCACCACGCGCCATACAGAGATCAAGTCGACGTAGAAAAGGCTGCCGTACACGCTTAAATAGTCCAGGCATTTGCCTTACTTCCTCACAAACCCCCTCTATTATTTGGAGCAACTCTGCATCATTTTGAATGGGAGTATCATAAACAGTTTCTTTAATATGCCCCCAAAGAACAATGAACTTCCACCTTTATTATGAAATGTCCCACCTCAAACTGGATTAAACACGTGATATATGCACGACAGTGCACCATCACATTTATTAAGAGTATCGACAGATTTTCTCAATCATGCATTTTCCGACAGATGGGTTGGCAATAATGGTCCTATTCGCTGGTCGGCAAGGTCGCCGGACCTAAACCAATTGGATTCTTTTCTTTGGGGGGGCATATTAAAGGAACTGTTTATGATACTCCCATTCAAAATGGGAACATGCTTTTATCGTTAATATGTTTTGTTTATTACCCAAGCAAATAATTTTTTTAAATTTGACCAGATTAAAAATTTGGTCCTGCTTTAAATCATATTTTTCCAAATATCAGCCGAACCGTAGAAGATATGAAAAAAGTGCAATGGATGAAAAAGTTAAAAGATAAACCAAAAAAGTTATTTTTATACAAAAGGCTAGTCAGTGTCGTATTAAAAAAAAGTTAGGGGGTCAAACTGGTCGTGATCCCAAAAAAATATCACCCTGTCGATACTTATGAATGGCAATAGGCTAGTTCTGTAGGCAGTTTAATATGTAACACATGTACAAAATTTGAAGAAATAATCCTTAAGCACGGATGAAATAAATAAGACAAAGCGAAAAAATAAATAAAAGTTTAACACCCTGTATCTTGGAAACAAAACGTTTCCGGACTTATATTATTTGGATCTTTTTTCATTATTTTTGGTCACGGAATAACCTGTTTAAATTTGTCGGTACAATATTACAACACCCTGTATATCCATATTACCCAGATGCAATCGATTTCAGTTAATGTTTGGGTAAAAAAACAATTGGGTACTTTGCGGTGTATGCACGGTACACGGCGATGTTATGCAGGATGCAGGCATGATAAGATCCAAGACCTAAGAAAAATAATGTTAGTTTGGCAGTTAATAATGTAAGTAGTATTAAAAAAGAAATTAATAAGCGATATAAAGAATTATTCGTATACGAACTGTACTTAGCGTTTAAACGTGTATATTCGTTCTAATAGATAGATTTAACTTTCGACGTAATTATGGTGTTCATTCTCCATTGATTCCTTCATTTAAGAATTTTAACAAAGCGTTTGCGCTCCTTTTGTGGTCGTAGGAAAAATATTGTACATTACTCGTGTGAAAGTAATTTTCGCACATTCATGGGATTATTTTCCCACTCTTGTGAAAAATGTCACTTTCAACACTTGTTATGTAATATACTGATTTCATAGATGTATTGATTAAGATTAAAAAGGCCTGTCTCGCCCAGAGGTTAAATTACTGTAAATGGTCAATGTCTTCTTTAAAAGCGTGCATCTTCAAAAATCGGGATAAATCCACAAAGAAATTATTGAGACAAGAAGTACGTTGACTTTAAATTACTTTTTAATTTTCGTACTATGTCAAATAACTCCACGGGGTATTTGTTAATTTTAACCAAAAAACAACATTTTGTTTTCTCTCGTATAATATGACATATGCATGTGATTTTTTTTTTAATTTAAACACAAATTATAAAGTTGAACAATTTATCTACAAATTGCTTAAAAAATCATAAAAATCCGTCTAGAAGAAAAAAGCTATCAAGCTTTAAAATTTGTCCCAACTTTAAAGTGTTCGTTCTTTGTGCGGGTCAGGGGCAGTGTATTAAAGGGGTGTGATTTAAACGGGCAGCGAAATTTTACAATTTTGACATATCGTAATATACCATTGGCCGGCGAAATGATGGATTGGGCGGTGAAGCTTGATCAGGTAATAAAACAAAAATTGGTCTGCGTTTTAGATTTGAACAAGCAGCTTCAAAATCTTTTAATCAGTAAAAAAAAAATAAGTTGCAACTAAATAAATATTTAGTCTGTGCGAAATAAATTAACATTTTATTTTTTTTTTGCCTGCTCCAAAATCAAGTTGACTGCTGAAAAAATATTGTAACTTTCCAAATTGATGGGTAATCTAATACTGTTCTGACTGCTCTAAAATTAACTTAGCGTGTAATAAGGGGTAATTAATTACGTAAACAATAAAGCATTTAATTAGAAAACTCCAAATATTTATTAATGTAAAAGCACATACATTTCATGGTATTATTAGTAAGGCTGCCCACCCCACAGGAATTTTAAAGTTGTAGATCTCTGTTGCTACATACGGGACCCATACCAAATTCAGGTGAGCCTACTAGGAATGTTTTGGTAAAGAAAAAAAGTTAAATTTTTGCTTGGCCCCCCCCCTGAGAAAAAAATTAACACGTTTAGGTATTTTATTCATTAATTTTTCTAAACAAATTTTACATCATTTCGTCGACAATTTTTAAATTTTAAGAGATAAAAATGTGTTAGTAGAAAGTTATAGTCATTTGATTTTTTTTAAAATTACGTTTTAAGTTTGAAAAAATTCAAATGACTTTAACTTTCAAGTAACACATTTTTTATCTTAAAATTTAAAAATTTTCGACGAAATGGTGTAAAATGTGTTTAGAAAAAATAATAAATAAAATACCTAAACGTGTTCATTTTTTTCTCAGGGGGGCCAAGCAAAAATTTAACTTTTTTTCGCAAATTACAAAATATTTTTTTTCTTTACCAAAACATTCCTAGAAGGCTCACCTAAATTTGGTATGGGTCCCGTATGTAGCAACAGAGATATACAACTTTAAAATTCCTGTGGGCGCCCATGCTGTCCACCGTTAGTGCCGCTCCAGCAGCATTACATCTCGGGGAACTCGGCCGCAGCAGCAGTTCAATTTTTGGAATTCTTTAAAATTACGGTACGCCGCCGGGCCACGCGGCAAGCCGTCCGGTACCCCCTACGAGCGAGTTGAACTCGCACCTGACCGTCTTTTTCTATTTCACGTGAATATACATACGTACTTAATTTTCGGTAGCGACGCCTCTGGTAACAGATCAAAAGTGGCCAATCTTAGTGATGATCAAAAGTTCAACAGACGAATTAAAGAAACCGATCGAACTAACGAATCTCGCCGCTATTTTCAAACCCTTACCAATTAAAAATATTAAATACAGGTCATTTGACTTTCTGGCTTCTAAAGTAAATATTTTGCAGAAAACGAAACGCTGCTTAAAAACTGCTGAACGATATTTAAATACCGAGCACAGTTTATTCACAGCCTAATTTATTTTGTCACCAGCCGACTAATAATTTTACCGCCCAATTAATAATTTTACTGCTCGAATAGATTTCGGACTGCCCAACGGGATAGTTATTTGTTACTTCAAGTTTTATTATGCCGACCACATGAACTATATTTTGCTCATCATTGTTTCACAGGCAGTTTATTTAAAGTATTGACGGAAAATTATTATACCACCCGAGTAATTTTTTTGCCGGTTGGGCTTACCTACCTACTTATTTAAATCGCAGCAGAAATAATTACTAGCCGTATTAAAGTAATAATATGTAAATACAAAAACGACAGTGCTATTTTTAATTTAAACATTGAATTTTCTAATATTATCAAAGTATTAAAGTGTATTATTTCTAGCTCAGTAAGTCGTTACGACACTAGTGCGGTAATAGAATTTTATGTTGTTATAGTATATTTAAAATGATAACCATACGGTCCATACCATAACGGTAACCTTAACTTTATTTTATCTACTAGGTAAAAATAATTTTATTTATTTCGTACAATTTTTTGGAGAATAAATATTGTAGAAAAAGTATGTGGCAAAGCCGTCTTTACCGCATCATATGGGACTACAAAACGATCCAAAGACAGTGATGCGTCAAAGACGTAGGTACTTACCACTTAAATAATAATATATAAATATAATTGTTTGTCTGAAGCAAAAATGTTTTTACAGTTTTCTGGAAATATGTAATGTTATGCAAGTGCTTAAATAAAACACTTTAAAATTTCATTTAATTGGCACGTTTGGTTAAAACAACGTAAAGGGATAATTAAAACTGAGAGCTGAGTGTAAAGTGAAAAGGTATTTCCGTTCAGTTCTTTGTTGGGAAAATCCACTCTTCACATTTTATAAAGCGTAAATCACGTTTGAAAATTAAAAAGTAAAGCCCCCAATCAATATTTTCGCGGACTTTTCCGTTTACTGCTTTTAACTGAGACTTGCTCCCATTAAATTTGCATTAAATTTCAGTGTTCTTCCTCAAAAGAGAGAACTTCTTGAACGGAAGCGACTTTAAACTTCCGCCTTATTCCCTAAGAAGCTTAAGCAGCCTTGCTTAAGTGCCTCAATATATTGCTCCTATAGAAGATCCCTAAAGAGTAAAAATTGTTTGGAAAATATTGCATTTAAGTTTATAGAGGAAATTTGGGAACACAATTTTATTTGTAACTAACGAATTTTTATTTTTTAGTTTCTTTGCTCACAATAATTATCATTTTCAGTAAGTTATTTTATTGCTTTTGTTCAATAAGAAAAATATTACATTACGAAATTAATACGGAGGATCGGCTATATGGATACTTATAAATGACGAGACGCACTTAGGGACCAAAAGCATCCAAACGTGGCAAAAACCCCAAATAAAAGTATCTGGATTCCATATTGTAATTTTAATATTGACAGTCAATAAAGTAATTAGGAATGTGTGAAGGCTGTGTGCACTTTTTTAATACGAAAAAGTAAAGTAATTAACTGGCTATCTGGAACCGATTTTGGTTTCTCTGAAACGAAAATAATTGTGTGTGAATTTACCGTAGAAATCATTGGTTAGAGGTTGCCAGAACAAATTGAGTAAGTTGGTATTAGTTTTACAGCTAAGTATTTCGTAAAATTATAATTTATTTCTTATTATACACCTTGTAGTTATTTATTTACTTGGTAAATATTATAGTATATTATTAGTATTTTTACATTTGCTTGTGGACAAGAACATTTTATTTGTATTTATAGAATAGTAAAATGTATTTTACATTTGTTCTGACTTTGCATAATTACATGTTTTAAGTAATTTTAAATATATGTTGTAAAAATAAAACCTAAAATTGTGTGTAAGCACATACTTTTTAAAATTTTACAATTTTTTTAAAAAATACTTATATGTTCACAAAGAAATTTAACTTTAAATTGTAATATGGCTTCTTATTTTGTTAAAATGTAAAAACATTTTTTGGAATTTATCTATGCAAAAATGGATGTAATAATTTCCTAAGATAATTTTTGTTGTAAAACTAAGGTAATAACGGTTGTATTTTTTGGAGAAATGATGCATTTTTACAGTGGAAACATTTACCTACTCTTTTTTGAGTATCGGTCCGCGTGGCGCTAGACAACAGTCTGAAGTTGTACTTGGTGCAAGTTATTTGCTTCTGGCAATTTAATAGCGCTTATGAATATTTGCTTGTTTAGTTTTTACATTGTAATAACTCAGGTATGCTAATTTCAAATTAATGTATTGTCATCGACAATTAGGCAAGCTACATTGATGTGTATGGTAAATTTATTTTATAATTCGATATCTATGTGTAGTTTACATAGAACTTTTAAAAATTATGATTCATGATTTACCTGATTTGTTTATGGGAAATCACAAAGATTTAGTAGCGCTAAGGGTCCCTAGTGATTTCAAAACCAATTTAATATTGCTGATTCTAATGTCGTCTTCCACTTCACACAAAAAAACATTTCACATATTTGGAATGTTTTGTGTAAATAGGTCACTATCCAATATACATAGTGTTAGGCAGTTATTAAAATGAAATCGCGTAAAGTCTGACATTTTTTTGTCAAGACGACGGTAAAATAAAGGCATCTAGGCACACTAAACTGGAGGATCAGGTTTTATAAAAAAGAGTATTTAAAACAACAGACTAATTGTCCAGTGCCTAAAATAGCCAGACCTACATAAAAAAGTAATTTATTTCTGATTTTAAGAAGAGGTTGTCTAGTTCTTACAGAATGCAGGGGCGGTCTTTTTTTTTGCCCTTGGGCTCCGTCCGAGACCGGAAGCACTGCGGCCACTAGAGGCCTATTGTGCTTACCCAATAACTTTTGTTACACCCACTCTGTTATCCCAGTTTCCTGCACAAGCCTGTACAGGTCCACAAGGGAGCGGGTGATCAATTCCTCCGGTTCTAACTTTGGTTGCCCGAACAGTTGGTGGCGCTTGCGATCTAGTGACTCGCAATTATATATAGGGGGGCGGTCTTAGACCAAATGGCACCCAGGGCAGATTCCGAATTTGGCGCCCCCCTCTCCCAGAGTAACTGAGAAAACCACAATAGACATTTATTTTTTCCACATACACAGATTAAAAATACAATGTGCCAAAGTATGTATTGCCTGTACTTGAAAAAATCTATAAAAGATATTGCCATTATTCATCAAAAGTTGCTGTTTTCTGAGCTATGTGATGGGCCATGAGAAACTTCAATCTTCTTAAACATGGTATGCAAGAAGTAAAAAATATGAAATTTTGCGACAAACTACATCTATTTCTTATAATTAAAAGATGGCGTACAGTATGTTATTAGGAATGGAGATTTAGGGGTTATAATAAAGTGAGAGCCTCCTGTGGTAAAAACGAATACTAAGTAGTTACCTTGAGTTATTTTGTTTTTCGATTTTCCTTGTCTACTCAGTAGGGCCCGGCATTATGTGTAATTTACTAGTTTGTTTGTAAAACTTCAACAAATTAAACATTTTTAAGCAATTACTGACGATTTTGGTTTGTATACAGGGAATATCGAAAAAAAGTCATTATTAACAAATGAAAAACGACTTTATATTCGCAATTAAACAATCCTGAATAATATACCCTATATCATCTTTTAATTTTGAGAAATTTAGTTGATTATTTCAATCTTAGCCGTTTCATAATTTTGGATTTTTTGCAAACCCTGGTTAATAGCAATTGAAGTTTCTTATTGTTAAGCGCATTTTTTAAATAGGTTTAACCTTTTATAACAAATTAATTTGTAAAAAATTAGTTTTTTTACCAGAAAATAAAGGACAAAAAATCTTTAGTTTTATATTAGATTTAGATCTAGTGCCGCCGCTAAGGTGTTAACCGCTCGTGTGCAACTTAATATTTACCGCCCTAAAAATAAAAATAATTAATGACCCTCCATTAAATCATTTGTCAAAATAATGTATTAAATCTAATATTAATCTATATAATCTATAAAAGCACAATAAAAGAACTTGATCATCGGAAGCCGGCGACACAAAATAATTTATGTATTAGGAGAGCTACTGAACCCTGTTAGTCGGTATTTGCACAAAGCTGGAAATTTGTATATTGGCGATTGAAGTGCAACCATAAGGAAAAGTCCTGACCTGGCAAGTCTCTCCCGGTCGCGTCATCAACCTCTGTATTTTTGAAAATGTAAAAAAAAATAAAAAAATTAAACTTAAGTTACACGCATCAAATTTTAATATGTTTGAATTTAGACATAACAAAATATTAAAGCGTTAAGCCAAAAACGATAAAATTTAATGTGGTTTCTATTACATGATTTATAAAAAAAACCTAAAAATTAAAATCTCTGGTAGTCTTATAGATTCATTTAGTAAATGAGGTGACAACTCTGACTAGAAAATACCACTCTAAATTTTATCGTTCATTAATTAGCGTGTCCGCAATTTCTTCTTGCAAATTCTCCCTAATAATGTGGGTGCGACCATGGTTAAAAGCATGGATCTATTATAATAGGATTCGATATCCGTATACTGTGAGCGTATCGAACGTCAAGCCTTATATTTTGTTATTTGTTATGAAAACTTTGTTGTTTGTTATTCTACGAACATAGACAAGACTACGAATTACTACGTAATTGAATCAAGAATGGTAGTAGAAAGAGATAAAATAGCATTGGAGTGTTGGAGCTCAGAAGTGTTGATGTCTGCTGGGTGCTTAGGAAAAACGTCCGCGAACGCTCGGTTACACGTACGTCTTTGTCTAATGAACTAGAAAAGAAAAGGTGCGACATATAGATTTATATAGATTTATAAATGACTCAGAGCGACTTTAAATAAACACCTGTAGAAATTATTAGACATAACATAACCTATAAATAATAAAACCTTTTTAACTTAAATTTATTACTATTTAGCAGAAAAATAAAATATTTTGGGGCTTTTATTACTTTTAGTAAATCTTGTGATGCTTCTAACGTATTTTTGTACAAAAATGCAAGGTAAAATAAGATGTGGCCAATGTTTACAAATTGTGTTTACAGTGTCGTTTAGAATGGTTTGTTTTGACTTCAAAGAATGTGAAATCATCCCGTATCCAGTCCTAATAAATCCATGGTTAAAAGATATTTTTATACGGCACCACGACCAGCTTTCCAACAACAGAACGAGACGGACAAAGGCAGCGAACAAGAGCGAGATAAAAAATAAGATGTATTTCATAGCTATCTCGTAGTTGTCTTGTAAAAAACTATGTGGTGTGCCGAAGAAGTTGTGATGTTATGATGTTATGATGAAATAATGTCAGTAATTTTTCACATTTTAGTGTCCTATGTTGTGTTATAAGCAGTGAGCGGAATCACGATGGGACAACAGAGTCGCACTCAGGACAAAATTCATGTTATTAAGTTATTACTTTTTTCCAAATACTAAACAGATTTTACAGTAGAATATATATTATATTCCTTTCTGATAAACAACGCTTGGAGTTGCATGGGTATTGCATGGTTGCAAGTATTGTTCTTTCGCAGAAATCATGAAATTAAAATAGTTGTAGCTAAATATAACGGTATTTTTTATATATAAACCTATTATAAAAATTGTATTTAATGAATATATATATATATATATATATATATATATATATATATATATATATATATATATATATATATATATATATATATATATTCTGGACTGGACTGGATATGTTCTGGAAAAGGTCATTCGTCAATGACCCAAATAAATTTATTTTCAATGACCAACTTAATAATTTATTGTTTAAAACCAAACTTGTCTTTTAAAAAAATGCAAGTTCCTCAAGGAAGAATCAAGCCAAGCCATCGTCGAAAGATATCAATATGCCGGTCCCGGTTGGGTTTGCTTGGGTTTGCTGCAATACACTCGAACCGCCCCGTGAAATATACTATTTAAAAAACATTTGGGGTTGACAAAGAAAAACTAATTAACTAATATGCGCATTGTATCTGTATTGTATTTATTAGAAAACGGTGTTTCGGCTAGCGTTCCTCTTTCATTGTGTAATATCAATATGTGTTTGGGTATTATTTGATATTTCGGTCAAGTTACAGCAAAAATGCAATTGTAGTACCCTGTAGCATAGTCGGATTAAATAATGAAACGGATAAACTGTAGAAAAACTTAGATGTATTGTAAATCATTAAAAATACATGTTTAACGAAAATGGTTCATGGTACAGTACATTCCTTGTATTGCCCAGGCGCGGCCCGTCCATAAGGTCATTTGGTCAATGACCCACCTAAAATTTTCAGTGATCGACCTAATAATTTATGTTTTAATTTTTTAAAACCAAAAAATAATCTTTTGTTTCAAAGTTCCATGCGAAAACTCCCCAAGAAAGAATCAAGCCAAGCCATCGTCAAAGGATATCCAAGCTTGCTCCGGGCTGGGTCATATTTTAAATTGATCTTAGAGGTTTATATGGACGATATAAATTCATGAAAAGTAAGAGAGAAACAGACATATGAGGAAGTTAAAAAGAGACACAATTGGTCGACGGCCCACCCATAATATCTGGCCACTCCCACTATGGAAATACTCTCAAACCGCCCTCTAAAATATACTATTTCAAAACATTTGGTTCGGAAAAAGAAAAACTAATTAGGTACCTAATATGCGCATTGTATTTGCATCGTATTAATAATATTAATTTATTAGTTGTTAAACATGAAAAATTATAAATACGATTTCTGTAAGGCCAGCGCTAGGCATCAAATTTAACGGTATCGGATCGATTTTCTTACATAGCCAGCGTAGTCCAGATGGTATTATCTCAGCGAATTAATCCGAAGGTCGAGGGTTCGAATCGGTGTTGGGGCAAGAACTTTTTTAAATTTTTATGGTATTTAAAAAATTAGATCGGCTCTAAAAGGTGTACTGGCAACAAGTTGTTCCTCGATAAAATATTTTTAAAATTGTTGGCAATCTCATATTTACTACAGCCTGCACGTGCGTAGACAAATATCATATTACTATGCTTATCAAAACGGAATCCGCTAAAATCTACTAATCTAGAGTATTAAAACACATAGAAAAAATCCATAAACATCTAGAGTTGTAATGTTCAATATTCTGCAGTACCTATTTTATGATTTTTGCAGTGTTTATTTGTAGGTAAATAATTTCTTGGTACATTATTAAAAGACCTTTCTTAATTAAAAAAGTGTATTTTGCTTGTTGCGTTGATATCACTAGTTGCCCACAAAATTTTGAGCCACCTGTAAAAAAATCACGGGCCGCGCCTGTTAAGAACTACATTTAACTTACCTTAAATCCGGAATTGAAGAAAGTGTGCAAGGTTTTCGAAACTCGAAAAAAACGGCTATTTTCAATTCACGACTTAACAATGTGATCTCAACAGTTCTCTCGCTCCTACACTTCTGACCATTTCAAGGGTAAGTCGTTAACGAATTGCCGCTTCAGCTAAGCGGCCAAAAGATGTCGCTAACGGAAACTTTGCATGAAATAATTTATCTATACGCATGGACCATAGATGCGGCCCAGGACTATTTTTAGGGGAATGTACGGTATTTATTTCCCCTCTTTAGAGCCCTGCAACTTGTAAGTTATTGATTACAGAAAAAATGTTTCAGACAAAAGTTGTAGGAAATTTGGCCTTCTATAAAGTTGATAGTAAATGTTTTTTTTCCTAAAGCTCATTGGGAGAAGTTATTTAAAAAAAAGCTGATTTTCACGGCTTTTGTCCAAGATGGGGGGTGACTGAATGTGAAGGTCGAAAACTAGAATTTTTACTAGGACCCCTAAATATGAAACATATCCAAAAATCACAACTAGCCGACCTTTTGTAAGGCAACGTCGTTCATTAGGACTCCACTACTAGAATATAAGGGACTAGACATTTTCATAAAAAATTCTCTAGGTTTTGACCTCACTATCTCTTAGTAGTCCCTTATTTTTGAATCTACGAAATTTTCTCCAAAACAATAATTTTTCTATGAGCAAACCTTATGATCAAACCCAAAAAACCAGTGGCGGATTAAGACATTTGGGGGCCCTAGGCACAGCTGTTATTAAAAAACCTTTCTTAATTAAAAAAGTGTATTTTGCTTGTTTCGTTGATATCACTAGTTGCCCACAAAATTTTGAACCACCTGTAAAAAAATTCACGGGCCGCGCCTGGTATTGCCTATGTATTCTAACACATTACGAATAATCATACTTTTAGTACAAGGCGCGACATCTATTGAGGAGACGTATCAAAACGGGAAGCAGCTAACAATCTTAGACTTTTAAATCACATAGAAAAGCAATACTAAAACTAAAAGTCATAAACATCTAGAGTAGCAATGAGTAATATACTATAGTACCTATTTTATGTTTTTTGCGATGTTTATTTGTAGGTAAATAATTTCTTGGCGAAACCAGGCACATTACTACAAAACCGCTACGGTCCAACGCCCGGCCCCGCGCGACAGCTCACTATAACAAGCGGCTAGCCATACCAACTGTACTTTGGCTGCTGCTGCCTGCATACACATTTTGCGATAAGCTTGTTGCGCTTCTCGGCTTCTACGTCCGGCGGGACTATTTAATTTAAAATTTAATTTACTTCCGCACATGCACATTTGACGTAGTGATACGGATGCATGCTCAGCCCGTATAAGTCATTAAAAAATATCCCTGACACAGGAACTCGGGAGCTTCGAAGCACCAGCATGGATTCTCATTTAGTATGAATTTGACAAGAATTAAAAAAAGACCATTCGGGACCGGCTCTGAATCCACTACCAACTGATCCGATCCATAAGCGGATACCTTAGCACTAGGGCATTTCATCGTTGGTACAACTTTTGTAAAAAAAAATAAACTCTCGTCAATACGCTTACAACGCCATAAAAGTTTAGAAAAACAAATGTTTGCGTTTATTTTGTATGAAAAGGTATGTAGGCACACAAAATTTTGATTTATTTTTGGCCTTTGACATTCAAATAGAAGAAAATCCCTAAGCTAGGTTTTCCTTTCAAACCAAAGAGATCGCATATTCTATCTATTTTGAGCTCTATGTGTGTTCAGGAGGCTAAAAATGGACAACTCTAAAGCTATAGTATACAAAAATCCTAACAGTTATAAGTTTGTGTATGTGGGAAAAAATTTACTGCAGAAAGAAACTTTAGGGCGCACAAAACAGAGTCCATGGTGCAACTGATCCTGACTTCTGAATAAAAGACAAAAATTGTTCTTTATATAATTTTAAGGTATGTTTTCGGACAGAATTCATGAAACATTGTAACCCACTCATGATGTGAGTCTTGTGCAAGAAAAACATCTGTTTGAATGAAAGGAACGATTTTTAACCTGGAAAATCTATAACTTCGGTCGAAATAAAAATATCGTTCAATAAGTGGATTTTTAAAACGAAAAGAAATAAACTATTGCTAAGAAATTGAGAAAAAATTTTAATCATTTATTTTGCACACAAGATTTAAGAACTTGTTTGTAATATAACCTTGTTGAGCTTTTTAATATAAAAAATGGTTTACAACTCTACACTCCTGGTTGGTTGACTATACTATAGCAATGCGCCTTAAGCGTTTACACCGTTGGATCTCATATTTCTTATAATTTCAACACAATGGCAGGTGATTTTATTTAACGGTACTTTAATAGTTTTAATCGACAGTTATATAAATATAATTATTATTAATCCATAATATACGAATATACTGGTATAATGCCATAATTTCAACTTAGTTTCAAATTTCAACTAAATACTCTGGTCTAAATACCTAATGTTCATGATCTCTAACAGTGCGAGCTATAGTCTAGTCGCTTCGGACGTGGCACAAAATAACATTATTTAAAGTAACCAAAAACAAATTTTTTCTATACCCTAGGTTATTATTCACATACTAACTGATATAATTTAAAATTCTGTATTGAATGAAAAGCCAATAAAAATAAATTACGTTAAAATATTGTGTTTTACGCGACTGAAAATTTCTAGTAGTATAAGGTACGCCGGCAGTCCGATTCTGTTAGCGCATCCAAATTTCCGCTCTATGGTTATAAGCCAAGAGCGGAAATTTGGATGCGCCAACAGAATCGGACTGCCAGCATACCTTATAGGTACTACTAGAAATTTTCAGTTGCGTAAAACAAGATATTTTAACTTATTTTATTTTTATTGACTTTTCAACCAATACAGAATTTTAAATTATATCAGTTATTATGTGAATAATAGCCTAGGGTATGCAAAAAATTTGTTTTTGGTAACTTTAAATATTTTGTGCCACGTCCGAAGCGACTAGACTATAGCTCGCAGTGTTAGGGATCAGGAACGTTAGGTATTTACACCAGAGTATTTAGTTGAAATTTGAAACTAAGTTGAAATTATGGCATTATACCAGTATATTCTTAAATTATGGATTCCTAATAATTATATTTATATATCAGTCGATTAAAACTATTAAAATACCGTTAATAACATCACCTGACATTGTGTTGAAATTATAAGAAATATGAGATCCGATGGTGTAAACGCTTAAGGCGCATTGCTATTGTAGAGTCAATCAACCATGAGTGTAGAGTTGTAGATAAGGGAAAATAAACTTAAAATTTCTATTAAAACATTTTTTATATTATAAAGCTCATCAAGGTTATATTAAAAACAAGTTCTTAAATCTTGTGTGCAAAATAAATTATTAAAATTTTTTCTCAATTTCTTAGCAATAGTTTATTTCTTTTCGATTTAAAAATCCACTTATTTAACGTGGACGATCTTTCTAATTCTACCGAAGTTATAGATTTTACAGGTTAAAAATTGTTCCTTTGATTGAAACAGATGTTTTCTTGCACAAGACTCACATCATGAGTGGTTTCACAATGTTTCATGAATTCTGGCCGAAAACATAAGTACCTTAAAATTATATAAAGAAAAATTTTTGTCTTTTATTCCGAAGCCAGAATCAGTTGCACCTGGACTCTTTTTTGTGCGCCCTAAAGTTTATTTCTGCAGTAAGTTTTTTCCCACATACACAATTTTATAATTGTTAGGATTTTTATATAATATAGCTTTAGAGTTGTCCATTTTTAGCCTCCTGAACACAAATAGAGCTCAAAATAGATACAATATGCGATCTCTTTGGTTTGAAAGGAAAACCTAGCTTAGGGATTTTCTTTCTTCAATGTCAAAGGCCAAAAATAAATCAAAATTTTGTGTGCCTACATACCTTTTCATACAAAATAAACCCAAACATTTGTTTTCCTAAACTTTTATGCCGTTGTATGCGCGTATTGACGAGAGTTTATTTTTTTTACAAAAGCTGTACCAACGGCGAAATGCCCTAGTGCTAAGGTATCCGCTTATGGATCGGATCAATTGGTAGTGGATTCAATTTCGGGCCCGACCGGTCTTTTTTTTGAATTCTTATCAAATTCATACTAAATGAGAATCCACGCTGGCGCTTCGAAGCTCCCGAGTTACTGTCTCAGGGATATTTTTTAATGACTTATACGGGCCGAGCGTAGCAAGGTCCGTATCACTACGTCAAATGTGCATGTGCGTACATAAATGAAATTTTAAATTAAATTAAATAGTCCCGCCGGACGTAGAAGCCGAGAAGCGCAACAAGCTTATCGCAAAATGTATATGCAGGCAGCAGCAGCCAAAGTACAGTTGGTATGGCTAGCCGCTTGTTATAGTGAGCTGTCGCGCGGGGCCGGGCGTTGGACCGTCGCGGTTTTTTAATAATGTGCCTAGTTTCGCCAAGAAATTATTTACCTACAAATAAACATCGCAAAAAAAAATAAAATAGATACTATAGTATATTAAACATTGCTACTCTAGATATTTATGACTTTTAGTTTTAGTATTGCTTTTCTATGTGATTTTAAAGTCTAAGATTGTTAGCCGCTTTCCGTTTTGATACGTCTCCTCAATAGATGTCGCGCCTTGTACTAAAAGTATGATTATTCGTAATGTGTTAGAATAAATAGGCAATACAAGGAATCAAGGAATGTACGGTACCATGAACCATTTTCGTAAAACCTGTATTTTTAGTGATTTACAATAAATCTAAGTTTTTCTACAGTTTATCCGTTTCATTATTTAATCCGACTATGCTACAGGGTAATAAAACTGCATTTTTGCTGTAACTTGACCGAAATATCAAATAATACCCAAACACATATTGATTACACAATGAAATAGGAAAGCTAGCCGAAACTCCGTTTTGTTTAATAAATACAATACACATACAATGCGCATATTAGTTAATTATTTTTCTTTGTCGAACCCAAATGTTTTTTAAATAGTATATTTCACGGGGCGGTTCGGGTGTATTGCAGCAAACCCAACCGAGACCGGCATATTGATATCTTTCGACGATGGCTTGGCTTGACTCTTTCTTGAGGAACTTGCATTTTTGTAAAAGAAACGTTTGGTTTTACGAAATAAATTATTAAGTTGGTCATTGACAAATGACCTTTTGGATGAGCCGCGCCTGTTAGAATATAAACTCCAGAGCATTACATATATATATATATATATATATATATATATATATATATATATATATATATATATATATATATATATATATATATATATTTATATATATAATTCATTAAATACAATTTTTATAATAGGTGTATATATAGAAAATAACGTTATATTTTATTTTAATTTATGATTTCTGCGAAAGAACAATACTTGCAACCATGCAACTCCAAGCGTTGTTTATCAGAAAGGAATATATGTATATATTCTACTGTAAAATCTGTTTAGTATTTGGAAACAATTAATAACTTAATAACATGTAAAATAGCTTTTGTCCTGAGTGCGACTCTGTTGTCGCATCGTGGTTCCGCTCACTGGTTATAAGCAAAGAGCGCAAATTTGGATGCGCCAACAGAATCGGACGGCCAGCATACCTTATTCTACTAGAAATTTTCAGTTGCGTAAAACAAGATATTTTAACTTATTTTATTTTTATTGACTTTTCAACCAATACAGAATTTTAAATTATATCAGTTATTATGTGAATAATAACCTAGGGTATGCAAAAAATTTGTTTTTGGTTACTTTAAATAATGTTACCTATTTTGTGCCACGTCCGAAGCGACTAGACTATAGCTCGCAGTGTTAGGGATCAGGAACGTTAGGTATTTACACCAGAGTATTTAGTTGAAATTTGAAACTAAGTTGAAATTATGGCATTATACCAGTATATTCTTAAATTATGGATTCCTAATAATTATATTTATATATCAGTCGATTAAAACTATTAAAATACCGTTAATAATATCACCTGACATTGTGTTGAAATTATAAGAAATATGAGATCCGATGGTGTAAACGCTTAAGGCGCATTGCTATAGTAGAGTCAATCAACCATGAGTGTAGAGTTGTAGATAAGGGAAAATAAACTTAAAATTTCTACTAAAACATTTTTTATATTAAAAAGCTCATCAAGGTTATATTAAAAACAAGTTCTTAAATCTTGTGTGCAAAATAAATTATTAAAATTTTTTCTCAATTTCTTAGCAATAGTTTATTTCTTTTCGATTTAAAAATCCACTTATTTAACGTGAACGATCTTTCTAATTCTACCGAAGTTATAGATTTTACAGGTTAAAAATTGTTCCTTTGATTGAAACAGATGTTTTTCTTGCACAAGACTCACATCATGAGTGGTTTCACAATGTTTCATGAATTCTGGCCGAAAACATAGGTACCTTAAAGAAAAATTTTTGTCTTTTATTCCGAAGCCAGAATCAGTTGCACCTGGACTCTTTTTTGTGCGCCCTAAAGTTTATTTCTGCAGTAAGTTTTTTCCCACATACACAATTTTATAATTGTTAGGATTTTTATATAATATAGCTTTAGAGTTGTCCATTTTTAGCCTCCTGAACACAAATAGAGCTCAAAATAGATAGAATATGCGATCTCTTTGGTTTGAAGGGAAAACCTAGCTTAGGGATTTTCTTCTATTTGAATGTCAAAGGCCAAAAATAAATCAAAATTTTGTGTGCCTACATACCTTTTCATACAAAATAAACCCAAACATTTGTTTTTCGAAACTTTTATGCCGTTGTATGCGCGTATTGACGAGAGTTTATTTTTTTTACAAAAGTTGTACCAACGGCGAAATACCCTAGTGCTAAGGTATCCGCTTATGGATCGGATCAATTGGTAGTGGATTCAATTTCGGGCCCGACCGGTCTTTGTTTTGAATTCTTGTCAAATTCATACTAAATGAGAATCCACGCTGGCGCTTCGAAGCTCCCGAGTTACTGTGTCAGGGATATTTTTTAATGACTTATACGGGCCAAGCGTAGCAAGGTCCGTATCACTACGTCAAATGTGCATGTGCGGACGTAAATTAAATTTTAAATTAAATAGTCCCGCCGGACGTAGAAGCCGAGAAGCGCAACAAGCTTGTCGCAAAATGTGTATGCGCAAGTCAGGCAGCCAAAGTACAGTTGGGATAGCTAGCCGCTTGTTATAGTGAGCTGTCGCGCGGAGCCGGGCGTTGGACCGTCGCGGTTTTTTAATAATGTGCCTAGTTTCGCCAAGAAATTATTTACCTACAAATAAACATCGCAAAAAAACATAAAATAGATACTATAGTATATTAAACATTGCTACTCTAGATGTTTATGACTTTTAGTTTTAGTATTATTTTTCTATGTGATTTAAAAGTCTAAGATTGTTTGCCGCTTCCCGTTTTGATACGTCTCCTCAATAGATGTCGCGCCTTGTACTAAAAGTATGATTATTCGTAATGCGTTAGAATAAATAGGCAATACAAGGAATCAAGGAATGTACTGTACCATGAACCATTTTCGTTAAACATGAAGTTGGTACACCAACGGGACTGTACTAGGACCAGTCCTATTCTCTTTATATGTTAACGAGCTTTTAAGCCTGATGAAGGATGTTGATGTTATTTGTTTTGCAGACGATACGGCTGTAATAATACAAGGAACTAACTGGAGAATGGCAATAGATAGAGCTGAGAAAGCACTTCTGATTATAAAAACATGGTTTGATAATAATATACTAACTCTTAATATAGAAAAATCATGTTTCATTTGTTTTTCTGTTAGTGATGTTGGGAGCACAACTGTGACTGATATTACTCTTCATAAGTTTGCTTGTGATGGACTGGATTCGTGTGGCTGCAGATTAAAAATTAACAGAGTTGACAAAACCAAATATTTGGGGGTGTATTTTGACAAGTATATGAGATGGGAAACTCACATTCAGTATGATACTAATAGAGTCCGAAAGTTGATTTACAAATTTTACAAGCTTAGGAAAATACTCTCAAGAAAGCTATTAAAAACAGTTTACTATGCTTTACTGGATTCTGTGATGGGATATTGCATTACTGCGTGGGGAGCATCTTGTGGATCAGTTTTGAAACCATTGATTCTGGCACAAAAATATATTCTCAAGATTATTTTAAATAAAAGGAAACGTTACTCAACTGAAAGTCTGTTTAGAGAAGCAAAAGTTTTAAAACTAAATCAAATGTACATTAGAGCAACAGTCAGACTTTTCTCAAAAAATAAAAATTACCTGAGTAAAATTATCCATGATAAAACTAGACAAACTTCAAAAAGAAATGTGATAACCCCGAGAATGAGATATTCCAAAAGTCAACGAAGTCCTTTATTCACTGCTCCAAAAATATATAATATGTTACCTACTAATCTAAGACAGAATTGTTATAAAAAAAATAAAAAAGACTGACTGTTTGGTTAATGGAGAATAATATATCGCTGGTTCTAAAAAAAATAAATACCTACTATAGATATAAAATAATGTTTATTAATAGCTATAAGTTTATTATTAGAATATATTGTGAAACTGTATTATTATAAATTGTAATATTAAATTGTAAATAGTTTTAAATGCACACACAGACTACTAGTCCATTGTGCATCAATAAACAATGAATAGATAAATAAATAAATAAATAAATAAATAAATTTTTAGTGACGTGGTACCCTGAAACAGTGGAACCCCTTTCTAACCCCTGCTATTGAGATCATACACCGTTGACCAGCCACGAGTGTGATTCTCTTATATAGCGAGGCCCCTCTTATTTCAATCTTGCTGTTGGATCTGCGCGCGATTTGTCCTGTCACGAGCGAAGTACCCCGATACAGCGGAGCTCTACTCTAACCTACTCATTGATATGAATATCCAGAAGCCCCTTTTCTTTGATGTAAGATAGTACATTTACTTTTCGTTATAGCTATCCAATATCGCAACATAATATTACCTAAAGGAAAGCAGATTCCCTAAAGAAGACTAGTCCACGGTGTTAGGCGTTTTCCAGAGGAGTCTTCGTTGAAGAGATTCAAGACAAGAAATTATATTTTTGGAACTTGACGTTATATTTTAAAATTTTTGGAGTAATAAAAGAAAACCCATTTAAGTTAACAAAGTCTTTAAATCTTAGGTTAACCTAGATCGTCTCCACTGAACAATACCCGGTTGTTACAATATACAGGGTGTTATGGAAATCATTTAATATATTGGAATGGGTGACTCCTGGGATGGTTTACAGACATATCCAATACTTTTTTTTCTTAAATCGAACATTTTAAAACTTTTCAAAAATACCCTAAAACCAGTCTATATTCGCCGCACCTGGCTGATCGTACACAAGGCGCTTGACGGAAATTTGCGCGCGAAAAACTTGAAACAATTGAATTTTTTGAAACGTTGCCAGACATATAAATCTTTAAGGAGAATTTATTTTCTGTTTTTAAGCTTAATTTAAGACATTAAGAATTTTTTTAACCTCTTCCTACGAAAAAACTAAAAAAAAAAATAGTAAAAAGGCACTGCGAAATCAATCCTTTTTGTCAGCAGCCTTAGTTTTAACCAGTAGTTGTCTAACATAATTTAAATATCAATAAGTAAAACTACAAGTAAGTTGCAAAAAAATGATACTTATCTAGTAGGGAATGTGTTGAAGATGTCTTTAATTTGCTCCCAAACAAGCACGATTCCTAACATAATGTCCCGAACCCGTAGAAAGAAGTTCTCCATTCAAGACGATTTCGCAGTTGTTCCACGTTTTCAATTTGGACACTATACACTATTTCCTTTATCGTACCCCACAAGAAGTGGTTGACATGATTCCTTAGCTGCTGTAGCTACCACTAACACAAAATAAATGTTCTTTCACTGGGAGGTTCGAAGTTAGAAAACTTTCAATGTACAAAAGTTGTCCGGCGTTTTTGTTAACTGCTCCGTGGCACAAAACAGGCTAAGCATCTCGGCATCTTCGATTAAGAAACAGATTAAAAATCTGCTAAAATCTTTCGTTTTATAATTATATTTTTCTAAATCATGCAATTAACTAACTTTTCGCTCCGTACCGAATCCAAATGACTTTTATGACAATTATGACAGGACCAATTAACCGCCTTCTTATTGGTCATAGGATATTTCGGCATGATTTCGGCGGAGTTTTTGAAATTTTGCGAGTAATTTATAATTTAGATAGCGTTTTTTTTTCTAATAATAAGCTAAAATATAAAATACATAGAAAACGTAACACTTAAAAATTGTTAATATCAAATTTGTTGAAATATCTTTATTTGAAATTAGCTAATATGCTCTAGTCATAGGCAACCACTTATACCTGATATGTATTCAATTGGCTAAAAGTGTCACGTCATGGACTTTATGTCTATTCGTCAGGGCTGCTCACGTGATTCTTATGTCAAGTGAACCTAGACCTGTCAAGGTGGATTTTTAGTTTTAGGTTACTTTTATTTATGCTGGAAATGATTTTATTTATCACTTACAAAATGAACATTCGTCAAATATAGACCAAAAGAAGTATACAAGGTATTGTAATTATAAAATTGCGTGGAAAATGTTTAAAACAAAGTCTTTTAGAATTTAAATCTTGGAAAGCCGATGTCGAAAGTAAGGACAAATGCCAAATTATTTTATGGGCGAAAGAACATTTTAGGCTCAGGTGATGAAGTACAATACTTTCGTTGTTGTAGAAGTGGTATGTATGAAAAATATTAGTACATAATTTTTTATACAAATTGTCTCTTTTCAGATATTTAAATTACACAAACAGTTGGTGTTGATAAGTGATAAAATATGTTTTATTTAAGGTAAGAGGACTATATCACACTATGGACATTCAAATGACGTCCAACACCTAAGGATACGTAAACTTGATAAACAGCAGTAAAATTATTAGAAAGTACAATACTTTCATTGTTGTAGAAGTGGTATGTATGAAAATTATTAGTACATAATTTTTTATACAAATTGTCTCTTTTCAGATCATTAAATTACACAAACTGTTGGCTTTGATAAGTGATAAAATATGTTTTATTTAAGGTAAGAGGACTATTTCACACTATGGACATTCAAATGACATCCAACGCCTAAGGATACGTAAACTTGATAAACACTTAGCAGTAAAATTATTAGAAAGGTGTATTGACTACAAAGTAAGTTTTAGAAAGCTGTGTCTTAGTATAGAGTTATTTTGAGAGTTTGAGTTGTCTTAGTATAGAGAATAATTTGCTTGGTGATCCTGTCACAAACTGTGGAATAGTTTAAATATCAATAAGTAAAACTAATAAATAAATAAAGGTTTCAAAAAATGATACTTATCTAGTTGGGAAAATGTTGAAAATGACCCCCACTTGCTTCTAAACAAGCTTGTACTCTTCGCAACATGTTGTCTCTAACTTGTTCAAAAATATTCTCCATATTCCTTATTTCTTCAGCTGCCATTTCAACAAGATTTCGCAGTTGTTCCACGTTTTCAATTGGGACACTATACACTATTTCCTTCTTCATACCCCACAAGAAGAAGTCGCATGGATTGAGGTCAGGAGACCGTGGAGGCCATCGGACAGGCCCGCTTCGTCCAATCCATCTGTTGGGGAAATTTTCCTGTAGGTATCCATTAACTATTCCTGCGTTATGACAAGGGGCGCCGTCATGCAAAAGCCACATGTCTCTTCTCGCGGCCAGTGGCACATCTTCTAACAAATCTGGTAACTCACCTTGTAAAAATGCTAAGTAGCCCTCGCCATTCAATCTATTCGGTAAGATATGTGGTCCTATTAAGTGGTTGTCTAATACCCCACCCCAAACATTTATTAAAAACTGTCGCTGGCGGTGGGTTTCACGATATGCATGGGGATTTTCGCTGGCCCAAATATGCGTGTTATGTTGGTTCATTATTCCGTCTCTTGTAAATCCTGCTTCGTCAGTGAATAATACATTGTGGAACCAGTCTGGCTCGTCTTCGCTTTTCTGTGCGAACCACTGACAGTACTCCATTCGTGTACCGGAATCCTCCGGGTACAGTGCTTGTAATTTCTGCACGTGGTATGGATGGAGCAAGTTTTCCTGCAACGTGCGCCAGGTGATATAATTCGACGCTCGTTCAATTTGCGTCGTTAAGCGATATATTGTATATATATATATATATATATATATATATATATATATATATATATATATATATATATATATATATATATATATATATATATATATATATATATATATATATATATATATATACAGGGTGAGTCGGGAGGAATGGGCCTAACTCTCAGGGTGTAATCTATGCATCACAATAATAAGAAAAAACTCAAATGCTGTTATCCAATATTCATTTGTTTTCAAATTACAGCGTTAAATAAAATAATAATACAGGGTGGTGCAACCAAGATGGGGTGGACGATTGTGAGTCAACGGTGAGGAATTTCGAAATTCTTTTTTTGGATATTATCGATAGTCAGACACGCTATGTTTTAAAATTATAGCCATAATACTGGGTGGTCCGAAAAACTCGTGGCGACCCAAACTTGTAATTTTTTAAATGGGACACCCGGTATATAATTATTCCAATTGATTCTCCTGTTCGTTACGATCATTTTGATATACGGTTTATTGGGTCTAAAACTTATAGTGAGGGAATGGGACGCGGTTAAAGTTGAAAAAATGCTCACACTTCGACCATTTTTAAAAAAAAATTAAAACAGGTATGGAAAAACCAAATATTCCATAAAACGTTACATATCCATGAATACATTAATCACTTGCAATTTGTTTAAAATTATTCACTGTTATACAGGGTGGTCAAGTTTTGCAAATGAAACCCAACCCAACCCAATAATTCTGAGGTAAGAAAACTGAGACCCGAAACTTTAACATGTTTATTAGAGATATTTCAAAAAACAGAAAATACTATTTTTAGGAAATGTAAAGTAATTAATAAACCAGTTATAAACAAAGATAATCAGTTATCAGTATTATTAATAGTGTAAGAAAATTAATTAAGCAAAAACAGAACATTTTTAAAATTATTTCGGTATGTACTTACTTGTAAACCTAATTTAATATAAACAAGTAAGTACATACCTAAATAATTTTAAAAGATGTTCTGTTTTTGCTTAATTAATTTTCTTACACTATTAATAATACTGAGAACTGATTATCTTCGTTTATAACTGGTTTATTAATTACTTTACATTTCCTAAAAACAATATTTTCTGTTTTTTGAAATATCTCTAATAAACATGTAAAAGTTTCGGGTCTCAGTTTTCTTACCTCATAATTATTGGGCCACCTACGTAAATAATGGATTATGCGCCAGTAGCCTTGACAAGTTCGTCAATCTTTTGTTTCATTTCAATAATAAACAACGTAAATTCAGTATAATCGTATTAGAATGAAGAAACTTTGCTTTCACGGTTAGTTTACTAACAAACTGTTGGTCAGAAAGGCATCATGTATGGTATTTTTTGAAAGCTAGTAATGTTATCTTTAACATGAAAATAAAATATACAGGGTGTTCCATTTAAAAAAAAATGAGTCCAGGGCGTATTTGCAAAACTTGACCACCCTGTATAACAGTGAATAATTTTAAACAAATTGCAAGTGATTAATGTATTCAAGGATATGTAACGTTTTATGGAATATTTGGTTTTTCCATACCTGTTTCAATTTTTTTTTAAAAATGGCCGAAGTGTGAGCATTTTTTCAACTTTAACCGCGTCCCATTCCCTTACTATAAGTTTTAGACCCAATAAACCGTATATCAAAATGATCGTAACGAACAGGAGAATCAATTGGAATAATTATATACCGGGTGTCCCATTTAAAAAAATACAAGTTTGGTTCGCCACGAGTTTTTCGGACCACCCAGTATTATGGCTATAATTTTAAAACATAGCGTGTCTGACTATCGATAATATCCAAAAAAAAATTTCGAAATTCCTCACCGTTGACTCACAATCGTCCACCCCATCTTGGTTGCACCACCCTGTATTATTATTTTATTTAACGCTGTAATTTGAAAACAAATGAATATTGGATAACAGCATTTGAGTTTTTTCTTATTATTTTGATGCATAGATTACACCCTTAGAGTTAGGCCCATTCCTCCCGACTCACTGTATATATACAGGGTGCCTGGAAAAGGTCTGTACAAAATGCTACCACGTATTCGTGAGACTAAAATAAGACGATTTAACCCAACTTACCTATATCCAAAAGTGTTTCGATAGGGAGATACGGAGCCCCAAAGGGGTACTTAACGATTTACTTTTTTGGCTCTAACTTTTGAACCGACTTGTATAATTTAATGAAATTTTAATATTTTATGTTGGCCATAAAGACTCATAAAACCATACTACAGTAGATGTTTGACATCGTCAGGAAAGTCAGGAACGGACTTACCACCACACTCGTTGGGCCAAATTTTTGACAGGTATCATTTTACAGGGCTCAAAACTGATTTTTTAAATACTTTCGTCATTCCTCTTTAAAAAAGGTACTCTACATTTGTTTCGATAAAATTAGCCGTTTTCGAAAAAATTAAGGTTTTGTATAACACGTTATTGAAATAATACTACAATACTACAATAAAACACCAGTCGTTTTTATTTTGTTAACAATGTGTTATTGACAACACTTTTCAAAATTGTCTGACTGATTATACAAGAATTAAGTAATGGAGCATTATTCCTATAGCGAATATGCTGACATGCATCTAATTTATGGACAAGCACTTGGCAATTGTGTGGAGGCAAGAAGAATTTATTCTGGTACATTTCCAAATCGACGTTTACCGCACCGAAGAACTTTTGAAAGGGTGGATCGTAGCTTAAGAGAAACAGGTAAAAAGTCAAGTGAAATTAAAAAAAATGCTAAAAATAGCGAATCTTTTGCTAATCCATTTTAGGAAGTTTTTTGCCGCGCCGTGGTGGAGAAGGGCCTCCAAGAAGAGCAAGACACTCTCAGTTAGAGGAGGAAATTCTGGATGAGATTGCTGAAAATCCCTCTAATAGTGTAAGAAAGTTGTCGGTTCAAGTTCATGCGACAAAGTGGGTTGTTTATAAGACTCTTCGAGAACAACTGCTACATCCGTATCACGTCCAAAAGGTACATGCCATGTCTCCCGCTGATTATCCTGCAAGAGTCAATTACGCAAATTGGTTTTCTCAACGATTTAGGCAAAATCCAAATTTTACTAGTATTGTTTTGTTCACGGACGAAGCCGGTTTCACCCGAGACGGTGTAATAAATTGCCATAATTTGCATATCTGGCATGAAGAAAATCCCCATGGAATAGAACATACAAAGCATCAACAAAGATTTATGGTTAACGTGTGGGCGGGGATTATTGGGAATCATCTCATTGGACCGTTCTTTATTGAAGACAGATTAAATGGTGCCATCTATTTGCAATTCTTGCAACAAAACTTAAACGGTTTATTAGAAAATGTGCCCTTAGAAATTAGAAATCAGATGTGGTTTATGCACGACGGTGCACTGCCCCATTTTAGCAATTTAGTTCGTCAGCACTTATCAAATACTTTTGGTGATAGATGGATAGGTCGAGGTGGGCCTATTGTATGGCCACCGAGGTCGCTCGACATGACTCCTTTAGATTTCTTCTTGTGGGGAAATTTAAAAAGGCTTGTATATTCAACGCCAGTTCACACCAGGGAAAACCTGATAGAAAGAATAACACACCATTGCAACGAAATTCTAGACAATCCTGGAATGTTGTTTCAAGTACAACAACAAAACATCCGTCGGATAAGAAAATGTATAGAGGTACAGGGCGCCCACTTCGAAAATCTGCTCAAGTAAACAAGAAGGAGGAGAGCTTTCACATTTTTAACATTTTTTCTGTTTAAGCGATTTCTGAAATATCAAAAAGATTCAGTTTTAAGTACTTTTTATGATTTAACTTTTACCTGTCAATAACACATTGTTAACGAAATAAAAACGACTGGTGTTTTATTGTAGTATTCAATTCAATTTCAATAACGTGTTATACAAAACCTTAATTTTTTCGAAAACGGCTAATTTTATCGAAATAAACGTAGAGTACCTTTTTAAAGAGGAATAACCAGAGTATTTAAAAAATCAGTTTTGAGCTCTGTAAAATGATACCTGTCAAAAATTTGGCCAAACGAGTGTGGGAGCAAGTCCGTTCCTGACTTCCCTGACGATGTCAAACATCTACTGTAGTATGATTTTATGAGTCTTTATTGCCAACATAAAATATTAAAATTTCATTAAATTATACAAGTCGGTTCAAAAGTTAGAGTCAAAAAAGTAAATCGTTAAGTACCCCTTTGGGGCTCTGTATCTCCCTAACGAAACACTTTTGGATATAGGTAAGTTGGGTTCAATCGTCTTATTTTAGTCTCACGAATACGTGGTAGCATTTTGTACAGACCTTTTCCAGACACCCTGTATATATATATATATATATATATATATATATATATATATATATATATATATATATATATATATATATATACAGGGTGAGTCGGGAGGAATGGGCCTAACTCTATATATATATATATATATATATATATATATATATATATATATATATATATATATATATATATATATATATATATATATATATATATATATATATATATATATATACAGGGTGAGTCGGGAGGAATGGGCCTAACTATATATATATATATATATATATATATATATATATATATATATATGGGTGGTGCAACCAACATGGGGTGGGCGATTGTGAGTAAACGCCACGAGTTTTTCGGACCACCCTGTATTATGGCTATAATTTTAAAACATAGCGTGTCTGACTATCGATAATATCCAAAAAAAAGTTTTCGAAATTCCTCACCGTTTACTCACAATCGTCCACCCCATCTTGTTTGCACCACCCTGTATATATACATATATATATATATATATATATATATATATATATATATATATATATATATATATATATATATATATATATATATATATATTGCCACGCACTTTTCCGCCAAGAAGAAGAAATTGAATTTACTTCCACTTAACATCAAAATTTAAAAATTCAAAGTTCGGTAAAAGTAATGTAAAAGAAATATTGAGAAGTTTCAAAATTAAGTCACGTAGAGTTGAGGTGAAGGCGAGAGGCTTGCGCATGCGTGCCAAAGAAAATGCCCTAGCTCCAATGCCGGAGAGAGGGTTGGGTTTAAGAGGGCGCCATTTTTTTTTTAAAGCCGAGTTAAAAACAGAAACCCTCCTAGATAGTATTGGGACCTCGCTGTCAACTCACTCCGAAACTAAAGTCAACATATTATCAAAATTAAAATAGAAACTGCGCTGTCTGGTGAGGCAAATAAGACACTACCTTTAAAAACAAATTTACAAATATATTTACACGCTCAATCAGCTTCAAGAATATAACCACCAATGGTAAAAAAAATGTGATGAATTAAATGGAAAAGTTACATTTTTATCCGCTTTTCATATATATGACCTCACAGGGCCTTATGCCTTAAGCGCTCAATAGGAACAGAAAGAAATGTACCATCGTATAGGTAACTGATACTGACACTCAGGTATTTTCAAATAAGCTACTCCGCAATGGAGAATATGGAACATATTGTTAGCCGATTAATGACGAAGAGGTGCCAGTGATCAGTCAACTATACTGAGAAAAGTTATCAATAATTATCATAAGAAAATAAATAAATAAAGGTTAAAATAAAAATATAGAATGGTTGCCTGAAGGGGTCTTGTCCCGTGATGACGGTGTCTTAGGTCAATGCTGGAATGGCCTAGGCAGCTTAACTGTCTCCCAGCCAAAGGAAAGATTGTTCCCCATTAAAAAGAGAGTGGTGTCTCCCAGTAAAAAGAAGCTGTCTCCCAGCAAAAAGATTGCTGTCTCCCAGCAAAAAGACCCTGATAAAACAAAAGGTATGCGTCAAGGCAAGGTAAAATTCAGGTACTATGCAAATATAATTTCAACATATTAAATTTAAATAATAATTTAAAAAAAACTTTACTGGCTGAAGGCCTTAAAAGTGATCATTTATTTATATCGAGAAAGTAAAACCCAAAGAAAATATTTTGAATTACACAGTGGCCACAGGTCAAAAAGAAAATAAATAAACAGGCATTATCGAGGCCAATTAATTAACAAAACAAAGTGATGATGAATTTACATAAAAGCGACACTGTGCGCTACTGTGCACAGAAAAATATTCACTATGTACTAATTATATTTACATAACTAATGCAGATACAAAATATAAACAGTTAAATTATACACTGGTCAAACAAAAAAATAACCAAGATAGTTAGGTAATAAAAGGTTAGGTAAAAAAAGATGGCGGATTGTTATGATGTGTGTGTAGTTTGCGACAATAAAATTTTCGCAAATAGACCGGCTATAGAGTGTTCTGAGTGTTATACTTGGTGCCATAAGGGCTGTTCGGGCCTCTCGAATGACGAGTTCAATAAAAATAACAATTTAGTTAAAAAACGAAAGAAACACAGTTGGATTTGTCCCGCATGTTTACAAGAAATTCGTGTTTTAAGTTCAGCAAAAAATGAAGCAAGTTGTAAACAAACAGCATCAGGGTCAGGAGGAAGAAGGTCGCTCTCTGGTAGTGATGGTCAGCCGATATCGACCGGTCGGCGGTCGATGCTGGAAATAGCTGGTGATGAGGTTGGGCCTGGTGGAGATCTGTCGATGCCGCCCAGTGCGCCTTCGCCCTTGATGGATTTTAGCCGAAGCATTTCTGGCTTACTGAACAATAAAAGTGTCGGAATGAAGGATGTGATTGTGTTGATGCAACAGATGCATATGCAGTTATTTAATGCCATTACTGAACAGAATTTCTGCACCCAGAACATACTGCAAGAAATTAGGAACACCCAAGAGAGCGCGGTATCTCAACTACAGTCGGAAGTAATAGTCTTGCGCGAGGAAGTCGAGAACTTGAAGTCCGAAATTTCCGCAGCTGGCAGGAATGAGGGAATGTAGAGCTAACTGGCAGGTCTAATGTTCTGGCTGAGTTCCATGACAGGGCTTCGCGCGGTTGCAATATTATGTTGTATAATATACCTGAAAAAAATCTACTGATCTCCAAACTTGAAAAAATCATGATGTTTCTCAGGTGAGGGAAGTGATAAACAAATTGGGTACTGAAATTGGATCATTTAAGGCAATTAGAGTTGGAAGAGTGAACTCTGATAAATCAAGACCATTAAAGGTTGTATTGCCAAACTCGGACGTTGTCAGATCCTGTTTAAAAAATAAATACAGGCTGGAAGAGTGTGCAATTGGACTGGGACCTGATTTAACAAAAACCCAGAGAGAGCATCTTAATGGATTGAGAACGGAACTGAAAGACCGAATATCTGCGGGAGAAACCAATTTGGCCATTCGCTACAAGTGTGGGGATCCTTATATCACAACAGTAAAGAAGCTACAACAAAATAACGTACCAAAAAACGATTAAGCTGTTATTTCCAAAACGCTGGTGGTATTAGGACAAAGATGTTGAGTTTGGGGAGTGCCATGAGTATGAGTATTTATGATGTTGTTATCCTAGTTGAGACTTGGCTGAACGATGATATTGACTCTAGAGAGTTTAATGTTCCTGATTTTAATTTGTATAGGTTAGATCGGAGTTCGGCTACTAGCCAGAAGCAGCGTGGAGGGGGTGTCATGATGGGAGTGAGAAAAAATATAAAGTCAAAAATGATTAAAATTAATGCTGATAGGGTCGAGCATATTTTTGTGTTACTTGAAATAGTAAAGCATAAGTATATTATAGGAGCATGCTATATTGCCCCTAAGTCGGATATCTCCACTTACGAGGCCCACTGCAGGGTGGTGGAGGGGCTGGCCGAACAGTACCCAGATAGTAATATGATTATGGCGGGTGATTATAATTTGCCAGACGCGGTTTGGTCTGATTCCGGATCACTGGTCGACTGCCCTCCTACCTCCCCTGCGAATGTAATTCACAGTTCCTTTTCATTTTTGAGCTTGGACCAACATAACCTTGTCCCTAATAAAAGTGGAGTTTTTTTGGACTTAGTATTTTCCAACATCGCTAGCATGGAGGTGACTGAGGCGAGTGACAGGCTTTTGAATGATAGTCATCATCATGTCTCTTATGCTATGGATATGCCTACAGGTATAGATAAGAAACTTAAATATAATGTCCAATATTATGACTTTCGCAGTGCCGATCTGCAAGCGATGAATGAGTTTTTCGCTTGTCTGGACTGGGATGCTTGTATGGGCTGCTCTAGTGTGGCTGATGCATGTGAAAAAATGTATGATTATATTGTCACCAATCGTTTTTTTCGCCCACCCTAACTGGTCACCCTTGCGGCTTAGTGTCGAAGTCCGGTAGCGACGACGCAGGTCATTTCGACTCGCGTCGGCCTATCGGCCTGGAGCGGGGCAAAGGGGTGTCGACCTGCTAGGTGGGATGCGAGGCGAGACGTCAGTGAATACCTCGACGCAAGCGAGTCTACGACGTCCCGAGCCATTTTTCCTCCGGCCACGCGCTTTTAGACAGTATACAGGTAGGACTCATTTTGGGTTATTTTAGAAATGTGTAAAATATAAATTATTTCTTTTTAAATTAATGAATATAGCTGCAGAATTAATAATGAAGCCAGGGTTATAGTATTTTAGTTAAGATCCCGTGACAATATCTATTATGCATTTGATATGTTTGTACCTGTAAAGACTTTCAAGAGCAATAATTTTCCTAGTTGGTTCTCGTCTGAGCTTCGGGAACTGATCATAAAAAAGAAATCGGTACATAAGCAGTATAAACTCACGGGTGGGGGACACTATTATGAGCAGTTCTCGGAGCTACGAGCGAGATGCAGTCGGGTGCATGACGCTTGCTACAGGAATTATATATTTAAGTTAGAGAGCGAAATTCGGGAGCGCCCTCAGGCATTCTGGAGGCACATGAGCGGGATGAGAGGATCCTCAGATCTGCCGGAGTCAATGCACCTTGGTGACGGTGAGGGATCTAGTGGCGAGGACATCGTCAATATGTTTGCCACCTTCTTTGCATCTGTGTATTCTGATGATGGACTCCAGGTCCCAGTTTGCAGGAGTGGAGAGGTGCTCGATGTGAGTAGTTTCTCGGTTGGGCTCGGCGATGTCTTTGCTGAGCTGTCTAAATTGCGTCCATCGTTTTCATATGGGCCAGATGGGGTTCCCCCTTTTATATTAAAGAATTGTGTATACACTCTTGCATACCCTCTGTTTAAACTATTTAATTTATCCCTCTCCACGGGAATTATCCCCAGTTTATGGAAGTATAGCTATATGTACCCAATATTTAAGTCTGGTGACAGGGATAATGTACAGAATTATAGGGGCATTTGTCAGCAATCGACTATTCCCAAGGTTCTGGACGGATTGGTGGCTGATCGGCTGTCCCTGTCTAGTCTGGGTGTAATTGTTCCCGAACAGCATGGTTTCTCCCCGGGGCGTTCAACGTCCACTAACCTGCTGGAACCCCTGGAAGAGGGTCTTCAAGTAGACAGTATTTATACTGATTACAGTAAAGCGTTTGACAGGGTCAACCACCGAGTGTTGCTGGGCAAACTGGGACAGATGGGTGTCAGGGGTACAGCACTGGAATGGCTGAAGAGCTTTCTAGTGTGCATATTCCAATGTGTTAAAGTTAACAACTTTCTTTCCAAGGAGTTCGGGGTGTCATCGGGGGTGCCGCAGGGATCTCACTGTGGTCCGATTCTCTTTAAACTCTTTACCAATGACGTTGGCTGTGACTTGGAGTCTGACCATCTGCTGTTTGCGGATGACTTGAAACTCTACCGAGCTATAAGGAATGATTTTGACAGTCAAAGACTACAGCGCGATCTGGATAGGCTGATCTCCTGGTCTGACTCAAATGGTCTAAGCTTAAATACATCGAAATGTACAGTGATTACGTTCTCCAGGCTTCACGACTTTAAACGATTTGTTTATAACATTAATGGGGATGAGTTGAATCGATCTTGTCAGATTAGGGATTTGGGGATAGTTTTGGATAGAGAACTAAGCTTTCGTAGTCATTTCATCAAAATTATTGGTCAAGCATCCAGGCGGCTGGGGTTTATATCGCGCCATAGTAGTGCCTTTTGCTCTCAGACTTTCAAATTGTTGTATTTTGCCTATGTACGACCTTGCCTGGAGTACTGTTCCCTGATATGGTCGCCTTATTACCGGGCTCGTATAAACTCTATAGAGAGTGTGCAAAAGAGATTTCTTAGAGCCTATGCTTTTAGGACTGGTATGAATGTTGCTGGTCTGGAATATCCTTATAGGTGTAGGTTGCTGGGTGTACAGTCCTTGGAATTCCGAAGGTTACGCAGTGAATTGGGTTTCCTACATAAGCTGGTCAATGGCGTTGTGGATTCAGCTGATCTGCTGGCCCTGCTGAATTTTAATGCTCCTATCGGTTCTTGCCGTTTGGGGCATCGGCCTTTGTTTAGGTGTTCCTATCATCGCACGAATTATGGATACTATTGTCCTATGTCCAGGATGCAAAGAAGTTATAATGGCTATTCTGGGGGGCTTGATCTGGCAGTGTCACGGAGGGCTTTTGGGAGAATGTGTGATGGACTGTGGGTTGAATGGAGGGTGTGAACTAGTTCACTCGGTACTGTTACTTTTCAGGATCAATTTAGTCTACTGTACCAATTATTGTTGATTCAATCACTTAATGAAATAGCGATCATCCGTCATCTGATTCTAATTTGTTAATTTTAAGTACTTTATTGTAAAAATGGTGTAATACCGTATATATTGAATAAATAAATAAATAAATAGCTTAATTACACAAGAGAAAAGTTATAACCGCAAAATTACAATGTGATAAAATTTAGAACGGTACATATAATCAAAAAGAAAAATTCAGTAATACTATTACTAAACGTATACATCAAAATATAATAACCGTAGCTTGACATTTATGAATATAAATTAACCATACCGTAAGCGTAACCCAAGAATGAACAAATGCCACCGTGAGTAGTTAACGGTACTATACTTCACCCACCCTGAAATTTTGTAACCAAATCTAATAATTAAGGATAAGCCTTGTCAATGTCATACATAATATTGATTATAAGCTAGTTAACAAAAGAAAAAGAATAAAGGAATTATGAAAATCCATACTACTGAGTGTCGGAAATCTAGAATATTTACTCACATTACTAAAATACAATCTCACTGGCAGCCAAAAATATAAAACATTTAAATTGTCGTCCTCTAACGCTGTCAGCTGATATTCCAAAACAAAAGATATTAATTTTAACAACCTGGCTATTGAATATTAACATAATTAGTTGATAAAAAAACATATCATTAATTTCACATTCACGGACATACACCAATGACTAACTCACGATGGTTTTGCTTGCAAAATAACAAAATTAAATTTAACCTTGGGTCACCCTGTACAGTTTTAACCAACATTATCAAAGGAATGCACCAAATCAAGCTAGAATAGCTGACAAAAAAAATTAGGTATCGATAAGAATTTGACCTCCACAACATGTGAAGGTCACATCCCCATTTAATTCTTAATAAAAAAAACCTCTGTACATAATTTACCTACCACGGAATGTAGCGATCTACTCGTATTTAGAAAATCTTTAATTACTGAAAAACTAATTAAAAACGTGGACGCCAAAAAAATAGAATCAAAAGGAAATTAACGAAAATTAATTAAAATAGCAGTTTAAACGCGGAATTCTGTGTTTTTAAGGGTGCAAGAGTGGCAAAAGGGCTTACCTGTAGATTTTGTGGCGGGTCTTAGAACAACATGTCCGCTGTCCTCCGAAAAACCGACGAGAGACGTCGTATTTCTTCTACGAATAAACTCAATAAGGTCTCCCTAGACCACAAGGTAACGCCAAAATGGCAAATAACAAAACAAAGTAGAAGAATTAGCTGTACCGCATTCACGGATCCAAATTTTTGGGTGTCTTTCAAAAGACTTCAGAATAACGGTACGTCGACGACGCGATGTGTTTGTGAAAAAGGAACCCAGCTTCTCGTGCCCCGTCCTACCTACATTCCAATATCGATTTTTTTGTCCCCAAAGTGACGACACAACGTCGTTGTTTCGAAGTACACTTTGGTACACAATTATGTACATTTTCGAAAGCTTTGGGTTCGATGGTGTTCCCTTCAAGGCATTGGCACAATGTTATGCCAGTAGAATTAACTTAACCAATGAACGACGGCAATATACTAACAATTAAATACATTTTGCCGTGTCCATAAACCGACATTCATTAATAGTTTGTACAATTGGCAGTACAAATGCACCCAACCTACGATTTTGGTCAACCCCGAAACGCAGTGCATGAATGAACATTAGAAACCTTTAAAATCAAGGGTCCTATAACTTGAAATAGCAAATACCATCATTACTTGGGTTTCACAGTTTTCACCAATAACCACAGAGGGCGGCTCAGGACAGAAAATCACGCTATAAAGCGGTTCCAAAACCGACGGTTCTCGAAATTCCCAGCTGATTCAAATGTCAAAAGTGACGTGCTACGTCAACATGGTAAACAAGTTCGGATTTATTGATAGGAAAATAATGTTCTAGGGCCGAATTCAGATTTCCCTAGGGATTAACTACACAGAATGAGGAAAAACAAGGCTGGATCCAAGGCAGACCTGTGAAGGAAAATTTATAAAAATTGAATTCGAGGTTAAGAAAAGTCTTTACTAAATGGAGAAACAATTCGAAATAAAACGTTCAAGGAATAAAGGATATATATTCAAAAAGGTAGAACGAAATCTTAAAAATCAACTAATCGCTGCGACTGCTATCATAATAATATTTTAATTTCGTACAACAAAAACCAACCGTAATAATATATATATATATATATATATATATATATATATATATATATATATATATATATATATATATATATGTATATATATATATATATATATATATATATATATATATATATATATATATATATATATATATATATATATGTATATATATATATATATATATATATATATATATATATATATATATATATATATATATATATATATATATATACATGCATAGCTATCTTTTCGGCCTCCGTATGCCACGCAGGCACCCAAGCCTCCACTATAACCAATGCGTTTTACGGTGTGTATTTTGCATATTTAGGAACGATAATTTATGGGCTATCTCGGCACCACTCGAGGGGTAGCAAATTCATTAAAAAAATATATACAGCTTTTCGGTATACTGTTAAATGTAACACGCTTCCGAGCAAATAATGTCTTACTTGCCTTCGGTTTGTGTATGTGTATAAGGGCTACGCCCGTACTGGCCTCCGACAGTGTTGCCTCTGTTAACGCCCGCTGATTTAAGGCAAATGAACCGGTTTCATGACCTTGATCTATTTTTAGCTCTCGACTACCAAATATTTAGTAAATTTACTATATTTTTGCATGTCGGGTGTTATGCGTGTCTACGCTTGAGCATGTACACGGTGTTTCGGCCTCCGGATTTAACGTTCGTATTATTTTATATTATTTCTTGTTCGGTTCAGAGGAAGCTCGTTGAATTGAGCTGGTTGGGCTGAGCGGTAGTTTAGTTTTAATTTGAAAATATCTTTATTTTAAAACTACAATAATAGGCTCTGAAATTACAATAATTTTGAAATCATTTTTTCTACAAGCTTTTATTTAACTTCACCTGTTAGTTTGCTTGTATGTATGTATGTATGTATGTATGTACTTTTAGGATAAATATTGCAATCAAAATTTAGACTGGTAACTAATTAAGCTAGAGCTTTGAAATTTTGCACGCGTGTACAAGTCCGGTGACAATACAATATAGAATATGTAATATTGTTCTAAATCCAATATGGCGGACGCCCCAAGATGGCGGATTACCTTTTTCTCTACAATCCCCTTGACATGGGTATCAAATGAAAGGGCTTGACTAGTAGAATACGATAAGCTACATGACGTCATTCTTAACCCAACATGACGGACGCCACAGGATGGCGGATTACCTTTTTCTTCACAACCCCCTTGATAGGAGCATCAAATGAAAGGGTTTGACGAGTAGAATAAGATAAGCTGTGACGTCATTCTGAACGCAATATAGCAGACGCCACAAGATGGCGGATTACCTTTTTCTTCACAACCCCCTTGATATGAGCATCAAATGAAAGGGTTTGACGAGTAGAATAAGATAAGCTGTGACGTCATTCTGAACGCAATATAGCAGACGCCACAAGATGGCGGATTACCGTTTTCTTCACAATCCCCTTGATATGGGTATCCAATGATAGGGTTTGACGAGTGGAATACAATAACAGGTAAAATGTCTTATAATAATGATGCATTATCAGAAATGCACAGAATAAGACGTAACTAAAAATTTAAAAATAAAATGTAAAACATATTTTTTAAAAACAACCTTTTATTATTTAAATGTACTAAAACGAAAAAAATAAGTATATTTTGTTCATTGTGGCATGCGTGGATCCTAATAAAAGTAGTATCAAAGTTATCACTAAAACAGATATAATATATTATGTTAAATTTACTGTCTTAAAAGCTTGTAGCGCGAATAGAAAAGAAAAATACATTCTAAGGTATCTACTTACAATTCCTGCCAAACAAAATTAATGAACTTTTCGCGCGCGACGAGCTCTTAAGGCAATAAATTTAACATAATATAATAACTTTGTAATATCTTTGATACTACTTTTATTAGGATCCACCCATGCCACAATGAAAAACTATACTTATTTTTTTTTGTTTTAGTACATCTAAAGAATAAAAGGTTGTTTTTGAAAAGAATTTTTTACAACACTTTATTTTATTATAATTTAAAAACGATGTATGCTAAAATTTGGTACATTGACATAATTTTATGGGACAAAAATACCAAATCAAAATTATGATAAATATCAATCCATAGGCATAGAAATTGTTTTTTTAATAATTTAATAATTTTATAATAAAATAAACTCTAATTGTTATCTCTTGTTAGTTTGGGTAAAAACCTTTTAAGCTAGAGAATTTAAATTCAGTTGCTTTAAATTGCTCAATATTTTTGGTAACGTTTTATCAATCATACTGCCGGCTTCTTGATACAACCCTCTAAAGAAGCGACTAAGATCATATTTATGCAAAATGTCAGTAATACAATAATTGTGGAGACAAAATTAAACAATTTCTATTATGAGTTTTTTTTTCAGTTGATCCAGGTACACGTAAAGTTTTAAGAAAAAAATTGTACGATTATGATTTTTTGTCAGTTTAATAGTTCTTTCAGTTAACGCAATAAACAAGCTTAAAAATGTATTTTGATCATTTTGAATACGAACAACCATTTTTGGGAAAAACTTTAAAATCTTCTTTTAAAGTCCCTGTTTGATTCTTATAAAATTATAAAGGTGCCCAAAATATTGGATACCTATAGAAATAAATTATGGGATCCAATAAAATTAAATATCAAGGACGTGAATTGAAGACCATTATTATATTTTCTCTAAAACGGTGGCTTATCATAAAAAAATATACAGGGTGTCTATTTGGGAACTGTATAAACCTATATAGGAAATCTAAAATGAAATAAAATTAAAAATTTGGCAGGTAGTATAATATACCAAAGTCGCTGGGGGCCTTTCGGCTAAATTATTTTCGAGAATCTGGTGCTTCCTATTATACCGGAAAAAGATGTTAACTTGCTTATTTTAAATAGGATATTATCTTCTTTTTAGGTTGTACGTAATATTCAAAACACATTTCATGTATAATAATATCTTCATGGGCGCCCGCAGGGAGGTGCTAGGGTGGGGGCCGTGGCCCCCCTGAGATTGTGAGATTGTCATAATTCGTACTTTTTGTTGGACGAATTGCCAAACATCTATTATTTTTGTAATAAATAATATTTCTTTTTATGATAAATGTTGTATATTTTTGGGATGTTTGAACATCTTTACAATGCCACGCACCAAAACATCAGTTAGGATTAGGAATATTATTTAAACCCAGTCCTAACTCAATGCAACCTGCACGGCAACCAAATTATTATAACTTTGCTACAGCCTGCATGTTTACTTTATGAAGAAGTTTTTAACATATTTTTTTTAGTGTTCCGTGCTAAAATTAGCAAAACGGAATCACATTGGTGTCCGTCCGTCGGTCTATCACAAGCGGTTTTCTCTGAAACTATTGGATGTAAAAATTTGAAATTTAGCACAGAAATAGAGTGTGGTGGCCCAATTATAGACGTGAAATATAAAACGTTGAATTTTGACTCTGGGGCTGATTGAAGGAAGAATTTAACAATACGATGTATTTTTATGCATGTTTTAAGCGATTTTTTAAACATGTTTCAGGAAAAAACGCCTAAAAATTGCTGCCCCCCACCCCCATCACCAAAAGAAACGCTCAGAAAAATCTGAAAAACTCATGAACATTGAGAATTAGGTGTAGATTGAGCCAAAATTATCGATTTTGAAAAATTCTAGCGCAATCAATTGTTATAAACAATTTAATTGTTTATTTCCTTATAACTCCGGGGGGGGGGGGGGTCTCCGGTGGCCGAGTTGGTACGGCGCCAGCTTTGCAACCGAGAGGCGCGGGTTTGATTGAGTTTGATTGAATCCCGCTTCGACCATGGATATTTTATGATTGTTGTTGGAAGGTGGTAGAGGAATTCTTCCTCGACCGAGGTGGTACCACCCCACACATCCTCTTAAAGGGCTGGTGAAATCCCTACGGGTGTTTCCAGCTCTGGATGTGTGGGTCGATTCCCCAGTACACCCACGGTACATAGTACTCAGACTTCGGTCTTCGTGGGTTGTCAGAAAAATACTGCTGAACCTTTGGCGATTGGTCGACCAAGGCGATTGGGCGGCCAAGGTTTGCTCAGGTTAAGGGGGGGGCTAATGGCACGGAACACTAATTGTGCGAGTATAGCTTGCACTTGACCGAATTTTTCTGATTTTAATTATTAGTGTATTTGTATAAATCACTACAAATAAAATCTTCAAAATTATTTTTTTCATTTTGCCCCCCCCCCCTGAGAAAAAAGTCTGCGGGCGCCCATGAATATCTTATATACAGGGTGGTGCAACCAAGATGGGGTGGACGATTGTGAGTAAACGGTGAGGAATTTCGAAAAACTTTTTTTTGGATATTATCGATAGTCAAACACGCTATGTTTTAAAATTATAGCCATAATACAGGGTGGTCCGAAAAACTCGTGGCGAACCAAACTTGTATTTTTTTAAATGGGACACCCTGTATATAATTGTTCCAATTGATTGCCCTGTTCGTTGCGATCATTTTGATATATGGTTTATTGGGTCTAAAATTTATAGTAAGGGAATGGGACGCGGTTAAAGTTGAAAAAATGCTCACAGTTCAGCCATTTAAAAAAAAACATTGAAACAGGTATGGAAAAACCAAATATTCTATAAAACGTTACATATCCTTGAATACATTAATCGCTTGCAATTTGTTTAAAATTATTCACTGTTATACAGGGCGGTCAAGTTTGGACTCATTTTTTTTAAGTGGAACACCCTATATATTTTATTTTCATGTTAAAGATAACATTACTAGCTTTCAAAAAATACCATACATGATGCCTTTCTGACCAACAGTTTTTTAGTAAACTAGCCGTAAAAGAAAAGTTTCTCATTCTAATACGATTATACTGAATTTACGTTGTTTATTATTAAATATCTAATATTAGGTGACCACGACACTATCATAAATGAAACAAAAGATTGACGAACTTGTCAAAGCTGCTGCCGCATAATCCATTATTTACAAGTGAAGCGTAGGTGAGGTAAGAAAACTGAGACCCGAAACCTTTACATGTTTATTAGAGATATTTCAAAAACAGAAAATATTCTTTTTAGGAAATTTAAAGTAATTAATAAGCCAGTTATAAACAAAGATAATCAGTTATCAGTATTATTAATAGTGTAAGAAAATTAATTAAGCAAAAACAGAACACCTTTTAAAATTATTTAGTTATGTGTTATGTACTTACTTGTCAACCTAATTTAATATAAACAATTAAAAACGCTCATAAAAGGTATCCAACTAAGCCACCATTTTGCTGAAGCCAAAGTCTATCCATAAGTGAAAGTTTCACTTTTCCCAAAGTCTGTTCTGAAATGTTGCGAAAACTGATTCTTATTCTCGCCTTCATATGGTTTGGTTGGAACCTCTTTATAGACTTCTTTAGAAAAAATCTGGTGGTGTTAAGTCGGGTGATCTGACTGGCCACTTAACTGGTTCACCTCGCCCAATCCAACGATCTGTCTTCCAATTAGCGACAAAATATCTTACATTCCTATGGTAATGCGAGGGCGCACCATCATGTTGAAACCATAAGGATCCCCTTACCATTAAAGGTAAATCTTCAAGCAATACTGGCAACTCGTTTCTCAAAAAGTTGTTTATAACTGGTTTATTAATTACTTTACACTACCTAAAAACAATACGTTCTGTTTCTTGAAATATCTCTAATAAACATGTAAATAAAGGTTTCGGGTCTCAGTTTTCTTACCTCACCTACGCTTAACTTGTAAATAATGGATTATGCGGCAGTAGCTTTGACAAGTTCGTCAATCTTTTGTTTCATTTATGATAGTGTCATGGCCTCCTAATATTAGATATTTAATAATAAACAACGTCAATTCAGTATAATCGTATTATAATGAAGAAACCTTGCTTTCACGGCTAGTTTACTAAAAAACTGTTGGTCAGAAAGGCATCATGTATGGTATTTTTTGAAAGCTAGTAATGATATCTTTAACATGAAAATAAAATATATAGGGTGTTTCATTTAAAAAAAATGAGTCCAGGGCGTATTTGCAAAACTTGACCGCCCTGTATAACAGTGAATAATTTTAAACAAATTGCAAGCGATTAATGTGTTCAAGGATATGTAATGTTTTATGGAATATTTGGTTTTTCCATACCTGTTTCAAATTTTTATAAAAAATGGCCGAACTGTGAGCATTTTTTCAACTTTAACCGCGTCCCATTCCCTTACTATAAATTTTAGACCCAATAAACCCTATATCAAAATGATCGTAACGAACAGGAGAATCAATTGGAACAATTATATACAGGGTGTCCCATTTAAAAAAATAAAAGTTTGGTTCACCACGAGTTCTTCGGACCACCCTGTATTATGGCTATAATTTTAAAACATAGCGTGTATCGATAATATCCAATACATTTTTTTTCGAAATTCCTCAACGTTTACTCACAATCATCCACCCCATCTTGGTTGCACCACCCTGTAGGTACCATCCTATCTTGAACTTTTTTTAAATATTGACTGTTGGATACTTTGAACTCCTGTAAAATCTAAACGGCTTGACTAGAGCAAAACGGGTTTCATATCCCCATCTTAATTTTTAATACTCTATTTAAGGACGTTAACTACCTACACGTAAACCAAAAAGTGTAATACTTTTAATCAATCTGGTTATTGACTACATTAGATAAATTATTAAAGCTTTATACACCATTTTGCTCTAAGTCAAACCGTTTAGATTTTACAGGGGTTCAATCTGAAATACGGATTTCATCCAAATTACTAAAATAATTTTCGAAATAATTTGAAAAAAGTGAAAAGAAATTGTAAAACTTTAACACCCTGTATCTCGAAAACCAAGCGTTTGCGCATCCATCTTCATATTAACTTTTCGTCTTATTTTTTTACAAGGAATCTCCCTTAAAGCAATATCACATCTTTTTGAAACACCCTGTATGTTTTTCTAGTTTAAATAATTTTATTTATTTATTTAAAAAAGATACTAAACTGACAAAAAACATTATTTTTTTCTAACCAAAGAAAATCTATTTAATATACGAAAAATGCGGTCTCCAAAAATACCTACTATTTATTTAGGTATACCAAATATTAAATAAACAGATTCTGCAGTTTTCCAAATAAAAAAAATAAGCTGTTTTGTTTTTAATTTGACGCTTTATGCTTTATGTACTGGAAACGAAGCACTTTCCATGAAATATTGTTGTGAACTTTTTTTTGCCTAAAATCAGCACAGAAATCATGCCAGAAATAGCTTGGATTACTTAAGATATCCCGCGTACAAGTTCAAAATGAGTACCTATAACCCATAAAACCAAATAAACCCTCCTAAGATACCTATAAATCCTTAAATCCGTTAATACAAAAAAACATTTCAATAATTTCTACTAGTTTAATGTAATTTTGCAACCAAATAAGATTCGTTATAACCAAATATCAAAATAATAAATATCGGAATGGGTGTATCTTTAATTGATATTCTCTTCGTACGTATTTGCCTCCTAGCAATGTTGCCAATTTTCCGGAGGTATAATATGCAATTCCTATTTGGAGACCAGATCGTAAAGCAGATTGTCCTAGTGTTTATATGTGTAAGATCGTAGCGCCACGTGGTGGAATTATGGTGAACTACATTGTGTAACTGTGCGTGTGTACACTACCAAAACGTCTCCAGACTAAAATTGGTACAACGCATATTTATGACCCTACGAACCGTTTGCGACCAATATACATGGGGATACGCTTTGGCCTCCGATTTTTCGCATTCGCCTCCGATTTTTGAGGCGTATGCGTCCAAAGCGTATATATTTTGGAGGCGTATAAGACAAAATGCATGTATATATATATATATATATATATATATATATATATATATATATATATATATATATATATATATATATATATATATATATATATATATATATATACAGTGACCGGCAAAAAGTTCGCAACATATGGGAAAAATTTTTATTAGGAGAGTATCGGAAAAACTTTCCCAGGGGATCGGTTCTGCATGTCCGATAACCTAAAAATCGATTTTGACATACGTCACGTGACCACTGGTATAGCGTCAAATTAAAAAAAAAATTGTTAATTTACAAAAAGTGAGGTTAGTTGACGAGATATCAAAAAAAGTTATTTGAAAAAATTGCTTAGAATTAAATTCTAGGTCCTTGTGCAAAATTTTAAGATTTTATTTAAAAAATTGGAAAACTCAATTTTTTTTAAATATTTTTTTAACGATTTACAAATTTCCAGTTTTTGCCGTTTAGATAGCTTGCCTAATGTAAAGCTCATGTATCTGGATGAAAATAAACGAATGTAGTAGTTTTTTCTACAATTGACAGGACAAAATTAAAAAAATAGGGTTTCGCCGGACGCTAGCTGTTGCAATGATTTGTATCTAGCAGCAGTGTCAAAATTTTAGAGACATTTCAATGAGATTACATTGAGAAAACCTTAATCGTCTTAAATATATCTGAAGTTCGACTTTTTGTAAAGTTAAGGGGATTAAAATAGATAATAAACAAAAAATTACCTGTTTATTTAATCGAAATTTTATAAACGAAAACCAATGTAAGAAAAACTTAAAAGTAGTCAAATTCTGTACTAACAACACAAAAAATCATTGTTTTTCCTTGGGTGCACAAAATTTAAAACTCAGTATGACCACCATTTCTCTCCATACATACTGTTGTTCTCGAGCGCAACTCTCGATTAACATTTCGGAGCATTTTACGATTTATTTGCAATACACAATTTATAATGACATCCTCTAAATTTTGTATATTCCTAAAGGGTCGATGTTTGTACACAGGGTTCTTTAGGTATCCCCACATAAAAAATCTAACGGAGTCAGATCTACAATTCTACAATTGACAGGACAAAATCGAAAAAATAGGTGTTCGCCGGACGCTCGCTGTTGCAATGGTTTGAATCTAATGAAATGACTGTATCAAGATTTTATTAAGATTTTTCGCACATAAATTTAACAACCAGGTCTATTTAGTTGTACTTAAAACTACCAAAGCAGGCTCTGAAATTAAAACAACCAAATAATCTAGTAGGTTAAAAACAACAGAAAATGTCAAAACAAATTATAATTTGTTTGATTTCAACCTATGTCATTGGTTTATGTCTCGCATCTTACTAAGTTTGATATTTTACATAAGTTTATTAATATTTTATTCCTTAAAATGGCACCCACACTACTTCTTCAGGAAAAGATAGAAATTATTTTAATTTCTGGAGATAATTACAAAAGCCATAGAGAAACAGCAGCAATTTTTAATGAGAGGCACCCCGATAAATCCCTCCATTATTCCACAGTATCTCGTCTAGTCAATAAATTTAAAGAAACGGGATCGGTAGAAAATCAGTATAAAGTTTCCCATGAAAAACCGGTAACAGGTGACGAAGTTCTCTGGATGTGTGTTTGTCGATCACAGAAACACCCCAATTAGCAGTTAGTCAAATATCGGAGATCACTAACATTCACGAAAGATCTGTGCGGAGGATATTAAAAAGAAACAAATTTCATCCGTACAAACCTAAATTTGTACAAGTATTAAAAGATAGGGATTATGACGCCCGCTTCGATTTTTGTGCCTGGTTCCAGGGTATGATTGAGGAAGATTTTAATTTCCCAAAGAACGTTCTTTTCTCGGATGAAGCTACATTTACCTCTAACGGAACCGTCAGTTCACAAAACTGTAGATGGTGGGCCACCGAAAACCCAGACTTTGTAATTCAGAGTAAAGACCAATATAGTTTTAAGGTTAATGTGTGGTGCGGAATTTTCAACCTCAGAATAGTGGGACCTTTTTTCTTTAGAGACAATTTAAATTCAGAACGATATTTAGAATTTCTACAAACTGAGATATCTGACTTTTTAGACAATTTGTCATTAGCCGAAAGAAGAAATTTATACTTTCAACAAGACGGAGCTAGCATTCATTCCACAAATGAGGTGAAGAGATGGCTGGATCAAGAATTTGGAAACCAGTGGATAGGACGGTTTTCTGAAAATCCGTGGCCTGCGAGATCACCAGATCTGACTCCGTTAGATTTTTTTATGTGGGGATACCTAAAGAACTCTGTGTACAAACATCGACCCTTTAGGAATATACAAAATTTAGAGAATGTCATTAGAAATTGTGTATTGCAAATAAATCGTAAAATGCTCCGAAATGTTAATCGAGAGTTGCGCTCGAGAACAATAGTATGTATGGAGAGAAATGGTGGTCATACTGAGTTTTAAATTTTGTGCACCCAAGGAAAAACAATGATTTTTTATGTTGTTAGTACAGAATTTGACTACTTTTAAGTTTTTCTTACATTGGTTTTCGTTTATGAAATTTCGATTAAATAAACAGGTACTTTTTTGTTTATTATCTATTTTAATCCCCTTAACTTTACAAAAAGTCGAACTTCAGATATATTTAAGACGATTAAGGTTTTCTCAATGTAATCTCATTGAAACGTCTCTAAAATTTTGACACTGCTGCTAGATACAAATCATTGCAACAGCTAGCGTCTGGCGAAACCCTGTTTTTTTTAATTTTGTCCTGTCAATTGTAGAAAAAACTACTACATTCGTTTATTTTCATCCAGATACATGGGCTTTACATTAGTCAAGCTATCTAAACGGCAAAAACTGGAAATTTGTAAATCGTTAAAAAAATATTTAAAAAAAATTGAGTTTTCCAATTTTTTTAAATAAAATCTTAAAATTTTGCACAAGGACCTAGAATTTAATTCTAAGCAATTTTTTCAAATAACTTTTTTTGATATCTCGTCAACTAACCTCACTTTTTGTAAATTAACAATTTTTTTTTTAATTTGACGCTATACCGGTGGTCACGTGACGTATGTCAAAATTGATTTTTAGGTTATCGGACATGCAGAACCGATCCCCCGGAAAAGTTTTTCCAATACTCTCCTAATAAAAATTGTTCCCATATGTTGCGAACTTCTTGCCGGTCACTGTATATATATATATATATATATATATATATATATATATATATATATATATATATATATATATATATATATATATATATATATTTTTCTATTAAGACGAGATCCGGATAAATTGTGGACAACCCGAGATCCGCTTCATACGACGTACCTATGTAATAAAATTTTAGATTTGGAATCTTCAATAAAAAAGCAGTTTAATTAATGGGGCTAACAGAGGGGTAAGCTTTTTCAACTTTTTTATATACATCAAGTGTAAGGCAAAGTAGAGATCTCCGATAAAAACATGGAAGAGGAGATCCGACCTTGCAAATTATGAAACATATGTGATTAGATGAGATCCAGCAGTGTTGTCACTACTTGTACACTTTGACTTTAATAGCATTAAAAATGTTATGATCAGGCGTGAAAAGGGGCGGGCCAAGGCGAGGGCCTTACGCTGTGGTAGTTACAAATACCTACATGAAAAATAAATATTTTAAAATTTTGGAGTATGTAAACACCGTGCTGCAGATGATCGGAAACTCCACTTCTCATAGCGTTGGAGGGGAAAGCCCTCCTGTTGTAGCTACAAGCTGATTGAGAGGAGTAACCTAGACCTCAACCACCCTCAAAACAATAAATTTGAGCAAACACGAGTCCTGGTGAAAAACACGAATTACGACCAATGTTGTTTTAATTTGGAAGTTAAAAATATATTTTGTTTATGAGTAAAAACATAATATGAAAGCAACAAAAAGGACTTTAAAGTTTATTGTGCTAGATGTAGTGTAACGGTCCAAATTTGCCAGGAGTTATTTATTGTATACTGGGTCTCCCAAAAGTCCCGCATAAAATTAATATCAATTAAAGGAAAAAGATCTAGGAAAAATGCTTGGACCGTAAATTTTTATTTTGAATCGTGAATTTTTTGACATAAAAAAATATTATACAGGTTGTCTCATAGAACAGTTGTCACGTCTTTGACAATTTTTTTAAATGAAATGCCGAATTTTTTATTAGGTTTTTAAATTCTACAAAAAATTCTAAATATTTTTTATGTAGGACTTGCTATCCCCAATTTCAGCTGTTTCCAAGATATTGACATTTAATTTGAAAAGTAAAACAAAAAGATTATCCATAATAAATTTTTATTTTTTACTAAAATGAAAATTCTAAAAGCGCAACAAATGCTGGAAATGTCCACCGCCTTCTACCTGACATGCCCCTACGCGATGGTAAAATCCGTTTACTGCATTCCTTATAAAATCAGGAGGTATTCTATTTGTTTCTGTCCTTATTCTTTTGGGGTATTAAAAATTAAATAGGAATTTCTTGCATTCATTACGGTACTGCCATCCCACGTATATGGAGAGCACGTCATCGTGTTAAAATTGTCCGGCTAATCAAACTCCTGCCTTGAGTAGTACAGGAATACAATATTGCCGTTCGTACGACCAGATCCAGCGCTCCCAGATTTCGTACAGCGACGACGCGACGCCTGAGAAATCAATAGATGATTAATTCTAAGAATCGACATGAATTTGTTAAACGTTTCTTTTGGCTGCGTTTAAGTTTTCAATACGGCTCCCCAGATAATATCTGGGACGGCTGTCTAGGATCGGTTCAATGACTTCGTTTATTCCAAAGGTGAATACTAAAATTGTTATCCCCTCCAATATTGCTGTCGGTATGATGGATGGCTACCGTAATGTTTGACATTTATTTGAAAATATCGTTAATTTAAAAAAAAATTATTGACGGCTATTTATAGGGACATTCAAGAAAATATTGATGTAAACGTTTATTTTTGGGGATGCTGCATATTTTGGTGGATTCAATTTTACTCGATGGGTCTTCTTTGGTGATTCATGATTAGATTATTTTCCCGCCATTTTTCTCGAAAGCCACAGGTTCAGCAGTTATAAGGAAATAAACAATTAAATTGTTTATAGCAATTGATTGCGCTGGAATTTTTCAATCTGGATAATTTTTGCTCAATCCACACCTAATTCTCAATGTTCATGATTTTTTTTCAGATTTTTCTGAGTGTTTCTTTTGGTGATGAGGGTGGGGGACAGCAATTTTTAGGCATCCCGAAAATTGTTTAAAACAAAGCATCATATTGTTAAATTCGCCCTTCAATAAACTTTCATTTTTTTCCATTTCTCAATTTACCCCCTAAAATTAACCCCCAGAATCAAAATTCAACTTTTTATATTTCACATCTATAATTGGGCCACCACGCTCTATTTCTGTGCTAAATATAAAATTTTTACGTCCGATAGTTTCAGAGAAAACCGCTTGTGACAGACGGACGGACGGACACCGAGGTGATTCCGTTTTGCTAAACATGTTAAAAACTTCTTCATAAAATAAACATGCAGGCTGCAGAAAATTTATAGTAATTTGGTTGCCGTGCCGGTTGCACTGAGGAGGGCTGTGTTTAAATAATATTCCTAATCCTAATTGATGTTTTGGTACATGACTTTGTAAAGATGTTCAAACATCAGCATTTATCATAAAAAGAAATATTATTTATTACAAAAATAATAGATATTTGGTTGGCAATTCGTCCAACAAAAAGGACGAAGTATGACAATCTCACAATCTCGGGGGGGGGGGGGGCACGGCCCCCCTGGCCCCTCCCTGCTGGCGCCCATGAGGATAACATAACAAATCCAAAGAAATTTTAACAAACCTGCAAGGAAAAGGCGAACATATCAGTTTCGAATATAGTGCATAATAACCCCTAAACAAATGATCCTGGCAGCCGAACCTAGCCGAACGAGCAACTTGCAATGACATGAGTTCCCACCGCCTGACGAGTCCTAGCGATATACATATTGGCATAAAAAAAATTGCGCAAGTTTTGGCGTTAACCAGGTAACAGAAATGGTTCCAAATTTTCTATCGCATTCTTTGTCAGACTGAATTGGTTGAAGTAGGGAAATCGTAACCACAAAGCATAACCAATCGTTACCTGGTGAACTCTAAAATTTGCCGAACATATACAAACCTAAAGAAATTTTAACAAACCTGTACTCATAATATATCCGAAAAGTCGTTTAAGTGCAGGTTTGTTTAAATTTTTTTAAGTTTGTTATATGTTATATTTTTTTATACATAAAAATAAGAAAAATATGTTGGCTGCCGGGATCATTTTTGTTTAGGAGAACAGGCCAAGATCAAGTAAGAAAACCTAAACAGAAAGTCGGAAAAACTATAGAAAAGGTATAAGTAAAAAAGAACAGGGGAAAACGCCCGATGATTTAAAATTTAGATATACAATTAGTTGACCTAGAAGAAGATGAAAGTGATATGGGAAAATATAAAAAAGGTACCTACTGAATATTAAAAGTAAAATGTAGTTAATCAGTTTAGTTTCATATTTTGTTTGCTGATGAGACCCACACCAAATTATAAAAAACAAGTAGGTACCTATTGGGCTAATTATTATAAAGATTTTAACGTAAAATATATTATGTATGTAAAATCGTCCTCTAACATGTAGGTTTGATCTACGTACCTTACGCATTTTCGCCCTATAATGTTGATGAAATACTAATCTTCATTACATGATATATTTGTGTTGGTGCGCAATCTGGGCTGACGTGGGGTAGGAGTTACTAGAGAGGGGGAATTTTGTGTTTAGGTAATCGATAAAATATATTCTTTTTGAGATTTTTAAATTTCTTTACATCTCAAAACTACAAAATTCCTCCCCTTCCAGCTACCCCCTCTTTACGTCCGCCGAAACTGCGCTCTAACACTTGTACGTTTTAACACCACATCCGTTATATCCCTAATAAGATTAATATTTTTAACACCACTGGGTTGCTATTCTAAGTGTAAAAAATTTTTGAATCAAGCCACAAAACAGTCATAATGCGATTTCCTGTCTTTTTTATAATTTTCCTTTTCATTCCTTTCACAGGTTGGTATTACGTAAGGTATACAAAATAAAAATGCAAATTAAGTTTAAAAGTTTTTATTGGTACCTAACTAATAAGAATAACTTTATTATAAAATATAAAAATAAGTACTTCCATTATCAACAAATGTTCAGTATATTTTCTTTTTTATTTCTGTGATCAACTAAATCTAAAAGAATATTACCAAAGTAGTTAGTCAAATTGCAAACAAAATTATTATGTACGTATCTGTGTATATGTCTCTGCCGAAATACTTTATTGACCAGACTACGTTTTTACTTTTTAAATTATGTATGGTTAAATATTTTTTTCGTTCTAAAAAGGGCCTCATCGATAGTCCGCCGCTGCTTAAATTATTAATAGTTTTGTTTATTACTTAAGTATGTTCCTATAAATACAAATTGTAACTTTTTAAAACCATATAATTGCACTCCCGAATGTACAACGTTGCCTCGGTTTAAGCGACTTTATATAGGATGTCCAGAAAATATGTTTACAACGCGAGACCAAAAAGCGGTCAGCTTATCTAATCTATATCCGAATTCGCTGCTTGAAGACTTCAAAAATCGTGTAATTTTTTTTAATTGAAACCGGGTCAACCGTCAGAAAGTTAAAATCTCGTGGATTAAACATCTCTGAAAATCAAAGACACAATATCAAAAAATTATTCCAATATGACTGGTTGAAACCCAAGAATCATGATTTTCTAACACCTTTTTGTCTAAAGTTGAAAATTTTAGTACATTAGTGCTATTCTTACAAAGCATTTTTTACTGGTGGTGATTGGGGATACCCGTGCTTTTTCCCTCTTGAATACCCAACTAGAAGGAGTTGTGCATCTCGTAGAATTCCATTTTCTGTTATCCCTGCGACGTCGAGGTGTTTTTGTACATCTAGATTTCACCAAAAACTGTAGCTCAATAAAATCCTGGTTGGGGCTCTGCGACACTAGTACTTGTGATATTTCACATTCTAAAGGACATTCTTGTCGAAACGCTGCATGAACTTCTATTAAACAATCACAGTCCTGCCTGTATAGGTTATCTAGTCGTCGAAATCGGCTGATCCAATGAAGAGGATTCCTACCCGTTTGGGTTACAGGATAATATCCTGTAAATCCTATAATTATTGATAATGTTGTAACTGATAGCTTGGAGGTGTAGACTGTTACAGTAATCGTCTTGCTAACGCCATTGCAGGGGCGTCTTCATTTTCTGTACCCGGCTTGTGATCTACCGATTGTATACCACGTAAGGACATTGTCATTAAAACAATAATGAGAAATGCTTCTTGTTCCAGATGCATCCTGAAACAAGTACAAGGTAAAAGTAAGTAAGGTAATAAAGATAATTTGACTGAAATGATATTATTTATCAAAGTTAGTGCCTAAAGCTAAATCATTATTTTTAATGGGATACCTACTGTCCGAAAAGTCTAAAAGGGTCTAGCCGGTTAACTATATGAATAGTGCCCCAACGTCGTTTCCATGTTCTTACCTCGTAAATTATTGTTCTTTGACAGAAACATTTTTACAACAAATTTCAAACCCCTCCTCTCAGTAATGAGGGAGATATGGGGGTGGCAACCATTAACTTAAAAATTCATTATCTTTAAAACTATTTGAGATATCCCAATGAAATTTTAACTGCGCATAGTTATTTATAAGGCTTATATAATATAATTTTTTTCAGATTTGTATCTCATTAATAAATGGTAAAAAGCAAGATGTTTAATTTTTAGGGGTGGTTTATCATACTTACCCCCGGAGTGACACCAACTAAAAAAAATTAGTATAATCGTCCATTCTCTAGTAATAACATAAAAAAATTACACAAAGCTCGAATAGGTGGAACACTGTTAAAAAAAATAAAAATCAATGTGACATATAAAATGAAGCATGTATTTTGGCGAATTAATGTAAGTATAAGTCGTACAAATGAAGAAAACGGGAATAACACATTGATTTTTATTATTTTTTTAATAATGTTCCACCTATTCGAGCTTTGTGTAATTTTTTTATGTTATTACTAGGGAATATACGATTATACTAATTTTTTTTAGTTGGTGTCATTTGTTAAATTCGCCCTTCAATAAACTTTCATTTTTTTCCATTTCTCAATTTACCCCCTAAAATTAACCCCCAGAATCAAAATTCAACTTTTTATATTTCACATCTATAATTGGGCCACCACGCTCTATTTCTGTGCTAAATATAAAATTTTTACGTCCGATAGTTTCAGAGAAAACCGCTTGTGACAGACGGACGGACGGACACCGAGGTGATTCCGTTTTGCTAAACATGTTAAAAACTTCTTCATAAAATAAACATGCAGGCTGCAGAAAATTTATAGTAATTTGGTTGCCGTGCCGGTTGCACTGAGGAGGGCTGTGTTTAAATAATATTCCTAATCCTAATTGATGTTTTGGTACATGACTTTGTAAAGATGTTCAAACATCAGCATTTATCATAAAAAGAAATATTATTTATTACAAAAATAATAGATATTTGGTTGGCAATTCGTCCAACAAAAAGGACGAAGTATGACAATCTCACAATCTCGGGGGGGGGGGGGCACGGCCCCCCTGGCCCCTCCCTGCTGGCGCCCATGAGGATAACATAACAAATCCAAAGAAATTTTAACAAACCTGCAAGGAAAAGGCGAACATATCAGTTTCGAATATAGTGCATAATAACCCCTAAACAAATGATCCTGGCAGCCGAACCTAGCCGAACGAGCAACTTGCAATGACATGAGTTCCCACCGCCTGACGAGTCCTAGCGATATACATATTGGCATAAAAAAAATTGCGCAAGTTTTGGCGTTAACCAGGTAACAGAAATGGTTCCAAATTTTCTATCGCATTCTTTGTCAGACTGAATTGGTTGAAGTAGGGAAATCGTAACCACAAAGCATAACCAATCGTTACCTGGTGAACTCTAAAATTTGCCGAACATATACAAACCTAAAGAAATTTTAACAAACCTGTACTCATAATATATCCGAAAAGTCGTTTAAGTGCAGGTTTGTTTAAATTTTTTTAAGTTTGTTATATGTTATATTTTTTTATACATAAAAATAAGAAAAATATGTTGGCTGCCGGGATCATTTTTGTTTAGGAGAACAGGCCAAGATCAAGTAAGAAAACCTAAACAGAAAGTCGGAAAAACTATAGAAAAGGTATAAGTAAAAAAGAACAGGGGAAAACGCCCGATGATTTAAAATTTAGATATACAATTAGTTGACCTAGAAGAAGATGAAAGTGATATGGGAAAATATAAAAAAGGTACCTACTGAATATTAAAAGTAAAATGTAGTTAATCAGTTTAGTTTCATATTTTGTTTGCTGATGAGACCCACACCAAATTATAAAAAACAAGTAGGTACCTATTGGGCTAATTATTATAAAGATTTTAACGTAAAATATATTATGTATGTAAAATCGTCCTCTAACATGTAGGTTTGATCTACGTACCTTACGCATTTTCGCCCTATAATGTTGATGAAATACTAATCTTCATTACATGATATATTTGTGTTGGTGCGCAATCTGGGCTGACGTGGGGTAGGAGTTACTAGAGAGGGGGAATTTTGTGTTTAGGTAATCGATAAAATATATTCTTTTTGAGATTTTTAAATTTCTTTACATCTCAAAACTACAAAATTCCTCCCCTTCCAGCTACCCCCTCTTTACGTCCGCCGAAACTGCGCTCTAACACTTGTACGTTTTAACACCACATCCGTTATATCCCTAATAAGATTAATATTTTTAACACCACTGGGTTGCTATTCTAAGTGTAAAAAATTTTTGAATCAAGCCACAAAACAGTCATAATGCGATTTCCTGTCTTTTTTATAATTTTCCTTTTCATTCCTTTCACAGGTTGGTATTACGTAAGGTATACAAAATAAAAATGCAAATTAAGTTTAAAAGTTTTTATTGGTACCTAACTAATAAGAATAACTTTATTATAAAATATAAAAATAAGTACTTCCATTATCAACAAATGTTCAGTATATTTTCTTTTTTATTTCTGTGATCAACTAAATCTAAAAGAATATTACCAAAGTAGTTAGTCAAATTGCAAACAAAATTATTATGTACGTATCTGTGTATATGTCTCTGCCGAAATACTTTATTGACCAGACTACGTTTTTACTTTTTAAATTATGTATGGTTAAATATTTTTTTCGTTCTAAAAAGGGCCTCATCGATAGTCCGCCGCTGCTTAAATTATTAATAGTTTTGTTTATTACTTAAGTATGTTCCTATAAATACAAATTGTAACTTTTTAAAACCATATAATTGCACTCCCGAATGTACAACGTTGCCTCGGTTTAAGCGACTTTATATAGGATGTCCAGAAAATATGTTTACAACGCGAGACCAAAAAGCGGTCAGCTTATCTAATCTATATCCGAATTCGCTGCTTGAAGACTTCAAAAATCGTGTAATTTTTTTTAATTGAAACCGGGTCAACCGTCAGAAAGTTAAAATCTCGTGGATTAAACATCTCTGAAAATCAAAGACACAATATCAAAAAATTATTCCAATATGACTGGTTGAAACCCAAGAATCATGATTTTCTAACACCTTTTTGTCTAAAGTTGAAAATTTTAGTACATTAGTGCTATTCTTACAAAGCATTTTTTACTGGTGGTGATTGGGGATACCCGTGCTTTTTCCCTCTTGAATACCCAACTAGAAGGAGTTGTGCATCTCGTAGAATTCCATTTTCTGTTATCCCTGCGACGTCGAGGTGTTTTTGTACATCTAGATTTCACCAAAAACTGTAGCTCAATAAAATCCTGGTTGGGGCTCTGCGACACTAGTACTTGTGATATTTCACATTCTAAAGGACATTCTTGTCGAAACGCTGCATGAACTTCTATTAAACAATCACAGTCCTGCCTGTATAGGTTATCTAGTCGTCGAAATCGGCTGATCCAATGAAGAGGATTCCTACCCGTTTGGGTTACAGGATAATATCCTGTAAATCCTATAATTATTGATAATGTTGTAACTGATAGCTTGGAGGTGTAGACTGTTACAGTAATCGTCTTGCTAACGCCATTGCAGGGGCGTCTTCATTTTCTGTACCCGGCTTGTGATCTACCGATTGTATACCACGTAAGGACATTGTCATTAAAACAATAATGAGAAATGCTTCTTGTTCCAGATGCATCCTGAAACAAGTACAAGGTAAAAGTAAGTAAGGTAATAAAGATAATTTGACTGAAATGATATTATTTATCAAAGTTAGTGCCTAAAGCTAAATCATTATTTTTAATGGGATACCTACTGTCCGAAAAGTCTAAAAGGGTCTAGCCGGTTAACTATATGAATAGTGCCCCAACGTCGTTTCCATGTTCTTACCTCGTAAATTATTGTTCTTTGACAGAAACATTTTTACAACAAATTTCAAACCCCTCCTCTCAGTAATGAGGGAGATATGGGGGTGGCAACCATTAACTTAAAAATTCATTATCTTTAAAACTATTTGAGATATCCCAATGAAATTTTAACTGCGCATAGTTATTTATAAGGCTTATATAATATAATTTTTTTCAGATTTGTATCTCATTAATAAATGGTAAAAAGCAAGATGTTTAATTTTTAGGGGTGGTTTATCATACTTACCCCCGGAGTGACACCAACTAAAAAAAATTAGTATAATCGTCCATTCTCTAGTAATAACATAAAAAAATTACACAAAGCTCGAATAGGTGGAACACTGTTAAAAAAAATAAAAATCAATGTGACATATAAAATGAAGCATGTATTTTGGCGAATTAATGTAAGTATAAGTCGTACAAATGAAGAAAACGGGAATAACACATTGATTTTTATTATTTTTTTAATAATGTTCCACCTATTCGAGCTTTGTGTAATTTTTTTATGTTATTACTAGGGAATATACGATTATACTAATTTTTTTTAGTTGGTGTCACTCGGGGGGTATGTATGATAAACCACCCCTAAAAATTAAACATCTTGTTTTTTACCATTAATTTATTAATGAGATCAAAATATGCAAAAATTATATTATATAAACCTTATAAATAACTATGCAGAGTTAAAATTTCATTGAGATATCTGAAATAGTTTTAAAGATATTGAATTTTTAAGTTAAGGGTTGCCACCCTCATATCTCCCTCATTACTGAGAGGAGGGGTTTGAAATTTGGTGTAAAAATGTTTCTGTCAAAGAACAATAATTTACGAGGTAAGAACATGGAAACGACGTTGGGGCACTTTTCATATAGTTAACCGGCTAGACCCTTTAAATTTTTTTGAACGAAAAAGTTATTGAAAAAAAGAGGCTACAACATGACTTGGTTTTTAATAAAACGTATACTCAAGGCTTATTTATCACGTCCATGCCATCAAGGCATGAAAATTCCGATTTCGTAGAATATTATTAAAATAAAAATTTTAAATTCGAAAATAACCCTTTTAGTAAAAACATATTTACATTTCGGGAAAATCTTAAATTCAATTATTTTTCTACAATTCCTAGAATAAAATTCTGATTTTCTGCTTATATCACAACAAAAGTGTCTTTTTTCGAGTTGTTTATAATAAAAATTATCGTATTAACATAAAAAATGTTAAATTATACCTACCTTATATTAAATTTAAGCTCACAGTTCGCAAGGAAATAAAGCGTCTCAAGTTTCTCGTTGATAGCAGCGCAAGGCCAATACCATAAAAGATGTTTCCCAGTGTTGCCGCGGTGATAGGACCTCAGCTTATATGTATACAACGAGCCGAATTAATCTACCTAGGCGCCCTCTGGAATGGTGTTGTTGAACCCAAATCGTATAAAAATTTATAAAAAGCTTAAAGATGATATCCAACCAAAAAATTCAAAATCCATTTATTATTGTTAGGTATGAGTCACGGCGACGAGATACACGCAAAAAAAGGTGAGGTCCGAAATCGGATCTCGCCTTCTAAAACGGACCTCGGCTTGCACATAATATATATATATATATATATATATATATATATATATATATATATATATATATATATATATATATATATATATATAGCGTGTCTTCAGAAGTTCTTACCAAATGGAAAAAATTTTTAATATTGATTTTACGAAAAAAAGTGCCTCTTTATAAAAAGTTCTGCATCGTGAGAAAATAGCATTTCCATTCAAAAATTTGATCTAGTACATACAGGGTGGCTCAAAAATGTAAAAGTCCTAATACACGTGAAGCTAAAAAGACATAAAATCGTTTTTTAAAGGTACACTGACACTGCAAATGTGCTAGAATTAACTTTTTTGTGTTAGTAAATTAGGTTTGGAACATACAGGAGGTCCCAAAAATAAAATTAATTTTTTTTATTGCCTTTACAAAAAAAGTAAACCATCATAAAAAGTTCTACCTTGTAAAAAAGAGCATGGTTATTTATAAACTTGATGTAGAACAATACAGGGTGGCTTAAACAGCTGAAAATCACAATTTAAATTTAAATCATTTTTCCACCTGTATGTCCTATATAAAATTTTTGAATAACCATGATCTTTTTTCACAATGTAGAACTTTTTATGAAGATACACTTTTTTTGTAAAGGCAATAAAAAAATTAACTTTATTTTTGGGACCTCCTGTATGTTCCAAACCTAATTTACTAACATAAAAAAGTTAATTCTAGCACATTAGCAGTGTCAGAGTACCTTTAAATAACGATTTTATGTCTTTTCAGCTTCACGTGTATTAGGACTTTTACATTTTTGATCAACCCTGTATGTACTAGATCAAATTTTTAAACGGAAATGCTATTCTCTCACGATGCAGAACTTTTTACAAACAGGCACTTTTTTTCGTAAAATCAATAATAAAATTTTTTTCCATTCGGTAAGAAATTCCGAAGACACGCTGTATATATATATATATATATATATATATATATATATATATATATATATATATATATATATATATATATATATATATATATATATATATATATATATATATATATATATATATATATATATATATATATATATATATATATATATATATATATATATATATATATATTGAGGTTTGTTTTGTTTTCTTGGACTTTTCAATGTATTTTATTTATTTTTTTATTTATTCTTGGGTTTTGTTAGTCCTGGATAAAAATTAAAAATTGTACGATGGTCTTTACATACTGTTTATTAGTTAAATTTTGACGTTTCGGTCCTTTTCTGTAGACCTTCTTCAGAAATATTTATATGTTGCTAAAAAAATAGCTCATGTCAATTTTTCTTCTCTTGTCATACATAAATTTACATAAATACTACTTAAAAACACGCACAGAAAACACAGACATACCTTGAAGGAAAATCACTGGCAAGTGTCTCCAAACATTCCATAAATTGCCTCATGCATTGGTTTAATTTAAAAAAACAAAGAATTTTAAAAGTAAAACACACACATTCTTTTAAAATATTGTGACCTGGACAACACATAAGTTAAAACTGGCGGAATGTTATTATTGTTAGACTGGTGAAACGAAATTTTTGATTTTGTTACTCCCTTTTTTAGCATTTTTTGTTGGTGTTGGTTTTTTACCTTGTGTGAAAGTAGGGAGAATATGTTTTTAAGTTAATTAGTGTTATTTAATTATGTTATGGTAAATTTTGCTTAGATTTTTTGTATCCGTTTTTGAATTTATGTTTTTTGAGTTTTTTTTAATTTCAATCATTTCATAAAATTCTCTTTTTTTGTGTGTGGGTTTCAGTCCGTAAGATTTTTACGTTTTCGAAATCGAAAGTGTGTTGCTTTTCTACACTATGGTTAGTTAGGGCTGTTTTATTTTTTTTGTCGTACTTGTGACTGTTAAGACGATTCTTTAAATATTGACTAGTTTGACATATATAAACACTGTCGCAGTCTTTACACGGTATTTGATAGACTACGTGACTTTTTTTGTGTTTTGGAATTTTTGATTTTAGGGTGCTAAAGTTTCTGTTCTTTAGAAGGTTATATCCTTTGTGGGCGACTTCAATATTATGTTTACTAAAAGTTTTTTTTATTTTTTCTGATAAACCTGGGATATACGGTAGGGAGAGAAAGTTTTTGTTTTTTGAGTTGTTGTTGTTAGGTTGGTTTTTGTTGTAAAAAATGTGTATTCTTTTCTTAAAAATATTGTTTATTAGCTTCTCAGGATAATTGTTTAATTTAAGTGCCTGTTTTGCTTTTTTTATGGCATTTTCTCGATATTCGATGCTAGACAGTTTAATTGCTCGGTCTGCAAGACCAATGATTACTGATTTTTTTTGGGAAAGTGGGTGCTGTGAGTTAAAGTTTATGTATCTGGATGACCATGTCTCTTTTGTGTACCATTCTGTTTTTATATGGTTATTTTTATGATGTAAGGTTATATCTAAAAAGTTGATTTTGTTTTGTTTTTCTAGCTCTATTGTGAATTAAAGATTGTTGTGGTAACTATTAAATTGGTCTAGTATATCTTGGGTTTTGTTTTTAGGTACTGCTGCATTGCAGTCGTCGACATACCTAAAGAAAAAGGGAATTTGGTAGTTCAATTGACTGAGAATGTTTTCTTCGAGGTCCTCCATTACAAGTTGGGCTATTACGCTTGATATTGAGGCTCCCATTGCACAACCTTCAATTTGTTTATAAAATTTGTTTTCATATAAAAAATATGTGGAGCTTAATGTTAATTCAACCGCATGCAGAAATTCATCTAATGGAATATCAGTGAATTTCTTTATTTCGTCCCACTTTTTTATAATTATTTCTTTCGTTAATGCGGTGGGTATGTTTGTGTATAGAGATATGACATCTAATGATACTAGGGTGTAGTCATTTGGTCAATTTACATTTTTTATTTTGTCTTTAAAATCTACGGAATCTTTTATGTAGTAATTATTATGATTTATTATATTTTGTAAGATGTTTTTTAGGAATTTTGAAAGTTTTTCAAAAGGTGACTGGATACATGATACTATCGGTCTAAGAGGGATTCCCTGTTTATGAAGTTTTGGTAACCCGTAAATTCTAGGTGGTAGCGCGTTTTGAATTTTGAGTTGTTTGGCAGTATCCGGTGAAATGTACATTTGGTTTTCCCATCGAGTGACAAGATTGTTGTTATTTTTTTGATATGTATTCGTGGGGTCATTTTTTAGTTCTTTATAGGTGGTATTGTCTTGTAAGAGCTCGCTCATTTTCTTATCATAATCTTGGTCAAGCATTATTACTGTTTTGTTTGACTTATCAGGTTTTAAAACTTTTAGGTTTTTATTCTGTTGAAGAAATGATTTTGTTTTTTTAACTTTATTTAGAAAGATTTTTTGTTGTTTCTTATTAGTGTTTGTTCTATTGAAATTATTTTTGTAATTTGTTATATTACAGCATTTTGATCGTAGGTCATCTTTAGTGTCTGTATTGAGGTTTATTAGTGATGCTTCAATGTTAGTAACTATATCTGGAATAGGGATTTCATCTGGGGATTCAAGGGGTACTGCAAAGTTAGGCCCTAGGCTTAAAATTTCATTGACATAGTTAGGTATGTCAGTATTTGTAAGGTTCTCAATCCAGTTTGGGTTATTATTCGAAACAATCACACTTTTATTTCCCAAACGGTCAATTTTATTAATATTCTTACGTTTTATTCTTTGAAAAATGCTTTCAATCTTTTCCGTTTCCCGATCTATAAAAGATGTTAAAATGTGTTGTGGTAGTAAGGTTCTTAGAGTGTTAGTGGTTTGTGTGATGCTAATTTGAAAATTATGTAGGGTCTTTGTTACATCTGTAATCAATAAATTTAAGATATTCTGTTTAAAGTGTTTTAGAATGCCGTCGTTGAAGTTTCCTTCAAGGTCTTTACACTTAAAAATAATGTGTTTTGTTTTAAAGTTCAAAAAGGTTGGTTGTTGTTCCTGCATCTTAAGAGAAAAATTCTTCTATTTTTTTGTTCACATTGCTGTAAGCATTCCTTGTAGTAGAGTTTCATTTGAGTTACAGCGTTCTCTCCAAAATCTTTGGCGATGTTTTTATAACATAGCACATTTTCACCCATGCTAGTATATATGTTGAGGTTTGTTTTTGTTTTCTTGGACTTTTCAATGTATTTTATTTATTTTTTTATTTATTCTTGGGTTTTGTTAGTCCTGGATAAAAATTAAAAATTGTACGATGGTCTTTACATACTGTTTATTAGTTAAATTTTGACGTTTCGGTCCTTTTCTTTAGACCTTCTTCAGAAATATTTATATGTTGCTAAAAAAAATAGCTCATGTCAATTTTTCTTCTCTTGTCATACATAAATTTACATAAATACTACTTAAAAACACGCACAGAAAACACAGACATACCTTGAAGGAAAATCACTGGCAAGTGTCTCCAAACATTCCATAAATTGCCTCATGCATTGGTTTAATTTAAAAAAACAAAGAATTTTAAAAGTAAAACACACACATTCTTTTAAAATATTGTGACCTGGACACAAAAAACCCACACAAAAAAAAGAGAATTTTATGAAATGATTGAAATTCAAAAAAACTCAAAAAACATAAATTCAAAAACGGATACAAAAAATGTAAGCAAAATTTACCATAACATAATTAAATAACACTAATTAACTTAAAAACATATTCTCCCTACTTTCACACAAGGTAAAAAACCAACACCAACAAAAAATGCTAAAAAAGGGAGTAACAAAAACAAAAATTTCGTTTCACCAGTCTAACAATAATAACATTCCGCCAGTTTTAACTTATGTGTTGTCCAGGTCACAATATTTTAAAAGAATGTGTGTGTTTTACTTTTAAAATTCTTTGTTTTTTTTAAATTAAACCAATGCATGAGGCAATTTATGGAATGTTTGGAGACACTTGCCAGTGATTTTCCTTCAAGGTATGTCTGTGTTTTCTGTGCGTGCTTTTAAGTAGTATTTATGTAAATGTATGTATGACAAGAGAAGAAAAATTGACATGAGCTATTTTTTTAGCAACATATAAATATTTCTGAAGAAGGTCTAAAGAAAAGGACCGAAACGTCAAAATTTAACTAATAAACAGTATGTAAAGACCATCGTAGAATTTTTAATTTTTATCCAGGACTAACAAAACCCAAGAATAAATAAAAAAATAAATAATATATATATATATATATATATATATATATATATATATATATATATATATATATATATATACATATATATATATATATATATATATATATATATATATATATATATATATATATATATATATATATATATATATATATATATATGTATATATATATGTAAAGACCATCGTAGAATTTTTTAATTTTTATCCAGGACTAACAAAACCCAAGAATAAATAAAAAAATAAATAATATATATATATATATATATATATATATATATATATATATATATATATATATATATATATATACATATATATATATATATATATATATATATATATATATATATATATATACATATATATATATATATATATATATATATATATATATATATATATATATATATATATATATATATAATATATATATATATATATATATATATATATATATATATATATATATATATATATATATATATATATATATATATATATATATATGTATATATATATATACACAGTGTTTCAATAAAAACTCCCAGGCCAATTATTTCGAAAACTAAAAGTGACATCTAAATTCTGTAAACGCCAGTTTTTAGCCTCTATGATTGGCCTCACAACTGTTTAAAAAATGTGTTTGAATAATACAAGATGTAGGTGGCGACACGGTGCAAAGAATTTTTTCGATGACAGGAACTTTAAATGTTGTGGTTCTTAAAGATAATTAATTTTTGATCAAATTATGTCCCATAAAAATTTTTCATAAATCCAACATGAACGGAGATATTTGGGGTTAAGTTTTTTTTTTAATAATTTTAAGGAGTATTTTAATTATAATTATTTTTAATATCCTTTAGCAGATTTTAATTTAATTTTGGTAATGATAATTTTAGTGATAAAACGCTCGTGTAGCGCTAAATTATTACGTCCAGTGACGTCTCAGGGGGCACCTTAACAAATAATATTGGTAAAAAATAAGACGCCACTGAGTTTTTGGTAATTTTTATATTTTTTTCGGATTAAGCAACTACTTAATTAAAAAATTATTTAAAAATTAGACATTAAAGCATAATAAAATTAAATTAAAAGATGTTTTAAATTTTATGAAAGAACTGATGAGAAATTATACAAAATTATTAATGAAAATTAGAACATTACCAAAAACTAACTAATGGGGTCGAATGAGGTGTTCAAAATTATTGCCGTTTTCATACACACACATAGCAAATCGATATAATAATTCGGATCTGCAAACTCTCAATAGTGTATTTCGATTAATAGCGGTTATAGTAGCATACATTTTGTTGTACAGGTCAGCCATGTCTTCTATTGGTTCCTTGTAGATTTCATTTTGTAAGTAGCCCCATAAATAAAAGTCCATCGGGGTGAGATTAGGGGACCTTGCTGGCCATCTAAGATCCCCATTTGTGCTGATCACTTTTCCTGGAAACGTCACATTTAGATGATTCATAACGATATTGCTATTATGTGCTGGGGCACCGTCTTGATGAAACCACATAGTATTTACGTCAATTCCTACATTTTGTAACAGCAAAGGAAGATCGTTTTGCAGGATATTTTTAGTTGCTTAATCCGAAAAAAATATAAAAATTACCAAAAACTCAGTGGCGTCTTATTTTTTGCCAATATTATTTGTTAAGGCGCCCCCTGAGACGTCACTGGACGCAATAATATAGCGCTACACGAGCGTTTTGTCACCAAAAGTATCATTACCAAAATTAAATTAAAATCTGCTAAAGGATATTAAAAATATTTATAATTAAAATACTCGTTAAAATTATTAAAAAAAAAAACTTAACCCCAAATATCTCCGTTCATGTTGCATTTATGAAAAATTTTAATGGGACATAATTTGATCAAAAATTAATTATCTTTAAGAACCACAACGTTTAAAAGTTCCTGTCATCGAAAAAATTCTTTGCACTGTGGCGCCACCTACATCTTGTATTATTCAAACACATTTTTTACACAGTTGTGAAGCCAATCATAGAGGCTAAAAACTGGCGTTTACAGAATTTAGATGTCACTTTTAGTTTTCGAAATAATTGGCCTGGGAGTTTTTATTGAAACACCCTGTATATATATATATATATATATATATATATATATATATATATATATATATATATATATATATATATATATATATATATATATATAGTGGGTGAATTCTTTCGTAAATGGAGACTCCAACCAAATGCCCCCAAAACAGAGGTTACCTGCTTTCACCTGAACAACAAACTCGCTGGAGAGGAGCTTAATATACGGTTTGAAGGTACCATACTGAACCACAACAAAACACCGAAATACCTGGGCGTAACCCTTGATAGAACACTATCCTTTAAAGAACACCTAACAAAAACTGCTGGGAAGTTGAAAACAAGGAACATCATTATTCAGAAACTGTGTGGTACCACCTGGGGAGCATCTTCTTCCACACTACGTTATTCTGCTTTAGGGCTTGTTTTTCGGCAGCTGAATACTGTGCCCCAGTCTGGCTTAACAGCCCACACGCAAAGAAGGTAGACGCTCAACTAAATAATACCATGAGAATGATCGCTGGTGTCATCAAATCGACCCCCACATAATGGCTCCCAGTATTAAGTCATATTCCACCTCCACACCTGCGACGGATAAATGCCCTTACACGCGAGTACAAAAAGATCATGGAAAATGGAAATCTGCCAATACACCAAGATATTGAGGACGCTAACCGCAATCGCCTCCGCTCTAGAAATCCACCAACTAAAACGACAAGAGCAGCAATGCAAGAAGAGTTCAACCTCACCAATGTATGGACTCAAGGATGGACCACTCAGCAAGGTAACAACATACCTTGCATTACCCAAAAGCCCCCAGGGTTTGACCTACCACGCAAAACCTGGTCCACACTCAACAGAATCAGAACTCCACATGGCAGATGCGCCAATATCTTCTGCACAAATGGGTAAACAGCCATCAGCCCACTGCGACTGCGGAGAAAACCAAATGATCAAACACATTATTGAGGAGTGCCCCATAAGATCCTATAATGGCAGTCCCGAAGACTTCCTGCTGGCAACCGCGGGGTCGATAGCTTATATTAATGAACTTGATGTTTGTCTGAAAACCTTTACGTTTGTTTTATTATTGTTAGTCAATCTATGTAAAAGTTTTGTGTCTAAATTGCCATACGATAAATAAATAAATTAACTCTTTTTGGGGTGCAGTTAAATTTTAGAGCGTCGCGCTGAAAGAACTTTCACGAAGTTTGTTTTAAACTCGGTTATAAACAATAATTAATTATTGATTTTTAGGCAGAAAGTTTAAGCGCTATTAGAAATTATGCTCATCTCATTAATGAAATTAAATAACATAATAGGTAAGTGACTATTATTTGTGTTAATGGTAGGTACAACATAGCCTATTTCGTTCTGTGTATAATTTCAACCGTTTCACGAGTTATATATCCGATATTAAGTAAAGAAATTTCTATTAAATAATAATAAAATACACATTTTTGGTTAAAAATGCATCTGTGGAATTAAAAATACTTTGGATTGTACTGAAACTGATAAAAATGAGATGTCACAATATTATTTAAGTTTGGCAATGCATATATATATATATATATATATATATATATATATATATATATATATATATATATATATATATATATATATATATATATATATGTATATATATGTATATGTATATGTATATATATGTATATATATAGCTCTTTAGAAGCGTCGGATACGGGGGTGGTTTATTTTAAAATAAAAAGTGTGCTATTTGAGGGAAAAAAGTATTGGGTATGTCTGTAGACCACCCCAGGAGTCACGAATTCAAATATATGCAGTAAATTTCATAAGACCCTATATATATATATATATATATATATACAGTGACCGGCAAAAAGTTCGCAACATATGGGAAAAATTTTTATTAGGTGAGTATTGGAAAAACTTTTCCGGGGGATCGGTTCTGCATGTCCGATAACCTAAAAATCGATTTTGACATACGTCACGTGACCACTGGTATAGCGTGAAATTAAAAAAAAAAATTGTTAATTTACAAAAAGTGAGGTTAGTTGACGAGATATCAAAAAAAGTTATTTGAAAAAATTGCTTAGAATTAAATTTTAGGTCCTTGTGCAAAATTTTAAGATTTTATTTAAAAAAATTGGAAAACTCAATTTTTTTTAAATATTTTTTTATCGATTTACAAATTTCCAGTTTTTTTCGTTTAGATAGCTTGGCTAATGTAAAGCCCATGTATCTGGATGAAAATAAACGAATGTAGTAGTTTTTTCTACAATTGACAGGACAAAATTAAAAAAAACAGGGTTTCGCCGGACGCTAGCTGTTGCAATGATTTGTATCTAGCAGCAGTGTCAAAATTTTAGAGACATTTCAATGAGATTACATTGAGAAAACCTTAATCGTCTTAAATATATCTGAAGTTCGACTTTTTGTAAAGTTAAGGGGATTAAAATAGATAATAAACAAAAAAGTACCTGTTTATTTAATCGAAATTTCATAAACGAAAACCAATGTAAGAAAAACTTAAAAGTAGTCAAATTCTGTACTAACAACATAAAAAATCATTGTTTTTCCTTGGGTGCACAAAATTTAAAACTCAGTATGACCACCATTTCTCTCCATACATACTATTGTTCTCGAGCGCAACTCTCGATTAACATTTCGGAGCATTTTACGATTTATTTGCAATACACAATTTCTAATGACATTCTCTAAATTTTGTATATTCCTAAAGGGTCGATGTTTGTACACAGAGTTCTTTAGGTATCCCCACATAAAAAAATCTAACGGAGTCAGATCTGGTGATCTCGCAGGCCACGGATTTTCAGAAAACCGTCCTATCCACTGGTTTCCAAATTCTTAATCCAGCCATCTCTTCACCTCATTTGTGGAATGAATGCTAGCTCCGTCTTGTTGAAAGTATAAATTTCTTCTTTCGGCTAATGACAAATTGTCTAAAAAGTCAGATATCTCAGTTTGTAGAAATTCTAAATATCGTTCTGAATTTAAATTGTCTCTAAAGAAAAAAGGTCCCACTATTCTGAGGTTGAAAATTCCGCACCACACATTAACCTTAAAACTATATTGGTCTTTACTCTGAATTACAAAGTCTGGGTTTTCGGTGGCCCACCATCTACAGTTTTGTGAACTGACGGTTCCGTTAGAGGTAAATGTAGCTCCATCCGAGAAAAGAACGTTCTTTGGGAAATTAAAATCTTCCTCAATCATACCCTGGAACCAGGCACAAAAATCGAAGCGGGCGTCATAATCCCTTACAAATTTAGGGTTTGTACGGATGAAATTTGTTTCTTTTTAATATCCTCCGCACAGATCTTTCGTGAATGTTAGTGATCTCCGATATTTGACTAACTGCTAATTGGGGTGTTTCTGTGATCGACAAACACACATCCAAAGAACCTTCGTCCACCTGTTACCGGTTTTTCATGGGAAACTTTATACTGATTTCTACCGATCCCGTTTCTTTAAATTTATTGACTAGACGAGATACTGTGGAATAATGGAGGGATTTATCGGGGTGCCTCTCATTAAAAATTGCTGCTGTTTCTCTATGGCTTTTGTAATTATCTCCAGAAATTAAAATAATTTCTATCTTTTCCTGAAGAAGTAGTGTGGGTGCCATTTTAAGGAATAAAATATTAATAAACTTATGTAAAATATCAAACTTAGTAAGATGCGAGACATAAACCAATGACATAGGTTGAAATCAAACAAATTATAATTTGTTTGACATTTTCTGTTGTTTTTAGCCTACTAGATTATTTGGTTGTTTTAATTTCAGAGCCTCCTTTGGTAGTTTTAAGTACAACTAAATAGACCTGGTTGTTAAATTTATGTGCGAAAAATCTTAATAAAATCTTGATACAGTCATTTCATTAGATTCAAACCATTGCAACAGCGAGCGTCCGGCGAACACCTATTTTTTCGATTTTGTCCTGTCAATTGTAGAATTGTAGATCTGACTCCGTTAGATTTTTTTATGTGGGGATACCTAAAGAACCCTGTGTACAAACATCGACCCTTTAGGAATATACAAAATTTAGAGGATGTCATTATAAATTGTGTATTTCAAATAAATCGTAAAATGCTCCGAAATGTTAATCGAGAGTTGCGCTCGAGAACAACAGTATGTATGGAGAGAAATGGTGGTCATACTGAGTTTTAAATTTTGTGCACCCAAGGAAAAACAATGATTTTTTGTGTTGTAGTACAGAATTTGACTACTTTTAAGTTTTTCTTACATTGGTTTTCGTTTATAAAATTTCGATTAAATAAACAGGTAATTTTTTGTTTATTATCTATTTTAATCCCCTTAACTTTACAAAAAGTCGAACTTCAGATATATTTAAGACGATTAAGGTTTTCTCAATGTAATCTCATTGAAATGTCTCTAAAATTTTGACACTGCTGCTAGATACAAATCATTGCAACAGCTAGCGTCCGGCGAAACCCTATTTTTTCAATTTTGTCCTGTCAATTGTAGAAAAAACTACTACATTCGTTTATTTTCATCCAGATACATGGGCTTTACATTAGGCAAGCTATCTAAACGGCAAAAACTGGAAATTTGTAAATCGATAAAAAAATATTTAAAAAAAATTGAGTTTTCCAATTTTTTTAAATAAAATCTTAAAATTTTGCACCAGGACCTAGAATTTAATTCTAAGCAATTTTTTCAAATAACTTTTTTTGATATCTCGTCAACTAACCTCACTTTTTGTAAATTAACAATTTTTTTTTTAATTTGACGCTATACCAGTGGTCACGTGACGTATGTCAAAATCGATTTTTAGGTTATCGGACATGCAGAACCGATCCCCTGGGAAAGTTTTTCCGATACTCTCCTAATAAAAATTTTTCCCATATGTTTCGAACTTTTTGCCGGTCACTGTATATAGGGTCTTATGAAATTTACTGCATATATTTGAATTCGTGACTCCTGGGGTGGTCTACAGACATACCCAATACTTTTTTCCCTCAAATAGCACACTTTTTATTTTAAAATAAACCACCCCCGTATCCGACGCTTCTAAAGAGCTTGACGTCATATGCTCTAATATTATAAAGAAAAAACAAGTAATCTAGCCGGGGCATTTTCAAACTTAAACAAGGGCGTCGCCAGCCATTGGCCTGAGAGGGGGGCAAGATGTGCGAGAGGATGTGGATATGAATTGTAGATACAAACGATTAAAATTTTCTAGAAAGGTTTTTAATTGAAGAAAAATTCATAAAAAAATGAAAAGAAATTAAAAAATTAAAGAAATTTAAAGTAAATTAACTAAAACATAATCTTCCCGGTTTTTTTTTTGCAAACTTGTCGACTACTAATTCCAGCTAAGTCTTGATTATTTCGATGTGCGTTTGCCGAGGAGTAAATTCATGGATTTATTAAGAAAGGATTCGATGTCCGTATACTGTGAGCGTATCGAACATGAAGCCTATATTTGTTGTTTGTTATGAAAACATTTCCCCTAGAGGTAGAGTTTACGAACTTTAAGGAAATACGTAATTGAATGAAGAATGGTAGTAGAAAGAGATAAAATAGTATTGGAGTGTTGGAGCTCAGAAGTGTTCCTGTCCCTGCTGGTTGCTTAGGAAAACCGTCTGAACACTCGGTTCCACGTACGTCTTTGTCTAATGAACTAGGAAAGAAAAAGGTGCGATTTATAGATTTATAAATGACTCGGAGCGATTTTAAATAAATAAACCTTTAGAAATAATATAACGTATAAATAACGAAACCTTTTTAACTTAAATTATTATTATTTAGCAGAAAAATAAAATATTTTGGGCCATTTATTACTTTTAGTAAATCTTGTGATGCTTCTAACGTATTTTTTGTACAAAAATACAAAGTAAAAATAAGATGTGGCCAGTGTTTACAAATTGTGTTTACAGTGTCGCTTAGAATGGTTTGTTTTGGCTTCAAAGAATGTTAAATCATCCCGTATCCATCCTTAATAAATCCATGAATAAATTGTTGGAAGCGCAAATTCCACGGCTCTGCTCTCCTCAGTCAGTCAGCCTTGGAGGACAATCCAGAGTTAACGAGTACTCGTCTAGACGTATACGTTTATTTCCGAAGTGAAGATTCAGTACAATCGGAATGTTTTTGGATGCTCTTTGCATCCCTAATGTAATTGGCTGAAGCAAGATGGCGGCCTTTTTGCCTTTAAGTTTTACACCCTGACGCACTTAGACATACAATGCTAGAAATAATAACAGTTTCGTAAATCAATTGATGCATTGTACGAGAATATGTTCACTTATCAGACTATAACACAATTAGGGTTACTAGACCGTTCCGATTTTAAAAGGTATACATATTCCGCGTCCCGACACACTTCAAATCGGGACGCGATTTGTCCCGATTTTAAAAATTTTCTAAAAAAACATAGTTTTTAGAGCTTATACCATATTTTTTACGTTTCAGTTTCATAAAAAGTTGTTATTTTTGCTTATTGTATGCTTTTCTGTTCATTTTCTAAATACTAGTGCAATAATAGCTTCCCGATTTTTTGCCCCAAGTCCCGATTTCTAAGCAGCTTTTAAACGCTGATACCCGATTTTAAAGATGTTGGATCTGGCAACCCTAGATGGATATACGTTTGTATGTAGCACTCCCACGTTAAGCTTCGGAAATAAACGTATACGTCTTGACGAGTACAAGTTAACTCTGGATTGCCTTCCAGATGAGGCAGCAGTGTTGTCAACTACAGTGTGCTATGTTTTTAGCGCCATTTTCAAACGACGCCGTTTTCATTTCATTTTCATTCCTATCTATCTACAATTTTTCGAACCTCTAGGGGGGACAGCAGCCCTCCCCAGCCCCCCCTTGGCGACGCCCCTGAACTTAAATAATATTGTGACATCTCATTTTTATCAGTTTCAGTATAATCCAAAGTGTTTTTAATTCCACAGATGCATTTTTAACCAAAAATGTGTATTTTATTATTATTTAATAGAAATTTCTTTACTTAATATCGGATAATATGGACCACTCGTGAAACGGTTGAAATTATACACAGAACGAAATAGCTATGTTGTACCTACCATTAACACAAATAATAGTCACTTACCTATTATGTTATTTAATTTTTTTAATGAGATGAGCATAATTATAGAGCGCCAACAGCGCTCTATATAACGCCCCGTCACTCAGAAAATGTTCGTCCGTTGCCGTCATTTTCACTTTCTCAATTTTTTTCTCGAAAACGGTTAGAGGTGAGGCAATGAAATTTTCTGGGTTAATAGAGGGATAGTGCATCTAGCTTCGATAAAAAACTCAGTTATACAGGGTGTTCCGTTTCGAAGATATTAAACGCCAAAGTCGAAATTTCCGCGATTTCGTATGATACACGATACAGGTCGCAAAAGTTAATTAAATCGATTTAAATTTTCAGAGGTTGTAGAAGACCGGGGTGTTCCAAACCCTATTGAAATTGGCGGTATTCGGAAAATGGGAAGTAATTGTTTTGAATTTTTTTAGGTCGAAAAATGGTTCTTGCAGACCCATATTCAATTCTACATTGCTCGAAAACGAAGCGTCGGACAGAAAAACGGATTTGAACATAAAACTAAAGAATCTCAAATACTTTCTTTTTGCAATACATTTACCTATACCTAAAACGACTGGAAATTGGGAAAATTTTGGAAAAATTGGAAATTACGATTTTTCATGCAAATTTTTGACGGTTGTCAATTTTTTTGGGGATCAAAATGGATTCAAATCGAAATCCCATGTACCTTATCGGAAATACCTCGCCGAACTACGTAATAATCAAATTTTTTGGTTCCTTTATTCTTAATAGGAAAGGAGCAATCGATAATTAAATTTCGTTTTTTAACCGTTTTTTTTCATGACATCTCTACATTCGAATCACTCTGTATCTTTTCCTATCTAATTTCTTCGAACTTTGTCAACGCTATCCCTTGGGGATATAATCAGGCTTTAAAATAAATTCCGAACGGGTGATGTAGGACCGGATTTAGGGGGTAAAAACTTGTTTTTTCTATTTTTTTCAACCAAAACTCATCTTTAAAAGGCATTATTATATATTATTTCTATTATCTAAGAGTTCTTTTTTGGTTTATTTTTTTCCCCTCATCATCCGAGAACACTTCACACTAAGTAAAATTGCATATTTTTACGTTAAAGTTATAAATAAATAGATTTTTTTATGCCGGTGAAGGAAAAATTTTAAAAAGTACATAATATATTAAAGGCCCTGCCTTGAAAAAACAATTGAACGGACTCTCTTTACATCGAAATTAAAGTATGATCTGTCAAAATGTCATGAAAATACCAGTTTTTGTTGCAATATTGGAAGGTTCCTGGACCGATTTCGGCTTGGAATATACATGGCAAAGGTTAAACGAACTTTATATTTTTAATTATGGTACATTTCATTGGACGATTTAAGCATTAAATATTGCTAAGGCCCTGCAAATGCATTGCAAAATCAGGTTTATACGGAGAAATGTATTAAAATGTGAAGTGTCAAAATGTCGCAAAAATGCCCGTTTTCCTTGCGAGTTTTTAGGGTTCCTGAACCGTTTTCGGCTTGTATTATACCGGGCAACGCCTCTATAGACCTTCCCGTGTGGATTTCGGAACATATAATTTGAAGAATTAGTCATTAAATACCAATTTTAACAATTTTTCGATGACGCGGCGAAGCATCATAGAAAAGTTATTCTATTAGGTACTATACGGGGTAAATCACAATGACGGGTCTGATTTAAATTTTGCTTAGATTTGTTATTAATTGAGAACGGCTTATTCGATTGAAAAGAGTGATGTGGCAATCGAAAGGGGAGGAAGTAAGCTATTTTATTTGAAAATAATTTCGACATTTCGTTGGCATGACGACGAAAAATTTGCTATTTCCGATATTTATTGAGTTATAGAGTTGAAATTTGACGTATGGGAAGAATTCGGTCAATCATTCAAAATTATATGTGTAAATTTTGATTCGCATGGTTTCTATAGCAACGATTAAGGACAATTTCTAACTCACGTACGGCTGATCTGATTGAAACGATTGAGGTGGCAATCGAAAGGGAACGAAGTAAGCTACTTTGTTATGTGAAAATAATTTTGACATTTCGTTGCCATGACGACGAACAGTTTGCTATTTCCATTATTTATTGAGTTGGAGAGTTGACATTTGATATCTGGGTAGAATTCGGTCAATCATTCAAAAATATTTTTATAAATTTTGATTCCGATGATTACCATAGCAACGATTGAGTATAAAGTTGATCATTTTTAACTCGCGAACGGCTCATCTGATTGAAACGAGTAAAGTGACCATCGAAATGTTAGAAAGTACACTACTTTTTTATGTGAAAATAATTTTGACATTTCGTTGCCGGGACGATGAACAATTTGCTATTTTCGTTATTTATTGAGTTGGAAAGTTGAAAACTGATATCTCGGAAGAATTCGGTCAATCATTCAAAAATATATCTGGAAAAATCGATTCTCATGGTTGGCATAGCAACGATTAAGGGTAAAGTTGACAATTTATAACTCGCGGACGCCTTCTGCGATTGGAACGAGTGAGGTGGCTATCGAAAGGGATGAAAGTAAACTACTTTTTTATTTGAAAATAATTTCGATTTTTGGTAGTCATAACGACGATCAATTTGATTTCTCCGTTATTTATTGAGTTGCAGAGTAGAAATTTCGCATCTAAGTAGAATTCGGTCAATTATTGAAAAATATTTTTGCAATTTTCAATTTTAATGATTGCCATAGCAACGATTAGGGGTAAAGTTAACAACTTACAACTCGCGAACGTCTTCTAAGAATGAAAGAAGCGACGTTCATAATATGTATGCACAATTTTTTTCCATTGAGACATCAGTGGCGTGCCCGAAGGGCTCGCCACCAATCTTCATCCAGCTCGACCATTTCAGGAAGATGATGTTATCTAATGTATGGTTCCAAGCCGATCGAAAGATGACAAGCTTAATTTAGTAGGGTTTCAGCGAAATCGTATATATTGGGTTTCAGGGCGCTCTATTCTGCATCATCAGTCCGTAGGAGTGTGATATCTTCCTTAATACATGGCCTAGAAACACTAAACTTTCAGGGCATGACAATGATAATATTACCGACCTTATAGAGCCCCCTCGGGGGGCGATTAGGCGCTCTATGCAATCTAGTTATAGAGCGCCTTTCAGGCCGCTCTATATAACGCCCCGTCAGTGAAAAATGTTCGCCGGTTGCCGTGGAATCCGGTGTTTTCCCATTCTCAATTTTTTTTCTCGGAAACGGCTAGAGGGGAAGCAACCAAATTTTCTGGGTTAATAGAGGAATAGTTCATCTAGCTTCCATAAAAAATTCAGTTATACAGGGTGTCGCATTTCGGAGTTATTAAACGTCAAAGTCGAAATTTCCGCGATTTCGTATGATATCGATTACAGGTCGCAAAAGTTAATTAAATCCATTTAAATTTTCGAAGGTTGTAGAAGACCGGGGTCTTCCGAACCCTATTTAAATTGGCGGTATTCGGAAAATGGGAAGTAATTCTTTTGAATTTTTTTATGTCGAAAAATGGCAGTTGCAGACCCATATTCAATTCTACATTGCTCGAAAACGAAGCGTCGGACAGAAAAACGGATTTGAACATAAAACTAGAGAATCTCAAATACTTTCTTTTTGCAATACATTTACCTATACCTAAAACGACTGGAAATTGGAAAAATTTGGGAAAAACTGAAAATTACGATTGTTGATGCAAATCTTTGACGGTTTTTCAATGTTTTCGGGGTCAAAATGGATTCAAATCGAAATCCCATGTGCCTTATCGGAAAGAGCTCGCCAAAATACGTGATTTTCAAATTTTTTGGTTCCTTCATTCTTAATAGGAAAGGAGCAATCGACGATTAAATTTCGATTTTTAACCATTTTTTTCATGACATCTCTACATTTGAATCACTCTGTATCTTTTCCTATCTAATTTCTTCCAACTTTTTCAACGCTATCCCTTGGGGATATAATCAGGCTTTAACATGAATCCCGAACGGGTGATCCAGGGCCGGATTTAGGGGGTAAAATCACATTTTTTTTGTTTTTTCTCCATCAAAATTCACCTTTAAAAGGCATTATTATATATTACTTCTCTTATTTAACAGCTCTTTTTTGGTTTATTTTCTCCCTCGTCATCTGAGAACACTGCTAACTAATTAAAACTCCATATTTCTGCGTTAAAGTTATAAATAAATAGGTTTTCTTCCTTCGGTGCAGGAAAAATTTTAAAAACTGCGAATGTTAAACCATGCCATGAAAAAAAAAACAATTGAACTGGTGACGCTTTACATCGAAGTTAAATATGAGCTGTCAAAATATCCAGTTTTTCTAGCGATATTTTAAAGATCCTGAGCCAGTTTCGGCTTGGAATATACATGGAATTCATAGAATGGACGTTTTTTATCTATTCCTGACCATTTCGTAGCACGAGATGGGCATTAAATATCATTTTTTTTGAAATTTTTGTTGACCCTACATTGCATTATAAAAATCAATTGCTATACGGGAAAATGTATTAATTTAATAATTATAATGTATGAAATGTCACAATTTGCCTAAAATGTCAGCATTTTGATGCGAAATAGGAACGACTCTGGACCAATTTCGGCTTCAAATTTACCGGGCAAGGGATTTAGGGACCTTATACTTTCGGTAGAAAGACATTTTATTTGATAAATTTGGCTTTAAAAACCAATTTTATCGACTTTCCGATGACGCTACAAGACATCATTGGAGATTCTAATATTGCGCTCAGTGGCATCGAAAAAATCCAAAAATATGCATTTTATTTTCTAACCATGAGCGTGTATACCTTTGGGGCAATATATTAATTATTATTGAATAATTTTAATTTAATTTTAGGGAAATGATACCTTTTTTCGCATCGCTGCAGGAAAAATTTTAAAAAGTACATATATTAAAAGCCGTGCCTTGAAAAAACAATTGAACAGACCCTCTTTACATTGAAATTAAAATATGACCTGTCAAAATCTCGCAAAAATGCCCGTTTTTCTTGGGAGACTGGAAGAAGTCTGAACCAACTTCGGCTTGAAATTTACCGAGCAATGGAATTAGGGACCTTATCCTTTCGGTAGAAAGACACTTCATTTGATAAATTTGACTTTAAATACCATTTTAATCGATTTTCCCATGACGCTACAAAGCATCATTGAAGATTCGAATATGAAGCTCAGTGGCATCGAAAAAATCCAAAAATATGCATTTTATTTTCTAACCATGAGCGTATATACCTTTGGGGCAATATATTAATTATTAATGAATAATTTTAATTTAATTTTAGGGAAATGACTTGATTCGGATCGTTTTAAAGTAACCAGAACGATTCGAAAATACATTTTATACCTTCTGGCATGTGCATGATTGTATATATGTCTACAGGGTGTCCGAAAAGTCTTTGTATGCGCAAATATCTTTGTCATTAGCACGAAAAAAAACTTAAATGAATCTTATTTCAAGGAAATCGTAAATTTTTCATTCCTTTGTGTGGTTGTTTATATGTTGGTATGTATACAGAATGTCCAAAAAGTCTTTGTATGCGGAAATATCTTTGCCATTAGTACGAAGATAAAATTAATTGAGCCGGTTTTCAAAAAAATCGAGAACATATAAATTACTATGTGTCGTGTTCTGTTGTGTTTTTATGTATGTATACAGGGTGTCCGAAAAGTCTTTGAATGGGCAAATACCTTTGGCTTTTGTACAAATAGTAACTCAATTGTCGGATTTAAAGCAAATCGTAGTACATCGACTATATTCCTATTTAAACGTGTTAGTGTTAGTGTGAATGTATACAGGGTGTCCGAAAAGTCTTGGAATGGGCTAATACTCCTATTAGTACTTAGATAAACTTTAATAGGTCGAATTTCAAGCAAATCTAATATATTTGTATTAATATGGGTTTATGTTTGTATATATGTATACAGGGTGTCCGAAAAGTCTTGGTATGGGCAAATAGTTCTACTAGTACCGAGATAAACCTAATTAACTCGGATTTTAATTAAATCGACTATATTCCTATTTAAACGTTTGGGTGTTAGTTTGAATGTATACAGGGTGTCCAAAAATTCTTGGTATGGGCAAATACTCCTATTATTACTTAGATAAACTTTATTAGGTCGGATTTCACGCAAATCGAATATATTTGTATTAATATTTGTTTATGTTTGTATATATGTATACAGGGTGTCCGAAAAGTCTTGGTATGGGCAAATAGTTCTACTAGTACCGAGATAAACCTAATTAACTCGGATTTTAATTAAATCGACTATATTCCTATTTAAACGTGTGGGTGTTAGTTTGAATGTATACAGGGTGTCCAAAAAGTCTTGGTATGGGCAAATACTCCTATTATCACTTACATAAACTTTATTAGGTCGGATTTCACGCAAATCGAATATATTTGTATTAATATGTGTTTATGTGTGTATATATGCATACAGGGTTTCCGAAAAGACTTTTTATTGGCAAAAATAGTTTCTACGTGTAGGTGTTTGTATGTATGTAGCGATACGATTACGAAGGGCGCTCTATTCTGCATCATCAGTCCGAAGGAGTGTGGTATCTTCCTTAATACATGGCCAAGAAACACGAAACATTCAGGGCATGACAATGATGATATTACCGACTTTATAGAGCCCCCTCGGGGGTGATTAGGCCCTCTACGCATGCTAATTATAGAGCGCCTTTTAGGCCGCTCTATATAACGCCCCGTCCGTGAAAAATGTGTGCCGGTTGCCGTCGAATCCGGTATTTTCTCATTCTCATTTTTTTTCCCCGAAAACGGTTAGAGAGGGAGCACTCAAATTTTCAGGGTTAATAGAGGAATAGTGCATCTAGCTTCGATAAAAAATTCAGTTATACAGGATGTACCGTTTCGGAGTTATTAAACGTCAAAGTCGAAATTTCCGCCAGCTCGTATGATACACGATACTGGTCGCAAAAGTTAATTAAATCGATTTACATTTTCGGAGGTTGTAGAAGACCGAGGTCTTCCGAACCCTATTGAAACTGGCGGTATTCGGAAAATGGGAAGTAGTTCTTTTGAATTTTTTAGGTCGAAAAATGGCACTTGCAGACCCATATTCAATTCTACATTTCTCGAAAACGAAGCGTCGGACAGAAAAACGGATTGGAACGTAAAACTAAAGAATCTCAAATGCTTTCTTTTTGCAATATATTTACCTATACCTAAAACGACTGGAAATTGTAAAAATTTGGGAAAAACTGAAAATTACGATTTTTGATGCGAATCTTTGACAGTTGTTAATTTTTTTCGGGTCAAAATGGATCCAAATCGAAATCCCATGTACCTTATCGGAAAGAGCTCGCCGAACAACGTTGTAGACGGATCTTTTGGTTCCTTTATTCTTAATAGGAAAGGAGCAATCGATAATTAAATTTTGATTTTTAACCATTTTTTTTCATGACATCTCTACATTTAAATCACTCTGGATCTTTTCCTATCTAATTTCTTCCAACTTTTTCAACGCTATCCCTTGGGGATATAATCAGGCTTTAAAATGATTCCCGAATGGGTGATCCAGGACCGGATTTAGGGGGTAAAGACTCATTTTTTCTGGTTATTTCCATCAAAATTCATCTTTAAATGGCATTATTATATATTATTTATCTTTTTTAACAGCTCTTTTTTGGTTTATTTTCTTCCCTTATCATCTGAGAACACTCTACACTAAGTAAAATTGCATATTTTTTCGTTAAAGTTATAAATAAAGAGCTTTGTTTGTATCGGTGCAGGAAAAATTTTAAAAAGTACATATTTTAAATGGCTTGCCTTCGAGAAACAAATGAACCGTTTCCTTTACATTGAAATTAAAATATGACCTGTCAAAATGTCGCAAAAATGCCAGTTTTTCTTGGGAGATTGGAAGCAGTCTGGACCAACTTCGGATTGAAATTTACCGGGCAAGGGAATTAGGGACCTTATACTTTCGGTAGAAAGACATTTCATTTGATAAATTTGGCTTTAAATACAAATTTTTTCGATTTTCCGATGACGCTACAAGACATCATTGAAGATTCTAATATTGCGCTCAGTGGCATCGAAAAATTTGTTATAATATTAAAAAATATGCATTTTATTTCCTAAGCATGAGCGTGTATACCTTTGGGCCAATAAATTAATTATTATTAAATAATTTTAATTTAATTTTAGGGAAACGAATTGATTCGGATGGTTTTAAAGTAAACAGAACGATTCGAAAATACATTTTATACCCTTGGGCAAGTCGGTTATTGTATACATGTCTACAGGGTGTCCGAAAAGTCTTTGTAAGCGCAAATATCTTAGTCATTGGCACTAAGAAAAACTTAAACGAGTCTTATTTCAAGGAAATCGTATATTTTTTATTCCTTTGTGTGATTGTTTATATGTTGGTATATATTCAGAATGTCCAAAAAGTCTTTGTATGCGGAAATATCTTTGCCATTAGTACGAAGATAAACCTATTGACCAGGTTTTCAAGAAAATCGAAAATATTTAAATTACTATGTGTCGTGTTTGTTATGTTTGTATGTATGTATAGTACAGGGTATCCGAAAAGTCTTTGTATGGACAAATACCTTTGCTATTTGTACAAATATAAACTTAATTGTCGGATCTAAAGCAAATCGTATATATTTGCATTTCTATGTGTACGGAGGTATATGACTGTATACAGGCTGTCCAAAAAGTCTTGGTTGGAATACTCCTAGTAGTACCAGGATAAATATAATTAAACCGAATTTCATGCTAATCGATCATATTTGTTTTTATATGTGTTGTATTTTCGTATACAGGGTGTCCGAAAAATCTTGGTATCGGCAAATATTTCCACTAGTACTACCGAGATAAACCTAATTAATTCGGATGTTAGGTAAATCGACTATATTCCTAATTAAACGTGTGAGTGTTAGTTTGAATATATACAGGGTGTCCAAAAAGTCTTGGTATGGGCAAATACTTGCACTAGTACCAAGATGAACTTAACTAATTCATATTTTAAGTACATCGACTATATTCCTATTTAAACGTGTTAGTGTTAGTGTGAATGTATACAGGGTATCCAAAAAGTCTTGGTATATGCAAATACTCCTATTATTACTTAGATAAACTTTATTTGGTCGGATTTCACGCAAATCGAATACATTTGTATTAATATGTGTTTATGTTTGTATGTAGGTATTTATACAGGGTGTCCGAAAAGTTTTTTGTTGGCAAAAATAGTTTCTACGTGTGGTGTTGGTATGTGTGTAGCGACACGGTTATGAAGGGCGGTCTATTATTCTGCATCATCAGTCCGAAGGAGTGTGATATCTTCCTTAATACATGCTCTAGCAACACGAAATTTTCAGGGCGTGACAATGATGATATTACCGACCTTATAGAGCCCCCTCGGGGGGCGATTAGGCGGTCTATGCAATCTTTATAGAGCGCCTTTCAGGCCGCTCTATATAACGAACCGTCAGTGAAAAATGTTCGCCGGTTGTCGTGGAATCCGCTATTTGCCTATTCTCAATTTTTTTTCTCGAAAACGGTTAGAGGTGAGGCAATCAAATTTTCTGGGTTAATAGAGGGATAGTGCATCTAGCTTCGATAAAAAGTTCAGTTATACAGGGTGTTCCGTTTCGTAGTTATTAAACGACAAAATCGAAATTTTCGCGATTTCGTATGGGACACGATACAGGTCGCAAAACTTAATTAAATCGATTTAAATTTTCGGAGGTTGTAGAGGACCGGGGTCTTCCGAGCCCTATTGAAACTGGCGGTATTCGGAAAATGGGAAGTAGTTCTTTTGAATTCTTTTAGGTCGAAAAATGGCACTTGCAGAACCATATTCAATTCTACATTTCTCGAAAACGAAGCGTCGGACAGAAAAACGGATTGGAACATAAAACTAGAGAATCTCAAATACTTTCCTTTTGCAATATATTTACCTATACCTAAAACGACTGGAAATTGTAAAAAATTACGATTTTTGATGTAAATCTTTGACGGTTTTTAATTTTTTTCGGGGTCAAAATGGATTCAAATCGAAATCCCATGTGCCTCATCGGAAAGAGCTCGCCAAAATACGGAAGTTTCATAATTTTTGGTTCCTTCATTCTTAATAGGAAAGGAGCAATCGACGATTAAATTTCGATTTTTTACCATTTTTTTCATGACATCTCTACATTTGAATCACTCTGTATCTTTTCCTATCTACTTTCTTCCAACTTTTTCAATGCTATTCCTTGGGGATATAATCAGGCTTTAAAATGAATCCCGATTGGATGATCCAGGGCGGTAAAAACTCATTTTTTCTGTTTTTTTCAACCAAAACTCATCTTCAAAGGGCATTATTATAATATATTATTTCCCGTATTAACGATTCTTTTTTGGTTTATTTTCATCCCTTATCATCTGAGAACACTCCTAACTAATTAAAATTCCATAATTTTTCGTTAAAGTTATAAATAAATACCGTTTTTCGCATCGCTGCAGGAAAAAATTTAAAAAGTACATATTTTAAATGCCTTGCCTTGGAGAAACAAATGAAACGGACTCTCTTTATATCGAAATTAAAATATGACCTGTCAAAATGTCATGAAAATACCAGGTTTGTAGCGATATTGGAAGCTTCCTGAACCGATTTCGGCTTGAAATATACATGGCAAAGGTAAAACAGACTTAATATTTTTAATTACGGTATATTTCATTGGACGATTTAAACCCTAAATACGAATTTTTTTAATTTTCCTGAGACCATGCAAATGCATGTCAAAATCAGGTTTATACGGAAAAATGTATTAAAATATGTGTCTAAATGTCGCAAAAATGCCAGTTTTTCTTGCGATATTGGAAGGAGTCTGGACCAACTTCGGCTTGAAATTTACCGGGCAAGGGATATGAAGATTCTAATATTGCGCTCAGTGGCATCGACAAATTTGTTATAATATCCAAAAATATGCATTTTATTTCCTAAGCATGAGCGTGTATACCTTTGGGACAATATATTAATTATTATTAAATAATTGTAATTTAATTTTAGGGAAATGAATTGATTCGGATCGTTTTAAAGTAAAGAGAACGATTCGAAAATATATTTTATACCCTTCGGCAAGTGCGTGATTGTATATATGTCTACAGGGTGTCCGAAAAGTCTTTGTATGCGCAAATAACTTTGTCATTAACACGAAGAAAAACTCAAATAAGTCTTATTTCAAAGAAATCGTAAATTTTTTATTCCTGTGTGTTGTTGTTTATATGTTTGTATGTATACAGATTGTCCAAAAAGTCTTTGTATGCTCTGTATCTTTGTCATTAGTACGAAGATAAACTTAACTGGGTTTTCAAGAAAATCGAAAATGTTTAAATTACTATGTGTCGTGTTGTGTTGTGTTGGTATGTATGTATACAGGGTGTCCGAAAAGTCTTTGTATGGACAAATACCTTTGCTATTTGTACAAATATAAACTTAATTGTCGGATTTAAAGCAAATCGTATATATTTGCATTTCTATGTGTACGGAGATACATGTCTGTATACAAGCTGTCCAAAAAGTCTTGGTTGGAGCAAATACTCCTAGTAGTACCAGGATAAATGTAATTAAACCGGATTGCATGCAAATTGATTATATTTGTTTTTAAATGTGTTGTATACTGCCGTCCTAAGAGTAGTTGTCCTATGTGCTAATTATGCATTTTGAGATATTACAATTTTAGTGTTTATGCTTACAATTTTGTTATTTTTATTTTTTGTTTCTTGAAATAAGGGCAAAATGAAGAGGATAATAGAGTCCAATTACATTCTTACCTGTTGATTAAATTTGGAGGCGTACTTTGATTGCAGTGGTAGATAGGACAATAGGAACAAGTAAAACACAACCTAAGTCGGTGAATATTTATTGTCCTATGTGATGTACTAAAGAAACATAAGAAAAAAATACAAGAAACGTGAAATAATAGCAACCAGTATTATTATTATTATCCAAACATAATATGTTTTAACCGTCATCGATATCGGTATTAACATTGTCATTGACTGGTAAGGTCTCCCAAAAGTTCATTCTATTGTCGGGGACATGAGACTTTAAAACTGTAACCAAATTGCGCTTTCTTTCAGAAGTAATCCCACGACATTGTGTCCTTACTACAGGATCAGTGAACGGGCGTTTCATATATTTTTGGTTTAAAATGCTGTCAATATCTTGGAACGTTTCCGAGAAGTTAATTTTGTACTGGAAATGTTTTTGGCCTCTTTTAAAAGAAAGCGCAACAATATCTCTAAGGTATAATCGAGGAGCCAGCTTCTGTAATTTATATTTGGACATATATTATTACTTAGATAAACTTTATTAGGTCGGATTTCACGCAAATCTAATATATTCGTATTAATATGTGTTTAAGTTTGTATGTATGTATACAGGGTGTCCGAAAAGTCTTGGTATGGGCAAAGACTTCTACTGGTACCCAGATAAACCTACTTAATTCGGATTTTTAAATAAATCGACTATATTCCTATTTAAACGTGTGGTTGTTAGTTTGAATGTATACAGGGTGTCCAAAAAGTCTTGGTATGGGCAAATACTCCTATTATTACTTAGATAAACTTTATTTGGTCGGATTTCACGCAAATCGAATACATTTGTATTAATATGTGTTTATGTTTTTATGTATGTATACAGGGTGTCCGAAAAGTTTTTGTTGGCAAAAATAGTTTCTTCGTGTGGTGTTTGTATGTGTGTAGCGACACGGTTACGAAGGGAGGTCTATTCTGCATCATCAGTCCGAAGGAGTGTGATATCTTCCTTAATACATGCTCTAGAAACACGAAATTTCAGGGTATGACAATGATGATATTACCGACACTATGGAGCCCCCTTTCAGTGCAGGACAATGATGATATTACCGACTTTATAGAGCCCCATCGGGAGGCGATTAGGCGGTCTACGCAATCTTTATAGACCGCCCGTCGAGAGGTCTATATACCGAGCCGTTGGTCAAAAATATGTGTGTATGTATGTGCGTATGTATGTATGTATGTTGTCGTCCGTTCCGACATTTTCACTTTTCAATTTTTTTCCTCGAAAACAGTTAGAGGGGGAGCAACCAAATTTTCTGGGTTAATATGTGGATAGTTCGACTAGCTTCGGTAAAAAATTCAGTTATACAGGGTGTTCCGTTTCGGAGTTATTAAACGTCAAAGTCGAAATTTCAGCGATTTCCTATGGGATCGATTACAGGTCGCAAAACTTAATTAAATCGATTTAAATTTTCGGAGGTTGTGGAGGACCGGGAGCTTCAGAACCCTATTGAAACTGGCGGTATTCGGAAAATGGGAAGTAATTCTTTTGAATTTTTTTATGTCGAAAAATGCGGTTTGCAGACCCCACTTTCGCACTGAATAACTCGAAAACGAAACGTCGTACAGAAAAACGGATTAGAACGAAAAACTAAAGAATCTCAAAAACTTTCTTTTTGCAGTACATTTACCTATACCTAAAACGACTGGAAATTGGAACAATTTGGGAAAAATGGGAAATTACCATTTTTCATGCAAATTTTTGACGGTTGTCAATTTTTTTCGGGGCCAAAATGGATCCAAATCGAAATCCCATGTACCTTATCGGAAAGACCTCGCCAGACTACGTTATAAACATATTTTTTGGTTCCTTCATTCTTAATAGGAAAGGAGAAATCGATAATTAAATTCCGATTTTTCTTCATGACATCTCTACATTCGAATCACTCTGTATCTTTTCCTATCTAATTTCTTCCAACTTTTTCAACGCTATCCCTTGGGGATAAAATCAGGCTTTAAAACAAATCCCGAACGGGTGATCTAGGGCCGGATTTAGGGGGTAAAAACTCATTTTTTCTGTTTTTTTCCATCAAAATTCATCTGTAAATGGCATTATTATATATTATTTCTCCGATTTAACAGTTCTTTTTTCGTTTATTTTCTTCCCTTATCATCTGAGAACACTCTACACTAAGTAAAATTGCAAATTTTTTCGTTAAAGTTATAAATAAAGAGCTTTGTTTTTGTTTGCATCGGTGCAGGAAAAATTTTAAAAAGAACATATTTTAAATGGCTTGCCTTGGAGAAACAAATGAAACGGACTCTCTTTACATCAAAATGTCATGAAAATAACAGTTTTCGTAGGATATTGGAAGCTTCCTGAACCGATTTCAGCTTGAAATTTACCGGGCAAGGGAATTAGGGACCTTATACTTTCGGTAGAAAGACATTTCATTTGATAAATTTGGCTTTAAATACAAATTTTTTCGATTTTCCGATGACGCTACAAGACATCATTGAAGATTCTAATATTGCGCCCAGTGGCATCGAAATATTTGTTATAAAGTTATAATATCCAAAAATATGCATTTTAATTCCTGAGCATGACCCAACATATTAATTATTATTAAATCATTTTAATTTAATTTTAGGGAAATGAATTGATTCGGATCGTTTTAAAGTAATAACCAGAACGATTCGAAAATACATTTTATATCTTCCAGCATTCGGAGTATTCTGAATGCTTGAAACTGCTAATGGATGGCGCTGCCTGTGTCTCACTGCTTATGCAGTACGACAGTTGTAGCTTTAAGGGATTACTTTTTCGGAAGGTTGGTATGTTCGTCTATCCTGTACTGATGAGAACCAACGAGTTCGAAACCGGTCTGCAGGTGACGACGTTCTAACTAAAGAAAAAGCTTCCTTCTTCCTGGTAGTTTCTTGCATTTGATCCATTAGTATTTTCTTATCTAACTGTGTTAGAAGAAAATACGGCAAATTTTGGTATGTAATTCAGCGCTCGGAGGGGCATATAGCCCGGAGAATAGCTGTTTTACCATTATTTGTTGAAATCCTTATTGTATAAGGAATTTTCAGGTGGTTAGAGAATTTATTCTCAATTTTTGCATATTTATATTTTAAATGGCTTGCCTTGGAGAAACAAATGAAACGGACTCTCTTTACATTGAAATTAAAATATGACGTGTCAAAATGTCATGAAAATACCAGTTTTTGTAGCGATATTGGAAGCTTCCTGAACCGATTTAGGCTTGAAATTTACCGGGCAAGGGAATTAGGGACCTTATACTTTCGGTAGAAAGACATTTCATTTGATAAATTTGGCTTTAAATACCAATTTTATCGTTTTTCCGATGACGCTACAAGACATCATTGAAGATTCTAATATTGCGCTCAGTGTCATCGAAATATTTGTTATAATATCTAAAAATATGCATTTTAATTCCTAAGCATGAGCGTGTATACCTGTGGGTCAATATATTAATTATTATTAAATCATTTTAATTTAATTTTGGGGAAATGAATTGATTCGGATCGTTTTAAAGTAAACAGAATGATTCGAAAATACATTTGGACCCTTCGGCAAGTGGTTGATTGTATATATGTCTACAGGGTGTCCGAAAAGTCTTTATAAGCGCAAATATCTTTGTCATTAACAGGAAGATAAATTTAATTGGGTGTTATTTAAAGGAAATCGTAAATTTTTTTATTCCTTTGTGTGGTTCTTTATATGTTTGTATGTATACAGATTGTCCAAAAAGTATTTGTATGCTCTGTATCTTTGCCATTTGTACGAAGATAAACTTAACTGAGTTTTCAAGAAAATCAAAAATATTTATATTACTGTGTCGTGTTGTGTTGTGTTGTTATGTATGTATACAGGGTGTCCGAAAAGTCTTTGTATGGGCTAACGCCTTTACTATTGGTACAAAGATAAACTTAATTGTCGGATTTAGAGCAAATCGCATATATTTCCATTTCTATGTGTACGGATTTATATGTTTGTATACAGGCTGGCCAAAAAGTCTTGGTTGGAGCAAATACTCCTATTAGTACTAAGATAAAATTAATTAAACCGAATTTCAAGCAAATCGATTATATTTGTTTTTATTTGTGTTTTACATATGTATACAGGGTGTCCGAAAAGTCTTAGTATGGACAAAACTTCTACTAGTACCAAGTAAATCGACTATATTCCTATTTAAACGTGTGGGTGTTAGTGTGAATGTATACATGGTGTCCAAAAAGTCTTGGTATGGGCAAATACTCCTATTATTACTTAGATAAACTTTATTAGGTCGGATTTCACGCAAATCTAATATATTCGTATTAATATGTGTTTAAGTTTGTATGTATGTATACAGGGTGTCCGAAAAGTCTTGGTATGGGCAAAGACTTCTACTGGTACCCAGATAAACCTACTTAATTCGGATTTTTAAGTAAATCGACTATATTCCTATTTAAACGTGTGGTTGTTAGTTTGAATGTATACAGGGTGTCCAAAAAGTCTTGGTATGGGCAAATACTCCTATTATTACTTAGATAAACTTTATTTGGTTGGATTTCACGCAAATCGAATACATTTGTATTAATATGTGTTTATGTTTTTATGTATGTATATAGGGTGTCCGAAAAGTTTTTGTTGGCAAAAATAGTTTCTTCGTGTGGTGTTTGTATGTGTGTAGCGACACGGTTACGAAGGGAGGTCTATTCTGCATCATCAGTCCGAAGGAGTGTGATATCTTCCTTAATACATGCTTTAGAAACACGAAACTTTCAGGGCATGACAATGATGATATTACCGACACTATGGAGCCCCCTTTCAGTGCAGGACAATGATGATATTACCGACTTTATAGAGCCCCATCGGGAGGCGATTAGGCGGTCTACGCAATCTTTATAGACCGCCCGTCGAGAGGTCTATATACCGAGCCGTTGGTCAGAAAAATGGGTGTATGTATGTGCGTATGTATGTATGTTGTCGTCCGTTCCGACATTTTCACCTTTTCAATTTTTTTCCTCGAAAACAGTTAGAGGGGGAGCAACCAAATTTTCTGGGTTAATATATGGATAGTGCGACTAGCTTCGGTAAAAAATTCAGTTATACAGGGTGTTCCGTTTCGGAGTTATTAAACGTCAAAATCGAAATTTCAGCGATTTCCTATGGGATCGATTACAGGTTACAAAACTTAATTAAATCGATTTAAATTTTCGGAGGTTGTGGAGGACCGGGAGCTTCAGAACCCTATTGAAACTGGCGGTATTCGGAAAATGGGAAGTAATTCTTTTGAATTTTTTTATGTCGAAAAATACCCTTTGTAGACCCCTATTTGGCGCTAAATAACTTGGAGCCGGAACATCGGTCAGAAAAACGTATTTGAACACAAAACTAAAGAATCTCAAATACTTTCTTTTTGCAGTACATTTACCTATACCTAAAACGACTGCAAATTGGAAAAATTTGGGAAAAACCGGAAATTACGATTTTTCATGCAAATTTTTGACGGTTGTCAATTTTTTTTGGGGGTCAAAATGGATTCAAATCGAAATCCCATGTACCTTATCGGAAAGACCTCGCCGAACTACGTTATAAACGTATTTTGTGGTTCCTTCATTCTTAATAGGAAAGGGGCAATCGATAATTAAATTTAGATTTTTTACGATTTTTTTTTGACATCTCTACATTTGAATCACTCTGTATCTTTTCCTATCTAATTTCTTCCAACTTTTTCAACCCTATCCCGTGGGGATATAATATAATGTAATAAAACTCATTTCTTCTGTTTTTTTCCATCAAAATTCATCTTTAAAAGGCATTATCATATATTATTTCTCTTTTTTAACGATTCTTTTTTGGTTTATTTTCATCCCTTACCATCTGAGAACACTTCTAACTAATTAAAATTCCATATTTTTTCGTTAAAGTTATAAATAAATACCTTTTTTCGCATCGCTGCAGGAAAAATTTTAAAAAGTACATATATTAAAAGCCGTGCCTTGAAAAAACAATTGAACGGACCCTCTTTACATTGAAATTAAAATATGACCTGTCAAAATCTCGCAAAAATGCCCGTTTTTCTTGGGAGATTGGAAACAGTCTGGACCAACTTCGGCTTGAAATTTACCGGGCAAGGGAATTAGGGACCTTATCCTTTCGGTAGAAAGACACTTCATTTGATAAATTTGACTTTAAATACCATTTTAATCGATTTTCCCATGACGCTACAAAGCATCATTGAAGATTCGAATATGAAGCTCAGTGGCATCGAAAAAATCCAAAAATATGCATTTTATTTTCTAACCATGAGCGTGTATACCTTTGGGGCAATATATTAATTATTAATGAATAATTTTAATTTAATTTTAGGGAAATGACTTGATTCGGATCGTTTTAAAGTAACCAGAACGATTCGAAAATACATTTTATACCTTCCGGCATGTGCATGATTGTATATATGTCTACAGGGTGTCCGAAAAGTCTTTGTATGCGCAAATATCTTTGTCATTAGCACGAAAAAAAACTGAAATGAATCTTATTTCAAGGAAATCGTAAATTTTTCATTCCTTTGTGTGGTTGTTTATATGTTGGTATGTATACAGAATGTCCAAAAAGTCTTTGTATGTGGAAATATCTTTGCCATTAGTACGAAGATAAAATTAGTTGAGCCGGTTTTCAAGAAAATCGAAAATATTTAAATTACTGTGTCGTGTTTGTTGTGTTTGTATGTATGTATAGTACAGGGTGTCCGAAAAGTCTTTGTATGCGCAAATATCTTTGTCATTGGCACGAAGAAAAACTTAAATGAGTCTTATTTCAAGGAAATCGTAAAGTTTTTATTCCTTTGTGTGGTTGTTTATATGTTGGTATGTATACAGAATGTCCAAAAAGTCTTTGTATGCGGAAATATCTTTGCCAAATTTAATTTTAGGGAAATGAATTGTCTCGGGTCGTTTTTAAGGAACCAGAACGATTCGAAAGTACATTTTAGACATTCCGGCATGTGGGTGATTGTGTATATGCCTACAGGGTGTCCGAAAAGTCTTTGTATGGACAAATACCTTTGCTATTTGTACAAAGATAAACTTAATTGTCGGATTTAAAGCAAATCGTATATATTTGCATTTCTATGTGTACAGGCTGTCCAAAAAGTTTTGGTTGGAGCAAATACTCCTAGTAGGACCAGGATAAATGTAATTAAACCGGATTTCATGCAAACCGGTTATATTTGTTTTTATATGTGTTGTATATATGTATACAGGGTGTCCGAAAAGCCTTGGTATGGGCAAATACTTCTACTAGTACCGAGATAAACCTAATTAACTCGGATTTTAATTAAATCGACTATATTCTTATTTAAACGTGTGGGTGTTAGTTTGAATTTATACAGGGTGTTCGAAAAGTCTTGGTGTGGGACTCCTATTATTACTTAGATAAACTTTATTAGGTCGGATTTCACGCAAATCGAATATATTTGTATTAATATGTGTTTATGTTTGTATGTATGTATACAGGGTGCCCGAAAAGTCTTGGTATGGGCAAATACTTCTACTAATACCGAGATAAAATTACTTAATTCGGATTTTAAGTAAATCGACCATATTCCTATTTAAACGTGTGGGTGTTAGTTTGAATGTATACAGGGTGTCCAAAAAGTTTTGGTATGGGCAAATACTCCTATTATTATTTAGATAAACTTTATTTGGTCGGATTTCACGCAAATCGAATACATTTGTATTAATATGTGTTTATGTATATATGTATGTATACAGGGTGTCCGAAAAGTTTTTTGTTGGCAAAAATATTTTCTACGTGTGGTGTTTGTATGTGTGTAGCGACACGGTTACGAAGGGCGGTCTATTCTGCATCATCAGTCCGAAGGAGTGTGATATCGTCCTTAATACATGGCCGAGCAAAACGAAATTTTCAGGGCATGACTATGATGATATTACCGACATTACAGAACCCCCTCGGGGGGCGATTAGGCGGTCTATGCACCCTAGTTTCTACTAGCGCTTAAACTTTCTGCCTAAAAATCAAAAAATAAATTGTTGAGACCGCCCGTTCCGGGACGGTCTCTATACCGAGCCCAAGGTCAGGAAAATGTGTGTATGTATGGCCGTATGTATGTTGTCGTCCGTTTCGACAACATACATACAACAACATATTTCACTTTTTCAATTTTTTTTTCTCGAAAACAGTTAGAGGGGGAGCAACCAAATTTTCAGGGTTAATAGAGGGATAGTGCGACTAGCTTCGGTAAAAAATTCAGTTATACAGGGTGTTCCGTTTCGGAGTTATTAAACGTCAAAGTCGAAATTTCAGCGATTTCCTATGGCATCGATTACAGGTCGCAAAACTTAATTAAATAGATTTAAATTTTCGGAGGTTGTGGAGGACCGGGAGCTTCAGAACCCTATTGAAACTGGCGGTAGTCGGAAAATGTGAAGTAATTCTTATGAATTTTTTTATGTCGAAAAATGCTGTTTGCAGCATTGCAGCCCCCTATTTGGCGCTAAATAACGTGAAGCCGGAACGTCGGACAGAAAAACGGATTTGAATATAAATCTAAAGAATCTCAAATACTTTCTTTTTGCAATACATTTACCTATACCTAAAACGACTGGAAATTGGAAAAATTTGGGAAAAACTGGAAATTGTGATTTTTGAAGCAAATTTTTGACGGTTTTTAATTTTTTTTGGGGTCAAAACGGATTCAAATCGAAATCCCATGTACCTCATCGGAAAGAGCTCGCCGAACTACGTTACAAACGAATTTTTTGGTTCCTTCATTCTTAAGAGGAAAGGAGCAATCGACGATTAAATTTCGATTTTTGACGATTTTTTCATGACATCTCTACATTTGAATCACTCTGTATCTTTTCCTATTTAATTTCTTCCAACTTTTTCAACGCTATCCCTTGGGGATATAATCAGGCTTTAAAACAAATCCCAAACGGGGGATCCAGGACCGGATTTAGGGGGTAAAAACTCATTTTTTATATTTTTTTCAACCAAAATTCATCTTTAAAAGGCATTATTATATATTATTTCTATTATCTAAGAGTTATTTTTTGGTTTATTTTCTTCCCTCATCATCTGAGAATACTTCACACTAATTAAAATTGCATATTTTTTCGTTACAGTTGTAAATAAATAAACTTATTCTATCAGGGCACGAAAATTTTCTACAAAGTGCGAATGTTAAACCATGCCATGGAAAAAAACAATTGAACAGATGACGCTTTACATCGAAATTAAATATAATCTGTCAAAATATCCAGTTTTTCTACCGATATTGAAAAGATCCTGGAGCAATTTCGGCTTGGAATATACATGTAATCGATAGAATGGACGTTTTTTTATGGATTCCGGTGCATTTCATAGCATGAGCTTGGCTTTAAATATCGTTTTTATTGAATTTTTGTTGACCCTGCATTGCATTATAAAAATCAATTTCTATACGGAGAATGTATTAATTTAATTATAATGTATAAAGTGTCAAAATTTGGCTAAAATGCCAGCTTTTTGTTGCGAGATTGGAAGGAGTCTGGACCAACTTCGGCTTGAAATTTACCGGGCTAGGTATTTAGGGACCTTATGCTTTCGGTAGAAAGACATTTCATTTGATAAAGGCTTTAAATACTAATTTTATTGATTTTCCGATGACGCTACAAGACATCATTGAAGATTCTAATATGCAGCTCAGTGGCATCGAAATAAATGCATTTTATTTTCTAACCATGAGCGTGTATACCTTTGGGCCAATATATTAATTACACTACCCCACGAAAAAAAAAACAAAGGCATGTCCACTGGACTAGATCCCCATGTCTATATGATTTCGAGGTCGCTGAATCCGAATCCGACATCCGTTTCACCCCATCAGGTCATTGGACACCGTAAACCACCCCCTTATTTTCTAGAGTTGCTCAGCATCTGGCTCGGGTGTCCTCTGCTCTTCTTCTTTGTTTATTCCAAAGTGAGAGGTGGGGAGGGTAGAGGGTTAACATCCGACCCGGAACGCATCCCCTGAGGGGGTGAAACCACCCTTTCAGGGGGAGAAACCAGTTTTTTTCTGTTTTCGAAGGATTTTTATCAGAATCACGACGGAGGAGGGGTTTGTATATACATATACATGTACAAATATGAATTTATATATACATTATATATACACATATACACAGGGTGTTGGAAAAAGACCGGTACTCCCAAAAATTTCCCAAGGGGGATGTTTATTTAAGGCCGTCTCACTCGTATAGCATAGGAAATTTTCCGGGGAATCGAATAACGTTGTTAGATTTGGTCCCGATAAGGGCCTGGGCCCTGTGAGGCCTAAGTTTCAGTTTTCATATGGGGACCCCCGTTTTTTGCAGATTGTGATTCAGTCGAAAACTTTGCGTTCAGATACGTGGATCTCAAATTTTTATGGACCATATCGGGCCCAATACTAGCCTTCGCCTTTAGAGAGCCATTTTGGTAGGCCTGTGACATCATCATGGGACCGTCAGATGGAAGGAATTTGAGAATGGATCTATAGCGATTGGCTGTTTCAGGCTACAATCAGCAATAAGTATGGTTACAGCTCCCAAAATTTTCGGCTGAATCCGAATCTGCAAAAAACGGGGGTCCCCATATGAAAACTGAAACTTAGGCCTCACAGGGCCCAGGCCCTTATCGGGACCAAATCTGACCACGTTATTCGATTCCCCGGAAAATTTCCTATGCTATACGACTGAGACGGCCTTAAATAAACATCCCCCCTGAGAAATTTTTGGGAGTACCGGCCTTTTTCCAACACCCTGTATATATGTGTATATATAATGTATATATAAATTCATATTTGTACTTGTATATGTATATACAAACCCCTCCTCCGTCGTGCTTCTGACAAAAATCCTTCGTAAACAGAAAAAAACTGGTTTCACCCCTTGAAAGGGTGGTTTCACCCCCTCAGGGGATGCGTTCCGGATTGGATGTTAATCCTCTACTCTCCCCACCTCTCACTTTGGAATAAACAAAGAAGACGACCAGAGGACACCCGAGCCAGATGCTGAGCAACCCTAGAAATTAAGGGGGTGGTTTACGGTGTCCAATGACCTGATGGGGTGAAACGGATGTCGGATTCGGATTCAGCGACCTCGAAAACATCATGGGGATCTAGTCCAGTGGACATGACTTTGTTTTTTTTTCGTGGGGTTGTGTTATTATTGAATAATTTTAATTTAATTTTAGGGAAATGACTTGATTTGGATCGTTTTAAAGTAACCTGAACGATTCGAAAATAAATTTTATATCTTCCAGCATGTGCGTGATTGTATATATGTCTACAGGGTATCCGAAAAGTCTTTGTATGCGCAAATATCTTTGTCATTAGCACGAAGGAAAACTTAAATGAGTCTTATTTCAAGAAAAACGAAAATATTTAAATTACTATGTGTCGTGTTTGTTGTGTTTGTATGTATGTATAGTACAGGGTGTCCGAAAAGTCTTTGTATGGACAAATACCTTTGCTATTTGTACAAATATAAACTTAATTTTCTATGTGTACGGAGATATATGTCTCTATACAGGCTGTCCAAATAGTCTTGGTTGGAGCAAATACTCCTAGTAGTACCAGGATAAATGTAATTAAACCGGATTTAAAGGAAATCGTATATATTTACATTTCTATGTGTACGGATTTATATGTTTGTATACAGGGTGTCCGAAAAGTCTTAGTATGGGCAAATACTTCACTAGTACCGAGATAAACCTAATTAATTCGGATTTTAATTAAATCGACTAAATTCCTAATTAAACGTGTGGGTGTTAGTTTGAATGTATACAGGGTGTCCGAAAAGTTTTGGTATGGGACTCCTATTATTACTTAGACAAACTTTATTAGGTCGGATTTCACGCCAATCGAATATATTTGTATTAATATGTTTTTATGTTTGTATGTGTGTATACAGGGTGTCTGAAAAGTCTTGGTATGGGCAAATACTTGTACTAGTACCGAGATAAACCTACTTAATTCGGATTTTAAGTAAATCGACTATATTCCTATTTAAACGTGTGGGTGTTAGTTTCAATGTATACAGGGTGTCCAAAAAGTCTTGGTGTGGGCAAATACTCCTATTATTACTTAGATAAACTTTATTGGGTCGGATTTCACGCAAATCGAATCCATTTGTATTAATATGTGATTATGTATGTATGTATATAGGGTGTCCGAAAAGTTTTTTGTTGGCAAACTAGTTTCTACGTGTGGTGTTTGTATGTGTGTAGCGACACGGTTACGAAGTGCGGTCTATTCTGCGTCATCAGTCCGATGGAGTGTGATATCTTCCTTAATACATGCTCTAGAAACACGAAATTTTCAGGGCATGACAATGATGATATTACCGATATTATGGAGCCCCCTTTCAGTGCATGACAATGATGACATTACCGACGTTATAGAGCCCCCTCGGGGGGCGATTAGGCGGTCTACGCATACTAGTTTATAACCGAGTTTAAAACAAACTTCGTGAAAGTTCTTTCAGCGCGACGCTTTAAAATTTGACTGCATCACAAAAAGAGTTAATTTATTTATTTATCGTATGGCAATTTAGACACAAAACTTAAAAATAATTTACATAGATTGACTAATAATAATAATAATAATAATAATAATAATAATAATAATAATAAAAATAATAATGCTTTATTTGCTTAAATACATTTGAGTAAATGTTTAGCATCGTCAAAAAAATTTCAGTGTTAGGTAAATAAAATATAAATAAAATAAAATATATATAAAATATAGACAAAATATGGATTCCACAAGGACACTTATAAATGATTATACAAATATAATTCATTGACACTGATATACATATAACATATAAAACTAATCAAACATTATACATAGTTAGACCAACAATAAACTCTTCAAGAGTGTATGGACAGATCTCCAAAATCAGCTGTTTAACCCGATGCTTAAATGTATTGATCGAGGTGGTTTTTAAATTAACTGGTAGGCAGTTGTATAGTTTAATAGCAACATTATTAAAGCCTTTCTGGGTTAAGGTAAGCCGATGTTGCGGCATTAATAGGTTTTCACCGTATCGGGTCCTGTATTCATGTCGACTATTGATTGTTATGAAATTAGCCTCCCGTGTTTTAACAAACATTAGGCAGTGGTAAATATATAGACCAGGCATGGTCAGTATTTTAAATTCCTTAAATAGTGGTCTACAACTATCTGTAGGTTTCTTTTTACCTATTATTCTGAGCGCGGTCTTTTGCATTTTAAACACCCGATGCCATTCCGTTGAGTTTCCCCAAAAAATAATATAAGATATTTTCGATTGGAAAAAACCCATGTATGCAGTTCTAGACACCTCAATCGGAGTCACCTGAGCAATTCTAAGCAGCAAAAAGATTACAGATGCTAGCTTATTTGTCAGTTGGTTGATATGATTTTTCCAGGATAGTCTGTTATCTAAAAAGATACCAAGAAATTTAACGTTTTTATTCTCTTCTCGTTCTTTCAGGGAAAAGGTAACTAGTTCTGTCTTGTCAAGATTAAGGCATAAATTATTGTCTGCAAACCAACCGTGAAGTTTTTGTAGTGTCAAGTCTGTTGTAGTCTGAAGTTGGGTGGGATTAGTGTGATGATCAAGTAAGGTTGTGTCATCCGCATACTGAATAGACCTAACCTCGGAAAAAACAACCGGCAATTCGTTAACATATAAGATGAACAAAAGCGGGCCAAGAATTGACCCCTCTGGTACTCCTGCAGTGACGGGAGAAGCCGAGGAAACCCTCCCCCCACAGTCAACAACCTGTGTACGATCAGAGAGGAATGACTGCACAAGACATAGAGAGTTGCCCCTTATGCCATAACAAATCAGCTTATCAAGCAGGATCCGATGCGATACACAGTCGAACGCCTTCGAGAGGTCGCAAAATACTGCAGATACAGACTCACCCCTCTCGAAGCATCCGACCACGTGCCCCACCAACCGACTCAACGCATCAGTAGTTGACATCTTCTTTCTAAACCCGAATTGACTTGGGGAAAGCAAGTCGCCCCTCTCTAAAAAACGTATTAATCTATTATTTAAATTTATTTCTATTGGTTTCGATAAGACAGGGGCTATCGAGATAGGACGATGATTGCTAGGATCATTCTCGTCCCCTTCCCTTTAAATATAGGAGTTACCCTGCTTGCTTTTAGTTTTTTGGGAAAAACACCTGAACCAAAACATTTATTAATAATAATTGAAAGTGGCAAAACTATACCCTCACTCATTTGTTTTAAAATCTTGTTGCTTAACCCGAATATATCTTTAGCTGAGCTACTACTCATACCCCTAATTATGTCGCCTATCTCTGCCGGATCCACCGGATCTAAGAAAAGAGTAAAGTTATTGTGTATATACCTAGAAGTTACGCTTGAAGGGTCTTGTCCTGTTTTTTGTAGGGTGGCTGTAATATTGTCAGAAATATTAATAAAAAAGGTGTTAAATTCCTCTGGTGTAATGATAGATTCTGAATTTTTTTTTGTCTTGCTTTTGGTGTCATTAATAATATTCCACACTGCCTTAGGTTTATTGACACTACCCATTATTCTGTCCGAGTAAAATCTATTTTTTGTTTTACTTATTTTGTTTTTATAGTCTTTTTTTAGTTTATTTATTAAGTCAGAGATATCAATGTTCCTACTTTGCCTGTTAAAAGTGGTTAAAAAATTTAGGTTATCTCTACAAATTTTTAATTCGTTATTAAACCAGTTGTTGTTTTTATTTCTATTATGTATAGTTTTAGTTTTTCTTGGGAAACATTCATCCATAATAGTTAGAAGACGTTCCAAAAAGATATTAAATGATGTGTTAACATCGTATAACTCGGATAAAAGTGAAGACCATTCAGTATTCTGTAAAGTACGCACACAATAAGCCACATTCTCTTTACAATAAGGCCTATATTGAATATTAGAAGTGTTGTTATTTGTTCTTTTACCTGTGCAATTATTATAAGTGTTTGATATTGCCATGTGATCCGACATATAAGTGTCCCACAGGTAATATTTACAGTCATCCAGACTGTTAGTTATACAGTTATCGAGACAGCTATTTTTGCTAATTTTAGATATTCTAGTTGCCTCATGTACCAAGAATTTAAACCCATATGAACTGATTAAGTGGGAAAACTCAACCGGACCCAGCTCACCTGAAAGTATATCTAAGTTAAAATCACCATATATAAATATAGGCTTATTCTGATGTGACAGAAAATCAAGAGTTTTTGTAAAGTATTCAAAGAATAAGTCCAGCTGACCATTTGGTGATCTGTACACACACAAAATGACAATATTTGGATTTCTTATTTCAACTGCGGTCATTTCACGGTGTTTTTCTAGCGAGAAGCTGTCTATGGCCATTATTTTCTTGGCATTTAGGTTGTATTTGGTATAAATAAGCACACCTCCTCCTTCTGCGTCTGAGCGGCAAAAGTAGCTTGTTAAGCCATAGTTAGGCAAACCATAGTTCTCAATGGCTGGTGTTGACAACCAATGTTCACAAAGACATATGACATCATAGTTCTTATTTTCAATGTGAAGTTCTAATTCATCAATTTTTCTACGTAGGCTTCGAATATTCAGAAAAAGCATATTGATATCATTCACTAGATTTAATTGTAGTGATTGCGTGTCTGTTTTTATACTTTTATCACCCTGGAAGCTGGTGAAATAGAGTTTGTCTGTTGGGCTTTGTAGTTTTTTTGTAATTTAAAGTCGTAACGTTTAATCCCCACGTTTTTAGGCCAAAAACTAGGATTGTACAGGTCATTCCTTCGGTCGAATGGCGCAGTGACCAAGAAACATTTATTTTTTGTTACTTCTGTCGGAAGTTCACTCACGTTGATGTTTACGGTTTCATACCCTGGTTTTTTCTTAATATAACCCATTATTATTTCTGCGTTAACACTTCTTTCCACTCGATACAGGTAAATCCAGAGTCTTTTTTCAACTCCTTTGAAACCACTGAAATTATCATCTGATGTGCCTAATCTTTTCTTGGGTCTACTTATTTTGTTTTGCCCTTTTAATCGTCTTGAGCTCTGTGTTTGCCAGTTATCTCCGTCCGCATTATTTTCCTCGTTTAAAGTGGATTTTACACGTTCAAGTCTAATAATAAAACAAACGTTAAAGGTTTACAGACAAACATCAAGTTCATTAATATAAGCTATCGACCCCGCGGTTACCAGAAGGAAGTCTTCGGGACTGCCATTATAGGATCTTATGGGGCACTCCTCAATAATGTGTTTGATCGTTTGGTTTTCTCCGCAGTCGCAGTGGGGTGATGGCTGTTTACCCCATTTGTGCAGAAGATATGCGCATCTGCCATGTTGAGTTCTGATTTTGTTGAGTGTGGATCAGGTTTTGCGTGGTAGGTCAAACCCTGGGGGCTTTTGGGTAATGCAAGGCATGTTGTTACCTTGCTGAGTGGTCCATTCTTGAGTCCATACATTGGTGAGGTTGAACTCTTCTTGCATTGCTGCTCTTGCCGTTTTAGTTGGTGGATTTCTAGAGCGGAGGCGATTGCGGTTAGCGTCCTCAATATCTTGGTGTATTAGCAGATTTCCATTTTCCATGATCTTTTTGTACTCGCGTGTAAGGGCATTTATCCGTCGTAGCGTGTGGGGGTGGAATATGGCTTAATACTGGGAGCCATTATGTGGGGGTCGATTTAATGACACCAGCGATCATTCTCATGGTATTATTTAGTTGAGCGTCTACCTTCTTTGCGTGTGGGCTGTTAAGCCAGACTGGGCCACGGTATTCAGCTGCCGAAAAAACAAGCCCTAAAGCAGAAAAGCGTAGTGTGGAAGAAGATGCTCCCCAGGTGGTACCACACAGTTTCTGAATAATGTTGTTTCTTGTTTTCAACTTCTCAGCAGTTTTTGTTAGGTGTTCTTTAAAGGATAGTGTTCTATCAAGGGTTACTCCCAGGTATTTCGGTGTTTTGTTGTGGTTCAGTATGGTACCTTCAAACCGTATATTAAGCTTCTCTCCATCGAGTTTGTTGCTCAGGTGAAAGCAGGTAACCTCTGTTTTGGAGGCATTTGGTTGGAGTCTCCATTTACGAAAGTAATCACCCACTGTCTCCAAGTCTGTTGTTAGGATTTCTTCAGATATTTTGATTGAGCTACATCTTATTGCGAGTACCCAGTCGTCGGCGTACCCAAACTTGTTTGACCGTGTTTCCGGCATGTCCGCTATGTATAAGCTGAAGAGGAGGGGAGCGAGCACTGATCCTTGGGGCAGGCCGTTGTTAAGTTTCTTTAGGGAGCTAATGTCGGTGCCCATGATTACCTGGAACACCCGATGGCTGAGCATGTTGGCTATTAGGCGAGCTATTGGTTTGCAGGGGATTTTGCGGAGAAACTTGTACAGCATTCCGTCTTTCCATACGGTGTCGTAAGCTGCCGAGAGGTCGATAAATGCAGTTGAAGTTTTAAGGTTTCTCTGGAATCCTGCTTCGATGTATGTGGTAAGTGATAACACCTGATCTGCGCAGCATCGTTCTGGCCGGAAGCCCGCCTGCTCGACTGGTATTACCCCAAGCAGCTCTGGACCGATTCTGTTATAAGCAAGTCTCTCCAGTAGTTTGTAGGTCACGGACAGTAGAGCGATTGGCCTGTAGCTTTTGAACTGTCGGCGGGTTTACCTGGTTTTAGTATGGCTATTACCTTAGAACGTTTAAATTCCAATGGGACGTTACCCGACTGCATAATTTCGGTGAAAAACTTAGCCAGCCAGTCTTTGGTGTACTTGACACAATTGATCAGGAACTCAGGGTGGATATTGTCGAATCCTGGAGCTTTTCCTGCCGTGACCTCGTTAAGGGCCTTTGATACTTCCTCGATGGAAAAAGAGTTAAATAACCCAGTTATTACTTATTTTTTGGTAGGTTTCTGCCTTCGCTATTATTATTCGCATCAACAAGCGATTTCGACAATTCATAACACAATATAGGAGACTAAAACGTAAAAAATTACCGACATCATCAATAATGCCACACATGGATTTGTTTTGGCAACAACGAAATAGATCTTATTTTTTTCTCGCTCTTGCTCGCTGTCTTTGTCCGTCTCTTTCTGTTCTTGGAATGTTTTAATTTCGTCTTTGTCTTCATTATGGCATTATTTGGCATCTTTGTCAATTTCGTCCTCAAGAAGTAGTGCTGGGACATCGAGTCGATACATCGATGTTTGACATCGATGTTAACATCGAAAGCAGATATCGATGTTCAGGTAACGTCGATGTATATTACTTTTGAAAAGAATTTTCATAAATTAAGATTGGAAAGTAAAATAAATAACAAATCAGATATACATATTATAATTTATTTAATAAAAAATTAAATATACTTAACCAGCACAAACAAATCCCAAATCAAATAATAACTCTAAAGAAATAACGACATTTTTGTTTTAAAAAATACGAACAAACAAAACAAAAGAATTGTATACCCTTAAAAAATTAAGATAATTTTTCGAATTATTGTATGCACCGAATTTTTTCATGAAATTTTGCACAGACCCTAATTTTGGGTCGTAGAACACGAATCCGAAGTCAGTTTTTGGCGGTCTCGTATGGTTTTTCAAAAAAAAAAATTTAACTTTTAGGTTACCTTTTTTTATAGATTCCTTTAAGGTTCGACACTTTCACTTAAACATATCTGTAAACTTATAATTTTTATTTTATTTCGTCACACAAAACACCACATTTAGGCAAAAATAGCTAAGAAAATTGCTTTTTCCTATAGAAAAATCCATTTTACTCCCTACTACCGGCCATTATTTTCCCAGCTGTCAAGTGTCCGGCGTTGCCAGGTTAATTTATTTTTCATGAAAAAGTTGTAAATTAGGAATAATAGAAAAGCTAACAAAAAGGTGTATACCCAATCCAAGCAAACCTGAGCAAAAAGGTGGTCAGGTTTGCTCAGTTTTCATTGATATAGATACATATATATCTATATCAATGAAAACTGAGCCAACCTGACCACCTTTTTGCTCAGGTTGGGTGAGCAAAAAGGTGGTCAGGTTTGCTCAGTTTTCATTGATATAGATATATATGTATCTATATCAGTGAAAGCTGAGCAAACCTGACCACCTTTTTGCTCAGGTTTGCTTGGGTGTATACAACTTTTTGCACAGATTTTGTCCAACTGTTAAAATTTGTGGGAAAAGCGATTTGTAAATTTGGCAACATCGCGTCTTTCAGTCAGAAATTTCGAGAATATGTACTACGGTTTGCGTGTTTATTTTCTTTCAGTTTTTTGATATTTTCTCTGTTTTTTTTTTAATGTGTTTTTACATAAATTTGCCTAAATATGGTTCAGAAAAATAGTGTGTAATGACTTGTATAGATGTGTTTAAGTAAAAGTGCCGAAATTTAAAGAAATTCATTGAAAAAGCTAACCTAAAAGTTAATTTTTATTTTTTGGAAAAACCATTCGAGACCGCCAAAAACTGACTTCGGATTCGTGTTCTACGACCCAAAATTGGGGTCTGTGCAAAATTTCATGAAAAAATTCGGTGCATACAATAATCTGAATAATTACCAAAATTAAAAAACTTGAAACTACCTAAATAAATAATGTTTATTAATTTAGCTCCCAAAATCTTTTGTCAATAGATTCGGAACCGAAGGACGATGGTCGAGCATCGAAAATAATCATCGATATAGACATCGATGTTTGTGACCCGTAACATCGATGGCAAAACATCGAATATCAATAACAAAACATCGATGTTTAAAAAACGTCGATGAACATCGCCCAGCACCATCAAGAAGTAGTGAGGTTAAAAATCAGCTGATTGCAGGTGGATTCCTTTTACAACAAGCCCTTTATTTTATTAAAAAATATTAATATTATTAAAAGATACCCCGGATTCTTTTAAGCATTGTGTTTTAATTAGTTAGTGGGTCATTTTTTACATTTAATACCTACCGTTTGGTTAGAGTTATATAAATTTAACGTATAACCTAACAAATGGAATGGAATCTTTGTGTTTCTAAGTTTTGTTAATTTTAATGAAGTATTAGTGGAGTGCCCTTTTTGCATTAAAGGGATTTTAATTTAAAGGTAACAAAAACATTAGTTCTTATGCAATATAAAATTTAAGTTAGTATAAAACACAACATTTCTGGATGTTCAGTTGAGCGTTATTATTTTACTTTTGGCTGATCTGTGGATTATTTTATTTGCGAAATATTATTATAACTTTTTTAAATTGAGAATTTTGAAAAGTTAGTAGAATTTCTTTCTGTGGAGGTTCAAAACAAACTTCGTGAAAGTTCTCTCAGGGACGCTTCAATTTGACTGCACCATATAAAGGGTTAAATCCCCATTTGTTACTTAATTTTTTGGTAGGCTTCTGCCTTCGATATTATTATTCGCATAAACAAACGGTTTTCATCAATATTATAACAAAATGTGAAAATTACCCACGTCAAACAACTTCTTCCGTACACATGGTTTTTGACAACTGCGAACTACATCTTCTTATCTTACTTTTGCTCGCTGTTCTCCGTCTCTGTTGTTAGAAAGCTTATCTTCACATCAGCTGATCGACGGAACTACCGTTATTAGGGAGATTTTGCAAGAAGAAATTGCAGATACGCTAATCCCTGAACGATAAAATTTAATTGGTGGTATTATAATCAGAGTTTTCACTTCATTTAATAAATGAATCTATAAGCCTACCAAAGATTTTGATTTTTTTTAATTTTTATTTTTTTTTATAAATTATGTGATATAGAAACCCCACTTCAAATTGTATCGTTTATAGGTTAGTGTCGGTCACTATGAAGTATTTTTGCTAAAGCTTGGCATTAGCGACTCAAATTATGAACGTGGCGTCGTCTTCAGGCGATTTGTTAACTACTATAACGGGGAATGTTTTCGTTTCGTGTGTGTCTTGATTATTGAATTATTTGGCATCTTTTTCAATTTTGTTAGCGTTTCTTCACCGTTAAAGTCGGCTGATTGCAGCTGGCTCTCTTAATTTGAGTTGCCAATACTTTTATTTTTCCTTTTTAATTAGTTTTCAGTTTCTCATAACAAACCCTTTATTTTTCTGTGTTTTTTATAGTGCTGATAGTAAAAAATACCGTGGATTCTTTTAAGCATTGTATTTAATTAGTTAGTGAAACGTTTTTTTCATTATTGGCTATATGTACCTACGGTTTTCTAAGTATTAGTATTAGTATTGCATAACGGTGTCAAGTTTAATGTAAAAATCTTTTTATAATAAGGAAAGTGAATTTTACTTTAAAAGTAAAAAACATTAGTTTTAAGTTCTTGATAGTGCGGGTAGTGACACAATAAAGTGAAATCTTTTAAATTTTGTGTTTGATGCTTTATTGGCACTTTTTAGGGTTAGTCAAGCATTGGTTCCTAGCATTAAATTAATGGCTGTACTATGCTGTCAGTGTTTTTTAGTTTATTGGTATTTTTAAATCAAGTGTATTTTAAAGGGATTTTACAACAAAGGTAATAATAACATTATTTCTAACTTGTTACATAAAAAAATTATTGATAGAATTGGCAACTTACTTTTTATCATGTGTTTCTTGCTAGGGGCGGGTACCGCTGCGCGCTGGTTAGAGAAAATTTAAGGGGCGATTACCAGCTTATTATTGCGAAGCGCCATTTATGACGGTTTTTCTTCAATCTGAATTCATATCAGGATTTATCGGTTTCAATATATGCAGTGAATTTCATAACACCCTGTATATACATACATAAATGGTAATTTTGGGTCTTTCAATAACATTCTACAAAAAAGGCAAAAATTAGAACAGGATACAATTTACCCTCTTTAGATACCTTAAATAATAATTCTTAATCACTTACGACATTACAACGTCATTGGCCTCATGAAATTATATATTATTATGTCAGAAGAATATGAATATCGCTACTAGAATTTATAAATTCCTAAGCAGAGTATTTTTCCAGGAATAGGAGCATTTTCGAGCTCTAGTAATAATATAGACTAAATAGACCTACCCAATCTTTGACAATTAAAAATTTTCGTACATTTTAAGGTGTAGTTTTAGTGTAAAGTAAAGATGATAATATACTTTTATATCAGATTATCATATTCGTGTTTATAAATAATAATTATAAATGATATAGTGTGTTGATTTTACCTTAGTTAGAGAAAGGAATTGAATGACTATTTTTATATATTTGTTTAAAAATACCTAGTGCTTGTTTTATTTTCAGGTTAGGTATAATGTCTCATTTTGGAGCTCTTGCAGCTGCAAGTACTAGGTATGCTGCCCTTTGTGGCACTCCAACAGATCCAAGAACACTGCCTTGGTACTGGGGCCGAATACCATCCCAAATACCTCCAGAAAAGCATAGTCCCACGGGTAAGTTATTTTTAAGGAATGTACTCGTATAATGATTATTCATAATTTCTTTTATCATAAAAATTGCAACACTAAGAAAAATACCTTAATTGAAATTTTATATGTTAATTCGTATAGAGTGATGTAGGTATACAATATCTGATAACTGTGTTAACAGTTTAGAGTCGGAAGAAATAAGGGAAGTTCTCAAATGCTGTAATGTGTATAACTGGTAATTTACACCTTCAGCAACTTGTCCACGAAATTGGAAAATAATTGATGTCTTGAAGTAGCGCATTCGACAGCTTACATTTCATTACTTACCTCTGCGAAAATAGGTCTTCTAAGACTTCTCTTATTATGTCCCATACATTGGGGAAAGCTCAGAAAAACTTGAAATTCAAGCAGCATGTTAGATTGTTGATTAGAATAATTTCAGAAACTCATAGTTTTTTCATAGTCATAGTCAATTATGTCCGTACACTAGCCTGCTAAAGAAATCCTTTTCCAATGCGTTGAATGAGGAGCGTATCGCGCAACATTATAGATCTACAGATGATAGCAAGTCACTAATCAGCAATGCGTACATTATTATTAAAAAAAGTTAAAAGAAAATTTGACAAACACAAACTTCGAAACACAAGACGTCCGAAATTCAGGTCCAGTGGTCTTGATAACAGGTATACTTAAAGGCTTTACGCCCGAAATCTTTATAAACCAGTTTGTAGAGGAAAACACAATATTGCTTGATATGTTTGGAGATTCAGTCAAGTAACCGTTTAGATTCGTCACTAAGAGGGACTGTAGAAATAGCCCCAAAGAAAATTGGATATGGCAAACCATGCGACGCACTTTGTTCAATAAAAAGTGTTTGATAAAAAAAAAACCGTCAAAGATACTATAATGAGTATCATTGACCAAGTACTTACCGCTTAGCTTGAAAACATTAAAATAACTCTTAAAGGTACTCTGGAGAAAAACACAGGAACAACAGGGTGTTCTGAGGGAAGCAGGTGTAGTAGAGCGCGTTGCAAATTAGCCCTCAGTTAGGCTGGGTAGGTTCTATTGGACGCCACCAGTTTTCACACCGACGCAAACTGGAAGTCGCCTAGTTGGTCTAGGGACCTGCTTCTCACACAACAATCCCGCTATTCATAATGAAAATTAAAACACAGGGCGCAGTGAGCTGGATAAAAGAAAAACGGAATACATTTACCACTGTACATATATTTACAGATAAAAAAAAATAATACAAGTGTTTACAGTTGGTGTACCCACAAAAAAAAAATTGAAAATTGGGCGATTTTTTTGCCCCCGCAAGATAGAAAAAGTTACATTAAATAAAAATGAAATAAACTTCCTGAGGAAGTCTGACCTCAGAAACACGGAAATGGGGATGCTTCGTAGCCCCTATCGAAGGCAAAGCAATGGGGATACTTTCTAGCCCCTACGGAGGACAAAGTAATAGGGGTGCTTCTTAGCCCCTGTGGTAGAAGTATGGAGGTTCGTGGCCCCTACCAAAGACCCTCTTCAACGATAAAGAGGGATTGAAATTCCAAAACTGCAGGCAGCAAAAGGGCACCACACAGCAAAGGTTACCACAGGGTTTGGACCTCCAAACTGTTGCCGATGTTCGTGGCTATCCTCGAACGAAGTCGCCCAAAAATATCCTGCGTCTTGCAGAAACAAATTCTTCAAGAATTTAAACACGGTCCCTGACTTTTTAATCCAAAAAAAAGAACTAGAATTTCAAAAGTGAAACTTTAAGATAGGGACCATGGAACAATTGCTTCGAAGGGTAGAGTGGAAGTGACCGGCCTATGCCTCGTGTCGGAAGAATCATATGACACTTCCTCCCACCACAGACACATGACAAAATGGTGTCCTTCCGTACTGCACTGACCAACCCAATTGTCGCCACGCCGCCAAACAAAGACGCTACAATTGTACAGAGACCCCTGGTGTGAAACAATAAAGTCACGGAAATACTGACCGTTATAGGTACCTACGCCGGTACTGATCGAGACGCACTATTTCAGTACGATGCATCCAAATACTAACAGCTGAAACCCCGAATGTCGAAACTACAGAAAGGAAGACGATGATGTAGTGCTACAAAATTCCAACCTTCCCACACTCGAAAATGACACTGCACCAGCCGTGTTCATAAATCGACGGCTCCCAAAAGCGCTTTGGGACTGTTCGTGTATGCGAACAGATCAGTTGATTCTTACCCCCGATGCACCGTCTCTACCTGAATCGACCTCGCGGTCCGAACTGGAACCTTATAGTTCCGCCGAACGGAGCACACCACCGTCTCAGCCTTCAATATATAACTCAACCCATTAAACATGTTTGCAGAATTCAAAAAGAAGATCTTGGAAAGGAAAAGAGAAGGAAATCTTGGAGTTTAATTAATAGAGAACGCTAGATTCAGGAATCCAGGACAGTGAAGGCAGTGGAAAACACCGGGATTAAATCTCATTCAAAATGTAGGTAGTCTTTTAAAATTTATTCTCTAAAAATATGTTATCATAAATAGGCTAAAGGCGACTGTCTGTACACAGGGGGAACGTTAAGCAGGGCGCAGACCCGAAGTACAGGGCCCAACAAAAGAGAAAGATGTTAAATCTACAAGCTTCAAACGAAGGACAGCTGACTTGAGGACAGCTAGCAGCAATTAGCCAGAACAGAAACCGTAGAAACTAGCCTGGGAACAGGGCAGATCAAACGTGTACGTGTGGGGACACAACTATTACATTAAGGTAAACTATAAAATAAAACTAGACAGGCCTTCGTGAATAAATTAAGCATTAAAACAAAAACTAATTCGGTGACAAAAATGACCTGTCACAACCATTTCTACTTACTACATTTTTAAATTTCTACTTAGATATAAAACTATGACTTTCGATTTATGCCCTGTTTTTATACAAGAGTACGCAAATGTGTCTATGTGCTTTAAATGTAGTACATTTGGACATGTTGCCAAGTATTGCTCTGCAGATGAATGTTGTCCAAATTGTGGTGGATCTCATGACAGTCGCCAGTGTATAACAAAAGATATGGACTCTCCTAACTGTAAAAACTTCTTCGACTAGGTAATCGAAATCATTCAGCCAGAGACCCAAACTGTCCCGCGTGCCAAAAAAGGATTGATAGAGTACCTACGTCAAAACACTAACTAGAATGGTAATGAAAATTTTTTAGCCAAAATTCATCAGAATTAGTAAGTATCCAAGACCAAAACATACTTACTAGCTCATCAAGCAATGGAGTTATAAATAAAAGGTCTTTGTTAAACGTAGTTTACCAAAATGTGCGGGGATTAAATACAAAAACACAAACATTTTACAATGCAGTATGTATGACAGAACAAGAGTACGATATGGTGGCATTGACAGAAACGCGGCTCTCGAATAGTGTGTATGACTCTGAGGTGTTTCCAGAAAATTTTATTCAGTATAAGAGCAGGAATAGGGATGAAGATCAGGGTGGTGGTGGTGTGATATTGGTTATAAAGAATACTTACAAAAGTTGCAGAATGCCCCTTGAATTTAATGAACCTGATTTTGATATAGTTGGTGTAAAAGTGTTTACAAGTAACTATAGTTATATTTATGTATTTGTAGTTTATATCACTCCAAATTGTTCTGTTTTAATTAGAGAAGAGTTTATTGCGTTTTTGGAGGGTTTTCATATTTTATTTGACAATAATTGTCTCATTATAGGTGATTTTAATATTCCAAGGCTCAATGAGTTTTACATTAATGGTATTTTTAAGGATAATCTTGTAGAGTCCTTGTACAATATGCTAAGTATTTTTGATTGTAAGCAGGTAAATAGAGTATGCAATGATAATAATAAAATATTGGATTTTGTAATAACATGTACAGAGTGTAGCGTTAACAGATGTACATATAGCTTTGTAACTGAAGATGTGCACCATCCCACACTCACGATTAGTTTAATGCTTAAGGAACGTAAACAGAAAAATCTGGATGCAAATAACCTTGTTGGTTTAATTTTAAAAAGGTTGACTATGAAGCGATGTATCAGTTTTTTCAACATACCGAATGGAATAGTTTGGAATTCTTTACCTATTTGAATATTGCTGTGGATTATTTTTATAATAAAATTAATGCAATATTTGAAATATGTGTACCAAAACGTCATTGGAGTAAACAATATAGAGTTTGGTTTGATATCAATATAATAAAAACATAAAAAAGAAAGATAAACTAAGAGTAAAATACAGAAAGGCAGGCAAAAGAGAGTTTGAAAACCAATTTATTCAGTTAAGATAGCAATTAAAGCATGACATGTCGATAGCATACAACATATATCTTGAAAAAATACAACAATACATTTGTCGAGATCCAAAATCATTTTGGAATTTTTTTATTAATAAAAAAGGCTCTGTTTTAATACCAAATAATATGTTCTTAGGTAATATTGAATATTCAGTCAGTTTATGCTAAGGCATTTGCTTCATACTTCAACTCTGTGTACCAGACTGATCAAAATATCTTTAATCCAGTTGACAATCTCTTGTCATATGAGGCAATTACACTCAACTGTGTAAGCCATGGGGATGTGTATGATGCCGTCAAGGGCCTAAAAGTCAACAAAGCAATAGGACCTGTTAATATACCACCTTACATTTTTAAGGAGCTTATAGGATTCATAGGAGAATCTCTAAAATTAATATATAATCTAGCACTAAAAAAATGCACTTTCCAAACAAATGGAAAGAAGTTAAGGTATGTCCCATTTTTAAAAAAGAACCAAATCAGATGTTAGTAATTACAGGCCAATAGCAATACTGTCTGCTACTGCTAAAATTTTTGGGTCAATTATTTATAAATATCTTTATAGCTCAGTTGCAAGTAATCTACCAACACGGTTTTATGAACAAAAGATCCACAGTCACTAATTTATGTAGTATAACCCAATACATATCAGAGCACCTCAATAGCAAATCACAGGTAGATGTTGCATACACAGACTTTGCTAAGGCCTTTGACAATGTATCACATACAGTACTCTTAAACAAGCTGACAGGTGAATTTGGTCTTCATCCGAGACTTGTTGATTTTATGGCATCATACTTGTACAATCGGGGTCAAAGAGTTGTGGTAAAGGGATTCTCATCGGAGCCATACGTGGTTACATCGGAGGTCTCGCAGGGCTCCAATCTGGGTCCATTGTTGTTCCTTTTGTTCATTAATAGTTTAAATAGCACAGTAAAAAATTGTAAAATCTTATGTTTGCAGATGACATGAAATTATACATGAACATCAAAGAGGCAAGTGACTGCCTCCTACTTCAGAAAGACTTGGACAGAATATTTGAATGGTCAATAAAAAATAAATTAAATTCTAATGTTAGCAAATGTTGTACTGTTACTTTTACCCGTAAGAAATCTCCAATTAACTTTCAGTATAAAATGGAGAGAGAAGTGCTGACTCGGACTGGAGATATGCGGGACCTAGGTGTCATCTTTGACACGAAGTTGGCATTTAAAAACCATATCATACTAATTTCGGGAAGGGCTCATAAGATGTACGGTTTTATAGTTAGAAACTGTAGAAATTTTAGAGACATAAATTGTATAAAAAAATATATATGTCATATGTTAGGGGTATTTTGGAGTATGCAGCTATCATTTGGAGTCCCATGTATGATATTCATAAAAGCACAATTGAAAAAACTCAAAACAAATTCTTAAGGTATTTGTATTTTGAGGAATATGGAACATATGACATTAATATTGCTAAAAGTGTACTTAGAGAAAAGTACAAGTTTTATAGACTTGATAAGCGTAGAATTTTTAGTTCTGTGATGTTTTTGTACAAACTGTTGCATAATGAAATAGACGATTCAAATTTGTTGTCAAAAATAAATTTCTGTGTACCATCTCACAGGACTAGAAATCCTCGTACTATTTATTTGGATCCCCTTCGTACGAATATCTTTATGAATGCCCCCGTTAATGGTATGTGTAGATGCGTTAACACTCTTTGGGTGGAGTTTGATTTCTTTCATGAAAATAAGAATCAGTTGAAACATAAATTAACAATCAACAATTACATCGCCGATTAGTTATTGCCATATTTTGTAAAATAATTAACTATATGTATATTCCTTTCCTACTCTGTAATCGGATTTTACCTGTTGAGTTTGTAAATAAATCAATATTATACATACATACATACATACAAAAAATTGTAGTTTCCACAAGAAATATTCGTTTCTTATGGTCCAAGGACACATTTGTTTAAAAATGGGTCATCTTTGGCTAAGTTATGTTTAGCACACACAATTAATTTGTATAAATGATTATTTAGAGTTTTCAAGTTTTCTAGAGAAAAATGTTGTTTACTTCCCTCGGTAGAGGAAGCATTGTATTCGTCAAAATATCACCTCTCGAGATTTTTCCAGATCTTTGCGTTTTGAGGTCACTCGCTCACGAAAAATATGGTTTTTCATTTCCGTCAGTGTGTCTGTTGGTGAGTCTGTCTCTTGGCGCGAAACTGAAAAAATACTTTATAAAAAAAAACAAATTTTTTCATATTAGGGCAAGGACTCACTCTGGCTCGAAACCGGCTATACTACCGGTGAAATATATGCATGGTGAGCACCGTAAAAAATTAATTTATATATTTTGCCGCTCTAACTCAAAAACGACCCAATTTACAAAAATTATATTTTGTATGCTGAACATCTAACAAATGTTTTTAAACAATTTCCAAACGAAGCACCTCACGAACAACTTGAATAAATAGAAAAATGTTTAGATACTCCATTCCACATGAGTTTGCCTTTTACAAAAAAAATGAAAGAAATTAAAACAACAATTAAAAGTGAAACAAACCCCAAGAAGGCACCAGGGTTCGATTTAGTGACAGGTACCATATTGCAAAAATTACCGTTCAAAGCCATTACAGCGATACAATCATCAGAATTGGGCTTTTTCCAAGTAAATGGAAGGTTGTCAAAATTATTGTGATTCTCAAACCTGGAAAACCTGCAGAAGAGTGTACGTCATACAGACCTATTAGCTTGCTACCCGTATTGCCAAAGGTGTTTGAGAAAATTTTTATTCAAAAACTTAATAGTGTAAATTCCGATAACCTAATCCCGGACCACCAATTTGGATTTGGACGATTGAACAAATACACCGAATAGTCAGGGCTTTTGCCTCTGGTATAATAGGCCAATCATTAGAGCAAAAAAAAGTCATATATTGCAAAAAAGACTAGTAGAAAACCACCTATGCCATCATCTAAAAAATACTCCGTAGATGTATTCTGATGTGTTTTCGACTAGCAACTCTCATTAATTAATTTGTTATTAACAATTTAGTGCAAAAAAACGCTTTTTTTTTTGTTTTTTTGCTTATAAAACGAAAACTATTCGAAGAATTTCAATTCCGTAAATGGAAAAGTTGTAGAGAATTAAATTACGAAGAAAATGAGAGCGATCCGATCGGTTGATTAGAACCGAAGAAAATCCGGAAAAAGCGGAAAATTCAGCTTTATTTTCAAAAATTCAATTCAAACTTTTCCATTTATGAAGATTAAGAGCTGAAATTTGGCACAGAAGTAGATAATTATATCAACTTTAAGTGTGCGCAAGGCAGGTGCTGTCGGACTATTAGTTTTTGCGCAAGTGCAATTTCAATTTTTTATGCATTTTTTTGCCGGGAGCCTGCTTGCGTTAAAAATGGTCCTATTTTAATTCTAATACCGGTTTCCAAACTAAAAGTAAAATACTATAAATCGTATATCCCAAGTTTTCATTAAAATACACCGAAATGGATGAAGCATGCACTTGAACATCGGTGTAAATGGCCTTGCGCGCGAGCGAGCGAGTGGTGGGGGAAGGAGGGGAAGCGTACATATTATATAGACATACAGGCGCGCCGTGCGAAATGTCGCATCTTTTCACTGGATTTTCTTAGCGACTACTGCACCTTTTTGGAAGATTCTTTGTTTGATTTAGGGGATATTGAATACGAGGAATCTGATCCTCTATTCAGATTCCACGAATAATTCAAGATAAAGCTGCTATTCCACCTTCTTGAGTAACATTCTTATATTTCTATTCTATAAATAAACGAGCAGGAAGGTTGTTAATTTAAACACATAAATATATATTTTTTTCCGTTCTGTATATTATTCAAAATAACTACTAAACAACCACTAAGTTTGCAATTTTTAAATCAAATCACAGAATTAAAATAACAGATGTTTGATTACTTTATAGGTTTCCTTAGCAACGCAGGTCTAATTGTCGCTATAAGTACAACAGCCTACCAGTTTAAACATTCAAGTTTCGCATCGATAATTTTCTGACTTCAATATATTGTAATAATAGGTTTTTTCCTCGGTTTTTTTCAATATTAAATCGTCGTTTTTCCCGTCGCAGAAAAACGTAGTGTATTATACACGGGAAAAATATTAGATTTTAGCTCTCGGTTTTTTGTCTCCCTCCGCTTCGCGTCGAGAGACAACACAACCTCGAGCTAAAATTTAATACTTTTTTCCCCTTGTATAATAAACAACTATTTTTTTTCACAAAAGTGTTTTATTAATATGATTAAAAATGGATGATAAACAACATGAACATATTATTGCGCCGAATACATTAGCTGTAAAATTCGCCTTCTTTTCGGAAGGTTCGCATAGTTTATTTCATTTTCTTCGATCTGCTCGCTATCTATTAAACATTAAACTATCAAAGTCAGAATCATCGTCGGGTGCAGATTGATCAATCAGATCGATCAATCACATCGATCAATCACATCGATCAATCAGATCGATCAATCAGATCGAAAAGTACAACTCACAGCTCCGAACGCTCTGTAGCATCTAACCGTTGGCGTTGCTTTCTCTTCTATTCGTTTGAATCCCAAGGCAACAGCTGTACCCATACCACCCAACAATAGAAAAGAGAGGGAGGGGGCGCATTAGACGGTTACACAGCTATTCAAAATTTAAGCGTGCTATAGCTATAATATGTCTCGTCTCTTCTAATCCTTAGACCACTCCGAAATCCGGAATAGTAGCTTTATCTTGAATTATTCGTGGAAGCTGAATAGAGAATCAGAGTCCTCGTATCCAGTAACCCCAAAATCAAAAAAGAATCTTCCAAAAAGCTGCAGTAGTCGCTGAGAAAAGCCAGTGAAAAGATGCGACGCTTCGCACGGCCCGCCTGTATGTCTATACATGTACGCTTCCCCTCCTTCCCCCGCCACTCGCTCGCTCGCGCGCCCAAGGCCATTTACACCGATGTTCAAGTGCATGTTTCATCCATTTCGCTGTATTTTAATGAAAACTTGGGATATACGATTTATAGTATTTTACTTCTAGTTTTGAAAACCGGTATTAGAATTAAAATAGGTCCATTTTTAACGCAAGCAGGCTCCCGGCAAGAAAAGCATAAAAAAATCGAAATTGCACTTGCGCAAAAACTAATGGTCCGACTGTACCTGCCTTGCGCACACTTAAAGTTGATATATTTATCTACTTCTGTGCCAAATTTCAGCTCTTAATCTTCATAACTGAAAAAGTTATGAATTTTTCAAAATTAAGCTCAATTTTCCGGTTTTTCCGGATTTTCTTTGGTTCTCATCAACCGATCGGATCGCTCCACCTCTTATTTTCTTCGTAATTTAAGTCTCTACAATTTTTCCATTTACGGAATTGAAATTCTTCGAGTAGTTATCGTTTTATAACCAAAAAAACAAAAAAAAAACGTTTTTCTGCACTAAAATGTTAATAACAAATTAATTAATGAGAGTTGCGAGTCGAAAACTCATCAGAATATATCTACGGAGTGTCTTTCAAATGATGGCACAGGTGGCTTTCTACTAGTCTTTTTTTCACACAAAAAGGTCTAATGATTGGCCTATAAATGAAGACACTTTTGATCTCACAGCTACAGGGTGGACCACCAAAAAAATTACGTTTTGTTTATTTTTGCTCTAATTAAAGTTAACTTAATTTGAGAAAAATATAACTTATTCACTGGCTGTATTTTACATCAGCAGGGCTGCGTTCTGGAGCCGTTACAAAGTATACATGTCTCACATATCTGTTACCAGGCTTCTTCATACATTGACTTTTATTGCTCTGAATGTCACCTTGACAGCGTTCTGAAATATTCAGTGACGGCCAGTGCTGCCAGACCTACCGTTTTTACGGTAGAGCTACCGTTTTGACAGTCTAACTACCGTTCTACCGCAGAGACATGTGATTCTACCGTAAAATTGAAAACAGAGATATGTACCTACTAGAATTTAGTACCTTATAAAAGTAAAGTAAAGAAAAACATTTATCACTCAACAATCGATTGAGCTATAAAAATCGATTCGGTGCCCCATCTCTATACAGGCATCAACAACGACGTATTTCGGGTATTCCCAGCTTCTAGTTGGCATAGCGCCCCGCGACTATGCGTTTTAGTCTATTATTAGCAGTGAGCGGAATCACGATGCGACAACAGAGTCGCACTCAGGACAAAAGCTATTTTACATGTTATTAAGTTATTAATTGTTTCCAAATACTAAACAGAGTTTACAGTAGAATATATATATTCCTTTCTGATAAACAACGCTTGGAGTTGCATGGGTTTTGCATGGTTGCAAGTATTGTTCTTTCGCAGAAATCATAAATTAAAATAGTTGTAGCTAAATATAACGTTATTTTTTATACATACACCTAGTATAAAAATTGTATTTAATGAAAATATATATATATATATATATATATATATATATATATATATATATATATATATATATATATATATATATATATATATATATATATATATATATATATATATATATATATATATATATATATATATATATATATATATATATATATATATATATATATACATATGTAATGTTCTGGACTTTAACAGGTGCGGCTCGTCCATAAGGTCATTTGTCAATGACCAACCTAAATTTATTTTCAATGATAAACTTGATAATTTATTTTGTAAAACCAAACGTTTCTTTTACAAAAATGCAAGTTCCTCAAGAAAGAATCAAGCCAAGCCATCGTCGAAAGATATCAATATGCCGGTCCCGGTTGGGTTTGCTGCAATACACTCGAACCGCCCCATGAAATATACTATTTAAAAAACATTTGGTTTTGACAAAGAAAAACTAATTAACTAATATGCGCATTGTATGTGTATTGTATTTATTAAAGAAAACGGTGTTTCGGCTAGCTTTCCTATTTCATTGTGTAATATCAATATGTGTGTGGGTATTATTTGATATTTCGGTCAAGTTACAGCAAAAATGCAGTTTTAGTACCCTGTAGCATAGTCGGATTAAATAATGAAACGGATGAACTGTAGAAAAACTTAGATTTATTGTAAATCACTAAAAATACATGTTTAACGAAAATGGTTCATGGTACTTGATTCCTTGTATTGCCTATTTATTCTAACACATTACGAATAATCATACCTTTAGTACAAGGCGCGACATCTATTGAGGAGACGTATCAAAACGGGAAGCGGCTAACAATCTTAGACTTTAAAATCACATAGAAAAGCAATACTAAAACTAAAAATCATAAACATCTAGAGTAGTAATGTTTAATATACTGTAGTACCTATCTATTTTATTTTTTTTTGCGATGTTTATTTGTAGGTAAATAATTTCTTGGTGAAACTAGGCACATTATTAAAAAACCGCGACGGTCCAACGCCCGGCCCCGCGCGACAGCTCACTATAACAAGCGGCTAGCCATACCAATTGAACTTTGGCTGCTGCTGCCTGCATACACATTTTGCGATAAGCTTGTTGCGCTTCTCGGCTTCTACGTCCGGCGGGACCATTTAATTTAAAATTTAATTTATGTCCGCACATGCACATTTGACCTTGCTACGCTCGGCCCGTATAAGTCATTAAAAAATATCCCTGACACAGGAACTCGGGAGCTTCGAAGCGCCTGCGTGGATTCTCATTTAGTATGAATTTGACAAGAATTTAACAAAAAGACCAGTCGGGCCCGGCACTGAATCCACTACCAACTGATCCGATCCATAAGCGGATACCTTAGCACTAGGGCATTTCGCCGTTGGTACAACGTTTGTAAACAAAAATAAACTCTCGTCAATAGGCGCATACAACGGCATAAAAGTTTAGAAAAACAAATGTTTGGGTTTATTTTGTACGAAAAGGTAGTATGTAGGCACACAAAATCTTGATTTGTTTTTTGCCATTGATATTCAAATAGAAGAAAATCCCTAAGCTAGGTTTTCCTTTCAAACCAAAGAGATCGCATATTTTATCTATTTTGAGCTCTGTTTGTGTTCAGGAGGCTAAAAATGGACAACTCTAAAGCTATAGTATATAAAAATCCTAACAATTGTAAGTTTAATTGTGTATATGGGAAAAAATTTACTGCAGAAAGAAACTTTAGGGCGCACAAACAAGAGTCCATGGTGCAACCGATTCAGGCTTCAGAATAAAAGACAAAAATTGTTCTTTATATAATTGTAAGGTATGTTTTCGGCCAAAATTCATGAAACATTGTGAAACCACTCATGATGTGAGTCTTGTGCAAGAAAAACATCTGTTTCAATCAAAGGATCAATTTTTAACCTGTACAATCTATAACTTCGGTAGAAATAGACAGATCGTTCAATAAGTGGATTTTTAAAACGAAAAGAAATAAACTAGTGCTAAGAAATTGAGAAACAAATTTAATAATTTATTTTGCACACAAGATTTAAGAACTTCTTTTTAATATAACCTTGTTGAGCATTTTAATATAACAAATGTTTTAATTGAAAGTTTATATTTATTTTCCCTTATCTACAACTCTACACTCATGCTTGGTTGACTCTTCTATAGCAATGCGCCTTAAGCGTTTACACCATCGGATCTCATATTTCTTCTAATTTCAACACAATGGCAGGTGATGTTGTTTAACGGTATTTTAATAGTTTTAATCGACCGATATATAAATATAATTATTAGGAATCCATAATTTAAGAATATACTGGTATAATGCCATAATTTCAACTTAGTTTCAAATTTCAACTAAATACTCTGGTGTAAACACCTAACGTTCATGAGCTCTAACAGTGCGAGCTATAGTCTAGTCGCTTCGGACGTGGCACAAAATAACATTATTTAAAGTACCCAAAAACACATTTTTTGTATTCCCTGGGTTATTATTCACATAATAACTGATATAATTTAAAATTCTGTATTGAAAGAAAAGCCAATAAAAATAAAATACGTTAAAATATTGTGTTTTACGCGAGTGAAAATGTCTAGTAGTATAAGGTACGCCGGCAGTCCGATTCTGTTAGCGCATCCAAATTTCCGCTCTATGATTATTAGCCCAACGATTGATTGGTGTAAACAAATGTGTGGTTTGTGAATAATGCGATTGCTTCCACATTTTAAGACCTTTGGTTAGTACAGATTTGTTAGTAATTTTAATTCAAGCATCTGTTAATCAGTGTGATATGATCATGAGGTGAGTAAATTAATACATAATTATGAGTTGAGCGTCTATAAGGTATGCGTTGAATTTTTAGTTCTGATGAATCTTCAACTGATGAAATGTCAATTCCCACAAAAAATAAAATATGCTCAAAAATTTAGAAAAGAATGGTTAGCGCCAGGGAAAACAGATACCGAGGATTATTGCAAAGTCTGTCACAAGAATATCAATATAGGTTCGGGAAAATTGCAACTAACAAGGCACCAAGAGAGCGAAACGCACAGAAAAAAATGCAAATCCATGAGAAGTCAACAGGGTATAGAATCATTTACAAAACTTAGGAAGGAACAAACGAGTTTAGAAGTGGCTACTAAAAGAGCAGATTTATATATTTCAGCCTTTGTGACAGAATATAATTTGCCATTTACTGCCACTGAACATATCCCTCAACTTTTGACGAAAATTTGTTGTGACTCAGAGATTGCCAGAAATATTACATGCAGCCGGACAAAGACAACATCAATAGTAAAAAATGTCATCGGCAAGCTGAGTTCAAATAATGCGGATGACGTATTAAAATTCGTCAAATTCTCACTGATCATAGATGAATCTACTGACCTAAGCACCACCAAACATTTAGTGATGATTTGCCGATATTTTGATGGCAAGCAGTAAGTGGTGTTTCATGTTGGTTTTGTATGTTTTTTTTTAATTTATTTTTTTCTTCTAGAATTCGAGATAAATTCCTGGGCCTAATAGCGGTGAAGAATGCCAAGGCCGCTGATATTTGCAGGGAGTTTATAGATTTTTTAAATAAAAATAATATACCGTATCTTGAAAACATCATTGGCTTTGCCTCTGATGGTGCGAATGTAATGGCTGGGGCACATGAGTCAGTGATGGCAAGGATGAAAATAGCCTTATATTTTTTTAATGAAATGTATTTTTCACAGTTTTGAACTTTGTTCATCCAGTGCATGTCTAAAACTTCCAAGAGCAGTTGAGGATTATGTCAGAAATATATAATTGTATAGCAAATAGTCCCAAAAGAGTTGAAGCATTGAAGGAGTTTCCAAATTTTACCCAGACAAAAATTCTTAAAATGCTTCACCCTGCTCAGACCCGTTGGCTGTCTCTGGAGGCTGTTGTATGTAGAGTAATTGAGCAGTTTGATGCTTTGAAGCTCTTTTTTATTGATGCTGTCACAAATGATAATTTGCAAGCATCAGAAAATATTTTGAAAGTTCTTCAAGACGCTTTAACGAAGGCTTTTCTCTTATTTTTACAGCATATTTTGCCACTTTTCAATAATTTAAATAAAGAGATGCAATTGACCAAACCCAGATTATACAATTTACATAGCCGTATGTGTGACCCTTACAGAACCCTTTTAGATTGTTTGATAAATAGAACTGTATTGAACAATACCCCACTTCAAAAAATAAATGTTAAAAATCCAGAAATTTATAAGCCAATTGAAAATATATATTTAGGATTTAAGTGCTATCTTCTTCAATATATAGTCATAATTTATCTTCTGAAGAACTGCATATTCTTCCCATGCGTTGCTTAGATTTCTATATAGAGGCAGCATTGCAAATATCTAAAAGATCTGATTTTGAAAATGTTATATTGAAATCTATATGTTTAATAAATCCCCAATATATATATCAAAGTGTAATGATGAATCCATAGTCCTCTTGGCTTTGCATTTTCCTAATTTAGTTTCACACAAAGACCTTCAGAAATTGGACAACAAGTGGAGACTTCTCAAAAATTCCAATCTAATTCAAAATTTTAAAGATGATGGGTCATTTTGCTTAAATGTCCAGAAACAAAAATATGCTGCTGAAACAGAACTATATCCCCTTCTCACAACATTCGCATTTCATTTGCTAAGTTTGCCTCATTCATCTGCAGCCGCAGAAAGAAAGTTTTCTCAGAGTAATTTACTTAAGACGAAGGAGAGGAATTCGTTGTCAACAGTTACTAAAATTGAACTTTTGTATGTTCTGACAACCCACGAAGACCGAAGTCTAAGTACTATGTTCCGTGGGTGTACTGTGGAAATCCGACTCACACATCCAGAGCTGGAAACATCCGTAGGACTTCACCAGCCCTTTAAGAGCATGGGGGGGGGGGGGTACCACCTCGTTCGAGGAAGAAATCCTCTACCACCTATGCAAAGCAAAGAATATATAGAAAAGGAATGTTTTAATTTAGAAATTTGTGACAAGTTGCTATCGTACCATAATAGCAATATGTATAAAAAATGTGAAGACTACTCTGAGTCGGAATAAAGTTTATTATACCCTTTTTCTATATAAAATCGTTTTGCTTTATTAATGTTGAGTTATATTGTATTTCAAATTATTTTATGTGTGCTGAGTTACTTTAGTTTACAAAGTAATTTTGATAATCTGTATTATTTCTTCCTTTTAACCAAATAACGAAACTTAAGCTTGGTTCGCAGAAGAATCACAACCCAGTCAGTGTCAATGAAAATGCTGAAAACCAGTTGGCAAACTGTCATTTTACCAAATAACTGAAACTTGATTGGCGCTGAACGATCGATTTGTGATTTCTCTATGAACAGAGCTCACAATACAAGGTACAATTAGTGCGTCACTAGTTTATTTGCACCATTTTTTAACGTTATGAGAAAAGAAAGATGGAGATACACTCGTGGCGCACTAATTGTACCAACCGAAAACGTTATTAGGGATCTTTATGTACCGGCCAGATGACGTTGCCAATTCTAAATATACGGTTATCAATCCTAAATCTACCGTTTTCTAACGTTTTCTATACGTCGGATCTACCGCCCTTGTCATTTCAGATCTGGCAGCACTGGTGACGGCCGCGACGGACTACATTTCTTACCATGCTCAAGAGGAGGGTAATATTTTACCGAGTTTGCGCAGACAGATTTGAAATGTCAAATGTTATACTTTGAATGGCTTTTCGTTCATGTTCTAGACAACAGGACTAACATATTAATAAGTTACTCAGAAGACGATCCAAAGAAAATCGCTATAGGTTTGTTAAAACAATCACTACAATTTTATCAAAAGCTGGGTTATATTTGTTGTGTTGGTCTTCAATAAGGAATATGCACATATTTTTTTATTTCATAAATCGTTTAAGGAAGTCATTACCAAAAATGATATTTTGAAGAAAATTATTGCAATAATTATTTTTTTTTTGTCTGTCCGGTAAAATTTATTACAATTTAAAAGCAGCCATTCGACCGCGTTGAAAAATTACGTCAGGAGATAAGTGGCAATCTACATTGAACGTGTTGGCGACTCTAATTAAGGATTCGACTTAGTAGGGGATACGGCGGATACGGATACGATGGTCGGTGCAAATGAGTTTTGTTCCTCTAGCGGCCACTTCTGTAACTGCAGTTGACCGTTTGTCTTTGTTTATTTAAAAACCTTTTAGGCAGTTGAATTAAATAATAATTATTAGTTTAGACAATTGTAGCCAAATAATTGTCTTTGGTAATAGTTCGGTATGAATCTGGACTACTACAACATTTTGAAAGTGAAGTGTTATAACCTGATTACCTCAAGGACTGTCTTGATTCATCCAAGGTAATGTTGTGTTATTGTAAGCTGTGGTTATGTTATGGTTATGAGCGTAAAAAGATTGTCTTTTGTGTATAATACAATTTAAATGAAACTTAAGAAAGAGGCTGTAAAAATTGCATGGTCTAATTAGATGAAAACACTATGAAAAGCTGGAGACACCTATACATTTCATTTGATGCAGGTAGGTACATATTATGCACTTTAATTTTTAGCTATTTAAAAACTTTTAAATGCGTTTTCTCGTTTTGACAGGCAACGTTGAATTCAATGTATTAAATGTTCTGTGTTTTCTTTTATACACACGTTACTTAGGGTTACCTAAGTATAATTTAATAGGTATAATATAATATGTTAGGCAAACCTGCAGTAGAATGATATGCTATTGTTCATTTTTGGATGACAATGAAAGTATTGTTGTTATTATAATTATAGAGAATCCGACTTCTGTAGTTTTTTTTAAGTTTCTGTTATACAGGTACTTAGCCGATAGTACCTAGATACCTTTATAAATTGCTTAAACTGCTTTAATAACGTAAAAATGCCCCTACATAGAGGGTTATTATATTGGCGTTACTGTTAAATCAAGCTAACAATAATAACTAATAGGATATTGTAAAATTTGGGTAGTACGTGGTATTTATTATTAAATCATTATATTTTTCTTTAATAAACTTATTTGATGTAGGGTTTTAGATGGGTGGGTATTTCGAATTTTTAAGGCTCCTTGTACATGTGGAAAAGTTTTGTAATATTTTCAAATTGTTTTGTATATTTTAGGTAATTATGCCAGGCAGACAAGATTAAAAGGGTTCCTCCCAAAATTTACTATTGTAATCTCAGCAAGACCGCAGCAGAACTTAAGCATAAGTAAGTACCAAATTTGATTATGAAAAGTAACAACTTGGTAAATGTTAGGATGTGCTCAAGTTAATATGGGTTTTCCTCAAGCCTCGAGATACTCACAAAGTTGCACAGGAAAGAAAGAAAATTTTTGCAGTACTTACCATATTTGATACTCCTTTTTCACAAAATCATATTTGATCATCTTTGGTGTTTCACTCCCAATATAGCCAATTTAAGAATCTCTTGGTTGAACGGACGTATTGATATTGCAGATTGGGAACGTCATCCATAAAATATTTTTTATAATGTTTTTGAAGTTGGCCCCCCAAATGCAAAATTTATTAAAAATTAATAGAGTTCCGAGTTTTCTATGAATAGTTCCAGAGTTATTTTTACCTTTTATTAATAGTTCCGTTAAAATAAAAGCAAAAACAATATTTTAAAAATGGGGTGCTAACTTCAAGCAGCCCTCATTATTGCAAAAACAAACTATGGCCACAGTACTTAATAGTTCTATAGGAGGTCCATAGTTCTTGATGGTTTTCGAAGCCGGAACTCTTACAAAAAAAAATTATTACAGGTTTTGTGCTCTTTGGAAAGTAAAAAATTCAACAACAAAAAATCATTATCTTGATGCAGAACTGTAGAAGTCTGGCAGCAATAACGGGAACTTATGAGTTTTGAACCAGAACTCTTGTTAAAAAATGTTTCGTGAGGGGACAATTTAACACTTCTTTAACGCTCAAAAATCTAAATTGTAAACAACAAAATACCATTTTAATTCAACAGAACTGTAGAACTATTGCAGCACTAACGGGAACTCATGAGTTGTAAACCAGAATTCTTGTTAAAAAATATTTCATGGGGGCTAGTCAATTTCACACTTTTTTAACACTAAAAAATGTAAGTTGTAAACAACAAAATATCATTACAATTCTGCAGGACTATAGAACTATTGCAGCACTAACCGGAAGCCATGAGTTGTAAACCAGCACACTTGTTAAAAAATATTTCATAGGGGACCAACTTCACACTTTTTTAGCGGTCAAAAATTTAAGTTGTAAACAAAAAATTGCCATTCAAATTCCACAGAAGTGCAGAACTATTGCAGCACTAACGGGAACTTAGGAATATTAAACCAGAACTATTGTTGAAAAATATTTCATGGGGGGCCAACTTCACACTTCTTTAACAGTCAGACATTTAAGTTGTAAACAACAAAATACCATTCTAATTCTACAGAACTGTAGAATTATGGCAGCACTCACGGGAACTCATGAGTTTTAAATCAGAACTCTTGTTAAAAAGTATTTCATGGAGAACTTCACACTTCTTTAGCAGTCAGAAATTTAAGTTGTAAACAACAAAATACCATTCTAATTCTACAGAACTGTAGAATTATGACAGCACTCACGGGAACTCATGGCTCCCCATGAAATACTTTTTAACAAGAGTTCTGATTTAAAACTCATGAGTTCCCGTGAGTGCGGCCATAATTCTACAGTTCTGTAGAATTAGAATGGTATTTTGTTGTTTACAACTTAAATTTCTAACCCACCCATCTAAAACCCTACATCAAATAAGTTTATTAAAGAAAAATATAATGATTTAATAATAAATAACACGTACTACCCAAATTTTACGATATCCTATTAGTTATTATTGTTAGCTTGATTTAACAGTAACGCCAATATAATAACCCTCTATGTAGGGGCATTTTTACGTTATTAAAGCAGTTTAAGCAATTTATAAAGGTATCTAGGTACTATCGGCTAAGTACCTGTATAACAGAAACTTAAAAAAAACTACAGAAGTCGGATTCTCTATAATTATAATAACAACAATACTTTCATTGTCATCCAAAAATGAACAATAGCATATAATATCATTCTACTGCAGGTTTGCCTAACATATTATTTTATACCTATTAAATTATACTTAGGTAACCCTAAGTAACGTGTGTATAAAAGAAAACACAGAACATTTAATACATTGAACTCAACGTTGCCTTTCAAAACGAGAAAACGCATTTAAAAGTTTTTAAATAGCTAAAAATTAAAGTGCATAATATGTACCTACCTGCATCAAATGAAATGTATAGGTGTCTCCAGCTTCTCATAGTGTTTTCATCTAATTAGACCATGCAATTTTTACAGCCTCTTTCTTAAGTTTTATTTAACTTGTATTATACACAAAAGACAATCTTTTTACGCTCATAACCATAACATAACCACAGCTTACAATAACACAACATTACCTTGGATGAATCAAGACAGTCCTTGGGGTAATCAGGTTATAAAACTTCACTTTCAAAATGTTGTAAGTAGTGATACTTTGGGAGTTCTGCCCCCGCCGCCCGCCGGCGGGATCTTATCTTGTGATCTATGACGTCATATCTCGGCCACCTTTGCGCATGCGCAAATTTCAAGTACGTCATCGAAGTCTACGTCACTGGATCTTACGTCAGCAAACCCAACCTGCGCGCGCAGCTGTCAAATGTCACCTGTCAACTGTCACCTGTCACTTGTCAAATGTCAAAATTAAAATTTAACATACGTCACGTATGAAGGATGACGTCATAAGACATGTGTAAAAGCATGTCAGCTGTCACCTGTCATTTAAGATCTGTCAACTGTCACCTGTCACTTATGAAACGTTAAAATAAAAAACTGACATACGTCACGTGTTCAAAATGGCGTCAGAAGACATGCGTAAAAGTATGGCGGCTGTCACCTGTCATTTAAGATCTGTCAACTGTCACCTGTCACTTTTGAAACGCCAAAATTAAAATTTAACGTAGGTCACGTGTTCAAAATGGCGTCAGAAGACATGCGTAAAAATATGTCAGCTGTCACCTGTCATTTAAGACATGTCAACTGTCACCAGTCACGTGTTAAACGTCAAAAAAAAAATTCAACATATGTCACGTGTTCAGGGCGGTGTCCGAAGACGTTTAAAAAAAGAATGGCGTCGATCGGCCTTAGGGTTCCGGAGATATAGTTTTTTGCGATTAGCGACCTAACGGCTGATGGTGGAGAGCCGAAATTCGCATGGGGGGATAGTGACGGAGCAGATCTTTCGATTTGTCAAATTAGTTTTCAAAAATCTCGACTTTGAGGAAAAAATTAGATTTCAAAATTTTTACATCACCCTGTATAGTAAATTTTGGATTAATTATATAAGTTATGAATATTAGGGGATTTGGTAATAGAAAAATAGGTATTAGATCATCGGAACTAGTAAAAAATTAGATCTCAAAATTTTTACATCACCCTGTATACTAAATTTTCGATGAAATATATATAATTTAGGAATATTATTTAAGTTAATAACAACTAAACAACCCACGCTAAAATCACCAATGTTTAAACTGGGGCTGTTTAAACACCCCTGTTTATACAGCCCTGTTAAACAGCCCTGTTGAAACTTCCCTGTTAAAAACGCCTCTGTTTAAACAGGGTTGTTCAAACACCCCTGTTTAAACAGTCGACGGTAGCACTTCCGGTTGATGATAAGGGGGTCGAATATGATAAAAGTCGTGATGGATATCAAAGAAAAGAGAAAAATTTAAATAAAGTAATAGCGCTATTCGGGTTTCTTAATTCCGAGAGGTAAGGGCATTAGCAATTAAAGAAAATTAATGATTTAATTTGAAATTGTTTGCAAGGAAATCAAAACGTATTTACATGTCGTTTAGTGGCAATAGAAATGAGTATACAGCGATAAGGACGGTGGAAGCCGTCGGCCTTCGCAACTTCCGTCCGTATCAGGAGAATATGAATTAGTTGAAAAAGCTATTTACTTGTAAAATAACAGTCGGTATGTGTGTTTAGATCGAAGCAAATATGTACGTAGAGCCGATCGGTAAAAATTAAGATTTTAAAATGTTTGAAGAAATAGAATGTATTAATATTATTTCTAATACTATTATCCCATTAACTCTTATCATTTTTTTTAATCAGCTAATTAATTCATAGTAATTTCTTATCTACTAATCACCTTCCCCTCTAAAAAATATCCTTAATATTCTACCCCAACTCATCTAACACGACGGTGGACTGAACGGTGTCCGAAAAGTGCCACGCCTTAAAATGGTTAGAAAAATGCAAATCGAACCTTGAATTTTCTTATGGAGATTTACGTGTAAAAATGATACTTTTCTAGGCAGTATAGACATTGCCTTTGAAATTATTTATCAAAAATCTTGACTGATAGTAAAAATAATATTTTTAAATTTTTCGCATCACTCTGTATACGAAATTTTCGATGAAATATATAATTTAGGAATATTATTTAAGTTAATAACAACCCATGTTAAAATCACCAATGTTTAAACTGAGCTGTTTAAACACCCCTGTTTAAACAGCTCTGTTTAAACAGTCCTGTTTAAACTACCCTGTTTAAACAGCTCTGTTTAAACAACCCTGTTTAAACTACCCTGTTTAAACAGCTCTGTTTAAACAACCCTGTTTAAACTACCCTGTTTAAATACACCTCTGTTTAAACTAGGCGGTTTAAACACCCCTGTTTAAATATCTCTTTTTAAACAGCTCTGTTGAAACTACCCTGTTTAAAAAACACCTCTGTTTAAACAGGGCTGTATAAAGAGGGGTGTTAGAAAGTATTAACTTTATTTTATTACTAAAATATTATCTGTCGGATGATTATATCAAGTTAAAATACGAATATGTAAGAAAACCAGCAATTAGAAAAATTGGTGATTTAACCACAAGACATCGAGATTGAGCAAATTTATATACAAAATTAGTGAATAATAGTAAACAAGTTAGGACTAGGAATACAAGTAAACGAGAAATACGGTTCAGAGTTTCGGATAAAGATGGGGTTAGGGTAGAATGAGTACGAGGAAAAGATGTTGCGACGGACGGAAAAACTTTACGAAATTCTCGACGAAGATCATCGATGCGGGTCTTTGGGGCTAAAATACGACTTTCAGATAAGTGCTCTAACGGTAGGAAGGGAAGGATTCCGAATGTGTGGGAGAGAGAGAGAGAGAGAGACTCGTTGAAATCGTAGGAAAAGAAGCCAAAAACTATGAAAGATATACTTTGTAAGTACGAAAATACCCGTGGATGTATACTAGGGCTAGTCAAAACGGAGAAAGAGATAGAAAAAAAGAGAGACAAAATATAAACAGACCCGGGTCGGGAAAAACAGCGAAAAACAAACCCAGTTCGGGAAAAAACAGCTAAAACAGACCCTGTTCTGAAAAAACAGCGAAAAAAAAAAACAGACCCTGTTTCTAGAAAAACAGCTAAAAACAGATCCCCCCCTGTTTCAGGGAGCCACTTAAACGTCTAACTGTCCAACATATAAACAACATACAGACTATTTTCTTCAAAAATATATGGGTACTAATGATACTACGAAGAATCAGACATTTATCTGCGAAAAAATAAGCATCCAGTACATTTCCCCTTTCGGACTGAATTCCACATAAAAATTTCGTTCAAAGATCTTTAATAATTGCATACGTAGATATAGACGATTTTCTTTTGACAGAAAGCCGTCAATAGGACTTATACAACAGTACACAACAAGTTTGATACTCATATCAAACCCTAAACCTTCAAGATTCAGTATAACACTCGACGTCTGAAAGAACAGCGAAAAACAGCTAAAAAACATACCAGGTTTAGGAAAACAACGAAGAAATAACCTCCTGGTTCTGGAAACAACTAGGAAACAGCTAAAAACAACGAAGAAACAGATCCTGGTTCAGGAAACTACTTAAACGCCTAACTGCTTAACTACTTAACTGCTAAAACAGATCCGGGTTCTGAAAACAACTAAAAAACAGACTTCTGTTCCCGAAAACAACTCCTGAACAGCTATGGGAAATAACTAGGAACCATCGAAAAACAACTACTACGAAACAAAGCCCCCTGTTTCAGGGAACCAGTTAAACGTCTAACTGCCCAACCACTTAACCACCCAACCACTTAACATCTAAAAACATACCCTGTTTTCGGAAACCAACTCCTGAACAGCTATGGAACAACTAAGAAATAGGGCTTGTTTCTGGAAACAGTAATTCGTAGTCGTACTTGCTAATAGAGAAACAATCTACAGACACTCAACTCAGACTTTATCAATCAAGATCCGAAAATTGTTCTAGAAGACATATCGAAATATTGGAGAGTTAGCTGATAGTGATCTCACACAGGGTCTTAAGCAGGATATCGAAACTGATACATGGAAACGGGGAGAGCTACGGGTTGATTGTTTTGAAAAATAGCGATATCCAAGTGGGCGATATTGAATACCGAAGAACTGATGGGCTCTACGATCGTCTGTTTTTTTCTAAACCTATTTATCAGAGAAAAGAAGATGATGAGGAACAATACAAAGATAGGGAGTGATGTATACGAAATTTGTAATCTAAGTGGAATAGCTGATAAGAAATGGTTAGTATACCGTTGACCGGCAGACAATTAACATGGCGGAAATATTAAAAACTATTCTTGCCAACATTGAAGAAGTATTCAGTCGGAACCAGTATTATGGGTCCTGTTTACCGGCAACTTTAATGGTTTGGGAACTTGCTAAAAAATATAATGTACATGTAGAGCCAAAATGTGGAAAGATTTTCTATGAGGAAATAGAAGGTAACATTCATTTTTGGAACGTATTTGAAGGAGAAATTTACGATCCCACCCGCAAAGTTATAAAACATAGAATGCCATCCGTGGACCTTACGAAGTATGTGTACAAAGAAGAGCCTAGCATAGACACAGATATGGAGACAGCAGTCATGTTGGATATTTTTAATCAGTTCCAGAGAACAAGCACAACACGTCAATACTTTTCCAACGCTCCCGATAAACTTAAAACTCTTAGAAAAATTATCCATAGAAATGTAGCTAGATGTATGAAATAAAAAGTTTGCATTATTTGTATTTATGTGTGATTTTATTAACCTGCTTGTGGAGAACCAGATCACCAATAAACAAAGCTGCTAGAAACAGGGTTTATTTATTGGTTATCTGAAAGATGGCAGTAGCGTTCTATGGGGGCTCGGATAGTGTCCGATTGTCTAAACGAGGAGATTTAGTGATGGGGTTTACCAAAACTGGCATCGAGGCGGTACTTACACAAATTCAGACATGCTTAACACCGATTTGGTTCCGAAATCTTAATGCATACATTAATCTACGAGGATGTCGATCATATACGTAAACGCATGCAGGGGGGCATGGGAATGGCACAGGTGAAATTTGTAACTTAAGTAGAGCCCCCATTCTCAACAACGTCGTGTTGCGTTTGTGTTATGGTTGTGGGACGTTTGTCTTCTTGTTGTGTAGGTGTTTTGCGCTGTGTTGGTGTTGTGTAGGCGCAGTGTAGACGTTGTGTTGGCGTTGTGTGGGTGTAGTGTGGTCGTTGTGTACAAATAAAGGCATTAACATCGGTTAGCATCCCCCATTAGTACCGCATACGTCATAGCGATAAAGATGGCAAGTCGTAAAATTAAATTAAAACTAGCAGCAATGACCGGTGAAAACGTGTTTGGTTTTCGCGCAGATGGATCAAAGTGGCTTATTGGAAACACACCGATTGAATTTGACGATAACATTTTATTGATTGAGAATGAAAAATATCCTCTATCAGATGGTCTGTTAAAGTTATTAACCGAAAAGAAGCCGGAAGAATATACGGAGAACGAGTTAGCGGATTACAAGGAACTACTCTTACTAACCAGTGCCCATCGGCGGGGATTCTATCGAAACGCACACACCAGCTCAAGCGGGAGTTGGAAATATAAACACATTGTATCAAAACTATTTCCACCTCAGAGAAGTTGTACATCCAATTTAAAGAATTTACCAACAGTCTCGAAAATGCCAAAAGAGAAGGTTCTACTTGGAGAACTTGGAAATAAAGAAGAATATCCATGGAAGGAAGAAATATTAAAGTACGAGGATGTGAATGAGTTAGTTGATAAGTTAAAATATTTAGAAGCAGAAAAGACTGAAAACAATAATAACCTTGGAAAAATAATATCGATTCTGAAAGAACTTGAAAAACTTGGTGTAATAGAATTTTATTAAAATAGTTTGTGTTTTAGTTGTTAGAAATATGCATCACTTACTCTAAAATAATCAGTCCAAGATACACCTTTCAACAAGACGGACTTATTAGTTTAGCCTTTTTGCAAGATGGAGCTGTTAATAATATTAACCCTAGTGCTTGGAAGTACTGTACACGCAGAATCAACATCAGGCGAAGAAGAAGGAATACCTACTACTACAGATGAAGGAATACCTACTACTACAGATGAAGTTAAATATGACGAATATGAGTTAAAATCAGAAGAAGAACCGTTCACTCAAGCAGAGGCATGGAAATATTTAGTGCAATATGGGTACCTTAACAACACGAATACCAGCAACTCTTTGATGGCAATATCTCAAGGTTTGAAACAATTCCAAGAAAGCTATGAGTTGCCCGCAGATGGAACTTTAAACGAAAAAACTATAAACCTGATGCGCAAACCCCGATGTGGCGTTATAGATATAGCGCAGTTTCAAACACACCCTACAAAGTGGTCTAGCACAGATTTAACATGGAATATTTATCCTCCAACATATGCTACATCTCGTTATCCATATCGGAGAGCAGCAACGAATGCCTTTGGGATCTGGGAAGCAGCATCCAACCTTCGCTTTACCCGGACAGAACAGAAGGATGCAAACATAACTATCGCCTTTGAGTACGCAAACCACTCAATGACAAATGAAAATAGCTCCTGTCCATTCGAGCTATCCAAGCCAGTGTTAGGACATGCTTATTTCCCCGACGGTGGCAGTAATGTAGAAATTCATTTAAATAATCTCATTCCATGGAGTTTTATGACAACAATTTTTGATAACACACACTACAATTTATTGGGGGTAATGGTACATGAAATTGGCCATGCTCTAGGCTTAGAGCACTCAAGGGATCCGGATGCGATTATGCTTCCATGGTACCAAGAACGCAATAACCTATCTACGGATGATATATTTGGCATACAACAACTCTATGGACCAATCACAAGTCCTATACCATCTCTACCGAATCCCATACCTGCAAAGACACCTTTGGTGCCGTCTACAGAAAAACCTTCACCACCACGTACGAAACCAACGGAAAAACCGGTTCCACCACGTACGAAACCAACAGAAAAACCATTGGCGCCACGTACGAAACCAACGGAAAAACCGGTACCACCACCACCAAGTATGAAACCAACAGAAAAAAAGCCTGTGCCGCCACTGAAACCAACGGAAAAAACTCCGAGTTTGCAAACAACAACGCAGAAAATCGCGATACGACCAGAGTTATGTGATTTAAATTTGAAAACACTTAACACATTTTTAGTGGTAAAAAATAAGTTGTACATATTTTATGAAAAATATGTGTGGATGCTGAATTTAAATAACAAAGAAATTAATAACAAGCCTTTCCTGATAACTGATTACTTGTCATTCTTGCCAAAAGATTTAGAAAACATTACAGCTATTTATGAAAGACCCAATGGCGAAATTGTTACCATTGTGGGTGATACAATTTACTTTTTTGAATATGGAACCTTTAAATTAATACGCTCGGAAAATATTAATATGCTTGCTAGAAGAGGTGATAAAACGATAATTTCTGCAGCAGTTAACACTAATAAGGGACGAACCTATTTGTTTATCAATAACTTTGTGGTATGGGGCATGGATGAATGTAGCTTTAGACCGAAAGAAACACACCTAATATCAGAACTTTTTCCGGGCGTTCCTGCTCGAGTAGATGGCGTATTTCGATACACAAATGGTCGTTTATACTTCCTTCAAAACGGCATGTATTTCGAATATAATGAATTTACCAACAGCCTCGTTAGTTCAGGAAAGATGAATCTTAATTTCTTTGGTATTAAATGTCCTAATATAGGGCTTTTAGAACAACTCAAAGATTTACTAAGTAATATTATAACAAATAATGTAAAAGTATAGAGCGAAATAAATAGTTCTTTATACCTCATGACTTTTTTCTACCAGTATAAACAACAACTCCAAACCGTCAAGCGAGAAGCATGGCTGAAATAGTAAAAAGTAGTCGCGTCAACAACGAAGAAGGAGTTAGTCGAAACCAGTATTAGGGGTTCTGTTTACCTTCAACTAACGATTTGAGACTTGTCATTTGTTAAATGTGAAACTTAATATTTCGTTTGGAAAAAAACCCGAAGTCAATCGATCAACTCGTTCCTGAGTTATCGCTTATTAAGTACATTGCCTTAATGCCTGAAAAAAGGATATTTGTAAAACAAAATACAACCTCCCGTTACATACGCGTGATAGCAACTTGTAAACGTTAACTAATCTGTTTTTGAGAGCAATTTTTCATACCGTACCAAACACCCAAATCCCCACCCTCTGTTTTAGGCCGTTAGGGTACTAACTGTAAAAAACTCGGTCCCTGAACCCCGCTGGACGGCTTTTCTTTTTTCAACATCTTCTGACATCATCCTCAACATGTGACCTACGTTAAATTTCTATGTTATCGTTTGACAAGTGACTGGTAACACATCGAAGATGATAAGTGGCCACTGATGTACTTTTACATATGTCTCACGATATCATCCATAACACGTGACACATGTAAAATTTTTATTTTTGAAGTTTCACAAGTGACAGGTGACAGTTGACACACCGAAGATAACAAGAGACATCCTTAACACGTGACCTAAGTTAAATTTTTATTTCTACGTTTGACAAGTGACTGTTTGGTTGAGTTTGCTCAGGTTTGTCTCGTTGGGTTTGCTTAGGTTTGTTCAGGTCTGCTCAGGTTTGTTTCAGTGGGTTTGCTCAGGTTTCTTCAGGTTTATTTGGGTTTGCTTTGGTTTGCGCGTTTAAGGTTAGCTCAGGTCGCGCGCGCGCGCGACCTGAGCTAACCTTAAACGCGCAAACCAAAGCAAACCCAAATAAACCTGAAGAAACCTGAGCAAACCCACTGAAACAAACCTGAGCAGACCTGAACAAACCTAAGCAAACCCAACGAGACAAACCTGAGCAAACTCAACCAAACAGTCACTTGTCAAACGTAGAAATAAAAATTTAACTTAGGTCACGTGTTAAGGATGTCTCTTGTTATCTTCGGTGTGTCAACTGTCACCTGTCACTTGTGAAACTTCAAAAATAAAAATTTTACATGTGTCACGTGTTATGGATGATATCGTGAGACATATGTAAAAGTACATCAGTGGCCACTTATCATCTTCGATGTGTTACCAGTCACTTGTCAAACGATAACATAGAAATTTAACGTAGGTCACATGTTGAGGATGATGTCAGAAGATGTTGAAAAAAGAAAAGCCGTCCAGCGGGGTTCAGGGACCGAGTTTTTTACAGTTAGTACCCTAACGGCCTAAAACAGAGGGTGGGGATTTGGGTGTTTGGTACGGTATGAAAAATTGCTCTCAAAAACAGATTAGTTAACGTTTACAAGTTGCTATCACGCGTATGTAACGGGAGGTTGTATTTTGTTTTACAAATATCCTTTTTTCAGGCATTAAGGCAATGTACTTAATAAGCGATAACTCAGGAACGAGTTGATCGATTGACTTCGGGTTTTTTTCCAAACGAAATATTAAGTTTCACATTTAACAAATGACAAGTCTCAAATCGTTAGTTGAAGGTAAACAGAACCCCTAATACTGGTTTCGACTAACTCCTTCTTCGTTGTTGACGCGACTACTTTTTACTATTTCAGCCATGCTTCTCGCTTGACGGTTTGGAGTTGTTGTTTATACTGGTAGAAAAAAGTCATGAGGTATAAAGAACTATTTATTTCGCTCTATACTTTTACATTATTTGTTATAATATTACTTAGTAAATCTTTGAGTTGTTCTAAAAGCCCTATATTAGGACATTTAATACCAAAGAAATTAAGATTCATCTTTCCTGAACTAACGAGGCTGTTGGTAAATTCATTATATTCGAAATACATGCCGTTTTGAAGGAAGTATAAACGACCATTTGTGTATCGAAATACGCCATCTACTCGAGCAGGAACGCCCGGAAAAAGTTCTGATATTAGGTGTGTTTCTTTCGGTCTAAAGCTACATTCATCCATGCCCCATACCACAAAGTTATTGATAAACAAATAGGTTCGTCCCTTATTAGTGTTAACTGCTGCAGAAATTATCGTTTTATCACCTCTTCTAGCAAGCATATTAATATTTTCCGAGCGTATTAATTTAAAGGTTCCATATTCAAAAAAGTAAATTGTATCACCCACAATGGTAACAATTTCGCCATTGGGTCTTTCATAAATAGCTGTAATGTTTTCTAAATCTTTTGGCAAGAATGACAAGTAATCAGTTATCAGGAAAGGCTTGTTATTAATTTCTTTGTTATTTAAATTCAGCATCCACACATATTTTTCATAAAATATGTACAACTTATTTTTTACCACTAAAAATGTGTTAAGTGTTTTCAAATTTAAATCACATAACTCTGGTCGTATCGCGATTTTCTGCGTTGTTGTTTGCAAACTCGGAGTTTTTTCCGTTGGTTTCAGTGGCGGCACAGGCTTTTTTTCTGTTGGTTTCATACTTGGTGGTGGTGGTACCGGTTTTTCCGTTGGTTTCGTACGTGGCGCCAATGGTTTTTCTGTTGGTTTCGTACGTGGTGGAACCGGTTTTTCCGTTGGTTTCGTACGTGGTGGTGAAGGTTTTTCTGTAGACGGCACCAAAGGTGTCTTTGCAGGTATGGGATTCGGTAGAGATGGTATAGGACTTGTGATTGGTCCATAGAGTTGTTGTATGCCAAATATATCATCCGTAGATAGGTTATTGCGTTCTTGGTACCATGGAAGCATAATCGCATCCGGATCCCTTGAGTGCTCTAAGCCTAGAGCATGGCCAATTTCATGTACCATTACCCCCAATAAATTGTAGTGTGTGTTATCAAAAATTGTTGTCATAAAACTCCATGGAATGAGATTATTTAAATGAATTTCTACATTACTGCCACCGTCGGGGAAATAAGCATGTCCTAACACTGGCTTGGATAGCTCGAATGGACAGGAGCTATTTTCATTTGTCATTGAGTGGTTTGCGTACTCAAAGGCGATAGTTATGTTTGCATCCTTCTGTTCTGTCCGGGTAAAGCGAAGGTTGGATGCTGCTTCCCAGATCCCAAAGGCATTCGTTGCTGCTCTCCGATATGGATAACGAGATGTAGCATATGTTGGAGGATAAATATTCCATGTTAAATCTGTGCTAGACCACTTTGTAGGGTGTGTTTGAAACTGCGCTATATCTATAACGCCACATCGGGGTTTGCGCATCAGGTTTATAGTTTTTTCGTTTAAAGTTCCATCTGCGGGCAACTCATAGCTTTCTTGGAATTGTTTCAAACCTTGAGATATTGCCATCAAAGAGTTGCTGGTATTCGTGTTGTTAAGGTACCCATATTGCACTAAATATTTCCATGCCTCTGCTTGAGTGAACGGTTCTTCTTCTGATTTTAACTCATATTCGTCATATTTAACTTCATCTGTAGTAGTAGGTATTCCTTCATCTGTAGTAGTAGGTATTCCTTCTTCTTCGCCTGATGTTGATTCTGCGTGTACAGTACTTCCAAGCACTAGGGTTAATATTATTAACAGCTCCATCTTGCAAAAAGGCTAAACTAATAAGTCCGTCTTGTTGAAAGGTGTATCTTGGACTGATTATTTTAGAGTAAGTGATGCATATTTCTAACAACTAAAACACAAACTATTTTAATAAAATTCTATTACACCAAGTTTTTCAAGTTCTTTCAGAATCGATATTATTTTTCCAAGGTTATTATTGTTTTCAGTCTTTTCTGCTTCTAAATATTTTAACTTATCAACTAACTCATTCACATCCTCGTACTTTAATATTTCTTCCTTCCATGGATATTCTTCTTTATTTCCAAGTTCTCCAAGTAGAACCTTCTCTTTTGGCATTTTCGAGACTGTTGGTAAATTCTTTAAATTGGATGTACAACTTCTCTGAGGTGGAAATAGTTTTGATACAATGTGTTTATATTTCCAACTCCCGCTTGAGCTGGTGTGTGCGTTTCGATAGAATCCCCGCCGATGGGCACTGGTTAGTAAGAGTAGTTCCTTGTAATCCGCTAACTCGTTCTCCGTATATTCTTCCGGCTTCTTTTCGGTTAATAACTTTAACAGACCATCTGATAGAGGATATTTTTCATTCTCAATCAATAAAATGTTATCGTCAAATTCAATCGGTGTGTTTCCAATAAGCCACTTTGATCCATCTGCGCGAAAACCAAACACGTTTTCACCGGTCATTGCTGCTAGTTTTAATTTAATTTTACGACTTGCCATCTTTATCGCTATGACGTATGCGGTACTAATGGGGGATGCTAACCGATGTTAATGCCTTTATTTGTACACAACGACCACACTACACCCACACAACGCCAACACAACGTCTACACTGCGCCTACACAACACCAACACAGCGCAAAACACCTACACAACAAGAAGACAAACGTCCCACAACCATAACACAAACGCAACACGACGTTGTTGAGAATGGGGGCTCTACTTAAGTTACAAATTTCACCTGTGCCATTCCCATGCCCCCCTGCATGCGTTTACGTATATGATCGACATCCTCGTAGATTAATGTATGCATTAAGATTTCGGAACCAAATCGGTGTTAAGCATGTCTGAATTTGTGTAAGTACCGCCTCGATGCCAGTTTTGGTAAACCCCATCACTAAATCTCCTCGTTTAGACAATCGGACACTATCCGAGCCCCCATAGAACGCTACTGCCATCTTTCAGATAACCAATAAATAAACCCTGTTTCTAGCAGCTTTGTTTATTGGTGATCTGGTTCTCCACAAGCAGGTTAATAAAATCACACATAAATACAAATAATGCAAACTTTTTATTTCATACATCTAGCTACATTTCTATGGATAATTTTTCTAAGAGTTTTAAGTTTATCGGGAGCGTTGGAAAAGTATTGACGTGTTGTGCTTGTTCTCTGGAACTGATTAAAAATATCCAACATGACTGCTGTCTCCATATCTGTGTCTATGCTAGGCTCTTCTTTGTACACATACTTCGTAAGGTCCACGGATGGCATTCTATGTTTTATAACTTTGCGGGTGGGATCGTAAATTTCTCCTTCAAATACGTTCCAAAAATGAATGTTACCTTCTATTTCCTCATAGAAAATCTTTCCACATTTTGGCTCTACATGTACATTATATTTTTTAGCAAGTTCCCAAACCATTAAAGTTGCCGGTAAACAGGACCCATAATACTGGTTCCGACTGAATACTTCTTCAATGTTGGCAAGAATAGTTTTTAATATTTCCGCCATGTTAATTGTCTGCCGGTCAACGGTATACTAACCATTTCTTATCAGCTATTCCACTTAGATTACAAATTTCGTATACATCACTCCCTATCTTTGTATTGTTCCTCATCATCTTCTTTTCTCTGATAAATAGGTTTAGAAAAAAACAGACGATCGTAGAGCCCATCAGTTCTTCGGTATTCAATATCGCCCACTTGGATATCGCTATTTTTCAAAAACAATCAACCCGTAGCTCTCCCCGTTTCCATGTATCAGTTTCGATATCCTGCTTAAGACCCTGTGTGAGATCACTATCAGCTAACTCTCCAATATTTCGATATGTCTTCTAGAACAATTTTCGGATCTTGATTGATAAAGTCTGAGTTTGAGTGTCTGTAGATTGTTTCTCTATTAGCAAGTACGACTACGAATTACTGTTTCCAGAAACAAGCCCTATTTCTTAGTTGTTCCATAGCTGTTCAGGAGTTGGTTTCCGAAACAGGGTATGTTTTTAGATGTTAAGTGGTTGGGTGGTTAAGTGGTTGGGCAGTTAGACGTTTAACTGGTTCCCTGAAACAGGGGGCTTGTTTCGTAGTAGTTGTTTTTCGATGGTTCCTAGTTATTTCCCATAGCTGTTCAGGAGTTGTTTTCGGGAACAGAAGTCTGTTTTTTAGTTGTTTTCAGAACCCGGATCTGTTTTAGCAGTTAAGTAGTTAAGCAGTTAGGCGTTTAAGTAGTTTCCTGAACCAGGATCTGTTTCTTCGTTGTTTTTAGCTGTTTCCTAGTTGTTTCCAGAACCAGGAGGTTATTTCTTCGTTGTTTTCCTAAACCAGGTATGTTTTTTAGCTGTTTTTCGCTGTTCTTTCAGACGTCGAGTGTTATACTGAATCTTGAAGGTTTAGGGTTTGATATGAGTATCAAACTTGTTGTGTACTGTTGTATAAGTCCTATTGACGGCTTTCTGTCAAAAGAAAATCGTCTATATCTACGTATGCAATTATTAAAGATCTTTGAACGAAATTTTTATGTGGAATTCAGTCCGAAAGGGGAAATGTACTGGATGCTTATTTTTTCGCAGATAAATGTCTGATTCTTCGTAGTATCATTAGTACCCATATATTTTTGAAGAAAATAGTCTGTATGTTGTTTATATGTTGGACAGTTAGACGTTTAAGTGGCTCCCTGAAACAGGGGGGGATCTGTTTTTAGCTGTTTTTCTAGAAACAGGGTCTGTTTTTTTTTTTCGCTGTTTTTTCAGAACAGGGTCTGTTTTAGCTGTTTTTTCCCGAACTGGGTTTGTTTTTCGCTGTTTTTCCCGACCCGGGTCTGTTTATATTTTGTCTCTCTTTTTTTCTATCTCTTTCTCCGTTTTGACTAGCCCTAGTATACATCCACGGGTATTTTCGTACTTACAAAGTATATCTTTCATAGTTTTTGGCTTCTTTTCCTACGATTTCAACGAGTCTCTCTCTCTCTCTCTCTCCCACACATTCGGAATCCTTCCCTTCCTACCGTTAGAGCACTTATCTGAAAGTCGTATTTTAGCCCCAAAGACCCGCATCGATGATCTTCGTCGAGAATTTCGTAAAGTTTTTCCGTCCGTCGCAACATCTTTTCCTCGTACTCATTCTACCCTAACCCCATCTTTATCCGAAACTCTGAACCGTATTTCTCGTTTACTTGTATTCCTAGTCCTAACTTGTTTACTATTATTCACTAATTTTGTATATAAATTTGCTCAATCTCGATGTCTTGTGGTTAAATCACCAATTTTTCTAATTGCTGGTTTTCTTACATATTCGTATTTTAACTTGATATAATCATCCGACAGATAATATTTTAGTAATAAAATAAAGTTAATACTTTCTAACACCCCTCTTTATACAGCCCTGTTTAAACAGAGGTGTTTTTTAAACAGGGTAGTTTCAACAGAGCTGTTTAAAAAGAAATATTTAAACAGGGGTGTTTAAACCGCCTAGTTTAAACAGAGGTGTATTTAAACAGGGTAGTTTAAACAGGGTTGTTTAAACAGAGCTGTTTAAACAGGGTAGTTTAAACAGGGTTGTTTAAACAGAGCTGTTTAAACAGGGTAGTTTAAACAGGACTGTTTAAACAGAGCTGTTTAAACAGGGGTGTTTAAACAGCTCAGTTTAAACATTGGTGATTTTAACATGGGTTGTTATTAACTTAAATAATATTCCTAAATTATATATTTCATCGAAAATTTCGTATACAGAGTGATGCGAAAAATTTAAAAATATTATTTTTACTATCAGTCAAGATTTTTGATAAATAATTTCAAAGGCAATGTCTATACTGCCTAGAAAAGTATCATTTTTACACGTAAATCTCCATAAGAAAATTCAAGGTTCGATTTGCATTTTTCTAACCATTTTAAGGCGTGGCACTTTTCGGACACCGTTCAGTCCACCGTCGTGTTAGATGAGTTGGGGTAGAATATTAAGGATATTTTTTAGAGGGGAAGGTGATTAGTAGATAAGAAATTACTATGAATTAATTAGCTGATTAAAAAAAATGATAAGAGTTAATGGGATAATAGTATTAGAAATAATATTAATACATTCTATTTCTTCAAACATTTTAAAATCTTAATTTTTACCGATCGGCTCTACGTACATATTTGCTTCGATCTAAACACACATACCGACTGTTATTTTACAAGTAAATAGCTTTTTCAACTAATTCATATTCTCCTGATACGGACGGAAGTTGCGAAGGCCGACGGCTTCCACCGTCCTTATCGCTGTATACTCATTTCTATTGCCACTAAACGACATGTAAATACGTTTTGATTTCCTTGCAAACAATTTCAAATTAAATCATTAATTTTCTTTAATTGCTAATGCCCTTACCTCTCGGAATTAAGAAACCCGAATAGCGCTATTACTTTATTTAAATTTTTCTCTTTTCTTTGATATCCATCACGACTTTTATCATATTCGACCCCCTTATCATCAACCGGAAGTGCTACCGTCGACTGTTTAAACAGGGGTGTTTGAACAACCCTGTTTAAACAGAGGCGTTTTTAACAGGGAAGTTTCAACAGGGCTGTTTAACAGGGCTGTATAAACAGGGGTGTTTAAACAGCCCCAGTTTAAACATTGGTGATTTTAGCGTGGGTTGTTTAGTTGTTATTAACTTAAATAATATTCCTAAATTATATATATTTCATCGAAAATTTAGTATACAGGGTGATGTAAAAATTTTGAGATCTAATTTTTTACTAGTTCCGATGATCTAATACCTATTTTTCTATTACCAAATCCCCTAATATTCATAACTTATATAATTAATCCAAAATTTACTATACAGGGTGATGTAAAAATTTTGAAATCTAATTTTTTCCTCAAAGTCGAGATTTTTGAAAACTAATTTGACAAATCGAAAGATCTGCTCCGTCACTATCCCCCCATGCGAATTTCGGCTCTCCACCATCAGCCGTTAGGTCGCTAATCCCAAAAAACTATATCTCCGGAACCCTAAGGCCGATCGACGCCATTCTTTTTTTAAACGTCTTCGGACACCGCCCTGAACACGTGACATATGTTGAATTTTTTTTTTGACGTTTAACACGTGACTGGTGACAGTTGACATGTCTTAAATGACAGGTGACAGCTGACATATTTTTACGCATGTCTTCTGACGCCATTTTGAACACGTGACCTACGTTAAATTTTAATTTTGGCGTTTCAAAAGTGACAGGTGACAGTTGACAGATCTTAAATGACAGGTGACAGCCGCCATACTTTTACGCATGTCTTCTGACGCCATTTTGAACACGTGACGTATGTCAGTTTTTTATTTTAACGTTTCATAAGTGACAGGTGACAGTTGACAGATCTTAAATGACAGGTGACAGCTGACATGCTTTTACACATGTCTTATGACGTCATCCTTCATACGTGACGTATGTTAAATTTTAATTTTGACATTTGACAAGTGACAGGTGACAGTTGACAGGTGACATTTGACAGCTGCGCGCGCAGGTTGGGTTTGCTGACGTAAGATCCAGTGACGTAGACTTCGATGACGTACTTGAAATTTGCGCATGCGCAAAGGTGGCCGAGATATGACGTCATAGATCACAAGATAAGATCCCGCCGGCGGGCGGCGGGGGCAGAACTCCCAAAGTATCACTACTGTTGTAGTAGTCCAGATTCATACCGAACTATTACCAAAGACAATTATTTGGCTACAATTGTCTAAACTAATAATTATTATTTAATTCAACTGCCTAAAAGGTTTTTAAATAAACAAAGGCAAACGGTCAACTGCAGTTACAGAAGTGGCCGCTAGAGGAACAAAACTCATTTGCACCGACCATCGTATCCGTATCCGCCGTATCCCCTACTAAGTCGAATCCTTAGAGTCGCCAACACGTTCAATGTAGATTGCCACTTATCTCCTGACGTAATTTTTCAACGCGGTCGAATGGCTGCTTTTAAATTGTAATAAATTTTACCGGAAAGACAAAAAAAAATTATTGCAGTAATTTTCTTCAAAATATCATTTTTGGTAATGACTTCCTTAAACGATTTATGAAATAAAAAAATATGTGCATATTCCTTATTGAAGACCAACACAACAAATATAACCCAGCTTTTGATAAAATTGTAGTGATTGTTTTAACAAACCTGTAGCGATTTTCTTTGGATCGTCTTCTGAGTAACTTATTAATATGTTAGTCCTGTTGTCTGGAACATGAACGAAAAGCCATTCAAAGTATAACATTTGACATTTCAAATCTGTCTGCGCAAACTCGGTAAAATATTACCCTCCTCTTGAGCATGGTAAGAAATGTAGTCCGTCGCGGCCGTCAATGAATATTTCAGAACGATGTGAAGGTGAGATCCAGAGCAATAAAAGTCAATGTATGAAGAAGCCTGGTAACAGAAATGTGAGACATGTATACTTTGTAACGGTTCCAGAACGCAGCCCTGCTGATGTAAAAACAGCCAGTGAATAAGTTACGTTTTTCTCAAATAAAGTTAACTTTAATTAGAGCAAAAATAAACAAAACGTAATTTTTTTGGTGGTCCACCCTGTAGCTGTGAGATCAAAAGTATCTTAATTTGTACCAGAGACAAATGCCCTGACTATTCGGTGTATTTGTTCAATCGTCCAAATCCAAATTGGTGGTCCGGGATTAGGTTATCGGAATTTACACTATTAAGTTTTTGAATAAAAATTTTCTCAAACACCTTTGACAATATAGGTAGCAGGCTAATAGGTCTGTATGACGTAAACTCTTCTGCAGGTTTTCCAGGTTTGGGAATCACAATAATGTTAGCAACCTTCCATTTATTTGGAAAATGCCCAATTCTGAGGATTGCATCGCTGTAAAGGCTTTTAACGGTAATTTTTGCAATATGGTACCTGTCACTATATCGAACCCTGGTGCCTTCTTGGGGTTTGTTTCATTTTTAATTTTTGTTTTAATTTCTTTAATTTTTTTTGTAATAGGCAAACTCATGTTTTTACGACTACAATACTTCCTCTACCGAGGGAAGTAAACAACATTTTTCTCTAGAAAACTTGAAAACTCTAAATAATTATTGATACAAATTAATTGTGTGTGCTAAACATAACTTAGCCAAACATTAAACATTTTTAAACAAATGTGTCCTTGGACCAAAAGAAACGAATATTTCTTGTGGAAACTACAATTTTTTTTATGTATGTATGTATGTATAATATTTATTTATTTACCAACTCAACATGTAAAACCCGATTACAGAGTAGGAAAGGAATATGCATATAGTTAATTACTTTACAAAATATGGCAATAACTAATCGGCGATGTAATTGTTGGTTGTTAATTTATGTTTCAACTGATTCTTATTTTCATGAAAGAAATCAAACTCCACTCCAAGAGTGTTAACGCATCTACACATAACATTAACGGGGGCATTCATTAAGTTATTCGTACGAAGGGGGTCCAAATAAAAAGTACGAGGATTTCTAGTCCTGTGAGATGGTACACAGAAATTTATTTTTGACAACAAATTTGAATCGTCTAGTTCACTATGCAACAATTTATACAAAAACATTACAGAACTAAAAATTCTACGCTTATCAAGGCTATACATCCTGTACTTTTCTCTAAGTACACTTTTAGCAATATTAATGTCATATGTTCCATATTCCTCAAAATACAAATGCCTTAAGAATTTGTTTTTGAGTTTTCTCAATTGTGCTTTTATGAATATCATACATGGGACTCCAAATGATAGCTGCATACTCCAAAATACCCCTAACATATTGTAAAGAGAGGGCTCTAGTTTAAACCCCACTTACACTTACTGTAATATATTTCCGATAGTCGGCTGGTTCACTGTCATCCAATTGTACGATCTTTTTCAACCGCGAGTTTGACCATTAAAAGATTTTCACTTTGCTAAACAATTTGCACATTTATTACGTTGAGCATAAGTATTTAGTACACTGTTGATCTTGACAGGCAACTGTTATAAATTAGTTATAATCTGATATTACGAGATTTTACTGATTCATGATTATTACAACTCCCCTCTGTTCAATAACATAAAATGTAGGACTGTGCCTGAGAAAACTTTAACTTTACAGAACCATGTCTGAAGAGAAAACACTGGGATAATTTCCCACACTAACTCTTAGGACTAAGCCTGAGAAAACTTTAACTTTACAGGACCATGTCTGAAGAGAAAACACTGGGATAATTTCCCACACTAACTTTTAGGACTAAGCCTGAGAAAACTTTAACTTTACAGAACCATGTCTGAAGAGAAAACACTGGGATAATTTCCCACACTAACTTTTGGTCTGCTAATAGTTTGTTTACAAGACCTTCGCGGTTTCTACCGCATCAAGGGATGCGACAGTCTTACTCTGTGATAACTAGTGAAGAAGTGCGCTATTTTTACGCCGGGCGCTAATTTAAAATGAAATGGAGCGCTCTCTCTAAAATAGGTGTGTCCGTACTAGACCAATCGACGCCGCTCATGCGATGACGTGAATTCCTTTTTGACCACTAAACATGGGGAGGAGGCCGCACTAGCCACGCAGTACGGCCAAGAAACGCCAAAGGGTTGATGCTTGTTGCTATGGTTACCCCCATTTTTGCGTTTCCCGGAAACCGTACCGGTAGCACAGCACTGCAATAAACTAACGGATAAGACATTTTTGACGGGAGCTGTGCCTTTGATAATCACCGACAACAAGTCGGCGCGTTAGAAGAACTAAATTTATTTTAACTGATATAATCTTTGTATTTTGCCGATGACTGAGTATTTTTATACGGTTACATTTACATGTGAGACAAGTTTGAGCGTATTTTCTTTAAAAAATATTTTATATTTGCTTGGTTACTAATATGTATTTGAAATTAAAAAATAGAATTATAGAAATTGAATAACAGTTGGGTTTCCCCAACATACTCCCCCCCGTTGAAGGCTTTTGGCTTCAAAATCAAGGAAAAAGTCGTGAACGATTGAGTTTGCTCACTCACGCATACGAAGTGGAATTTACTTTCCAGTGGCATTGGTCTCCATTAGAGTTGTTAATTCAAATGTCGAACTTGAGCCACTCTATATAATTGACTATTAACTAGTATGGTCACTGTTGACCCGATTGAGGAGGGTTCTGATGACTCGAATGGAGGTATCTTTCATCTGGCACTGACGGCCAGAAGAAGTATTGAGATTGGAGGTAACTTTCATCTGGCACTGACGACCAGAAGAAGTATTGAGATAAGGGAGATACTATGACCCGAGTAAAGAGGATTCTGATGGACCGAATAAGGTGGGTTCTGATGACCCGAATAAGGTGGGTTCTGATGACCCGACTAAGGTGGGTTCTGATGACCCGACTAAGGTGAGTTCTGATGACCCGACTAAGGTGGGTTCTGAAGACCCGAATAAGGTGGGTTCTGATGACCCGAGTAGTGTGAGAAGACTTTTTCCCGCACTAACAACTTCAAACTGCTTTTGTGTGAACAAATCAGGAATCTGCCTGGATTTAAGGGGGGTCAAGGACGGAGAGTGCGAGAAAAGTCTTTCCCGCACCCACAACTGCACACCGACTGTGTGAACAAAATCCAGACATTACCTAGATTTTAGGGGGGTCAAGGACCCGGAGAGTGCGAGATTTTTTCCCGCACTCACAACTGCACACAAGAACAATACAGAAAGAACTGGGGGAAGAAAAATTAAAATTATTCTTCCGTGACACTGGTTTCTATACCAAGGTCGTCGTAAGGTAAAGGAGAAATTTTTGACAATGACTTCATAACTGTCACAAGTATTGAAAATGTCATCTACGTGACATTGAAAAGAGAGTGCTTTTGAAGCGAAAGAAAGTCTTTTTCGTAAGACTGGGCTTTGTTACTCGAATGGCAACAAAGGGGGCGAAATTTGTTTCGTAAGTGACAGCTTGAAGTTCAAGGTATTTTAAGAATGAGATGGCCTGTCACGCCATTGAATATTTTGTCCATTTTTTGGATGTCTGTTTTGAGTATGAGACTGAAAAACTTTAGTGTTTTCAGAAAATGTCATGTATCGTGAAGGGACATTGCCAGATATTATCCAGCCTAAATGAGTATTGAGTATAGTGGGAAATCCATTTCCCAAACTATGGACACCTGTAGTCATAACAGAATAGAAAAGATCAGCACCGAGAAGCATGTCAATATCTGACGGACTGAAGAAGCTAGGGTCAGCAAGGTCTGCAGCGATTTCTTCTGGAATTGGCAATTTATTTGCTTGAATCGGTGCTTGTGGAAGTTTATAGGTTATATTGTCCAAAAGCACGCAAGAAACTAAGAATATTTTATTATTATTATTTTTAGAATGAATAGGTACACACATCTGCCATTTTATTTGACAGGATGCTGTTTTGAGAAATGCTTGAAATATTTAGAACCTTTCTGTAGGGGGTACACTGAAGTTTGTTTACTAATTTTTGTGTAATGAAAGAACTTTGGCTTCCACTATCTAACATAACTTTTGCGTTAACGGGGTTGCCTTGCTTTGAATAAAAAGTAACTTGTGCTGTTGCTAGGAGCATATCAGATTCTTTTGTTGTGAGCGCTGAGAGTGAAATGGATTTATTTGCATTAGGTGCTGCTTGCTGATCAGCAGTCTGAGATCGATGAGAAGCACGATTTTGATTATTTGGTGAGAAAGTTTGCGGGTTTTGAGGGTTATTAATGTTCATTGAAGAATTTTGATTGTTTAATGAAGTGGACGATGAATTATTTTGATTTTGAGATTTTATATCTTGAAATTTTCTATTTTGAGAATTTTGCACACCCTGTACATTATTCTTATAACTTACGTTTTGATGTAAAAGAGTGTGATGATTTTCATAACAGAGTTTACATTTTTGAGTGGACCCGCAGTCCTGAATTTTGTGACGACCTAAACAATTGTAACATAAATGTTTTGACTTTATGAATTTAGTCTTTTCAATATAAGAAAGCTGTGAGAACCTTGGACACGAATAAATTCTATGTCCTGAAACGCGACAAACTACGCAATTTTTAACTTTAACTTGTTTGTTTAATTGGAGACTCGTATGTCGAGAAATTCTAGCGTTTTTTTGGTGAAGGTCGCGATTCGCCTTGAACCTGTTCGTTTGGTTGTTGACCCGCGTGTAAAGAACTTCTAGCATTTTTTGGTGAAGGTCGTGATTGACCACTTGACAAATTTTCATACACAATACATCGCTTTTCCAAAAATTCGAAAAAATCTTCCAACGCGGGTCAATCGTCAAGGTAGCGATATAATTCAAAAGCTCGTCTTGTACCAAAATCTAATTTTTTCTCGAACATGAAAACTAAGAGATATTCAAAAAGTTCTTTATCATCAAGCTTGAATTTTTTAAGAGCTTCAATATTTTTTCTTAAGTTCGCAATAAAATCTCGTAATGTCACAGAAGTACATTTAGTAATAGGCGGTATATCTAAAATATTATTCAAATAACTATTTATTACACAAGTTAAATTTTCATATCTTTTCTTCAAAATGTCAATCGCAACTTGAAAATTGTCCCCTATTAACTCCAATGAATCAACTAATTTTAATGCTTCGCCTCTTAGTGCAGATTTGAAATAAGCAAATCTCTGAATGTCCGTTAATCCTGAATGATTAATAACTAATGCTGAAAATAATTCGACAAATGTTTTAAATTCCGAGATTTGCCCATCAAAAGGAGTTATTTTCAAATCCTGTAATTTTACATTAGGTGTACTTGGCACCTGAACTGCGCTAGGCGGCCTACTCTGCGCATTGGTCGATTGGGTCTTCTACATCGTCTCTATCATCGGTGTCACTTGGGTCTAACTTTTCTATGCCCTCTTGAGCCTCAGAATACTTTTCGAAAGCCTTTCTTAAGATTTCTTCTCGCGTGTGAAATTGTTTGAAATCGATTGTATTATCTTTATTTAATTCGACCCAATTTTTGACACGAGTGACTTGAGCATTTGCAATTTTGCCAGAATTTTTTAAAGTGTCTAAATCCATTTTTAAACGTTAAAAATATTTTAAACTGGGTTAAAAAGAATTTTTTAAAAAATGTTATTATTTTTTGAGCACACCCGGTATTCTAGTTTTTAATTAGAAATGCAGAAAAATATTTGTTTAAAGAATAAATATTGAAATTTATAAGTATTTTGTATGTTTTTGGGACCACCTGTATAATAAAAGACTGTTTTAGAAACAGGTAGGTAGGTAACTAAATGTCAGAGTAAACCCCTAAGTATTTTTATGAATAAAAGTCAGCAATAATAACAAATGGTAGGTACTATTTGTACACATTACCACATAAAAAATCAAATCAAATATTATCAATCAGAAAAAACTCTAATTTTATGTGTCTTATAGAAAACAAATCATAAATGTCAAATTAACAATCCGCCAAATAACTTACCTGGCATCTAATGCCTAAGTATACTTTATGAAATTGAAATACCTTTAAAAAGCCAATATATAATTTTTGAATACTTTTGCAGAACACTGTATAAGTGAAATTATGAAATTTTAGATTGGTCTTGCAAAAATAATTTAAACTGTTCTAAGATAAAATAAATATGTTGAAATACACTGGACTAAAACATTTTATAAATTTTGAACAGTTATTTTGAAAAAAAAATCAACAATTAAATTTTTTGGTACACTAGTAGAGGTATAAGATGCTTCATGAGTCTCCGCATGCGCAGTAGGGTCGACCTTGAACGCACAGGTGTGCTATTGTTATTTGGCCTTGATATGCGCATGTGTTATTCCAAGGTCAAGGTCAAGAACTTGGCCTTGAATGCGAGCAGATGTTTCTTTGTTTGGTGATGACCAGGTGGACGACGCTTATTTCAAGGTTACATTTGTGGTGCATATTTTCAATGAATGCGAGCAACTGTTTCTTTGTTTGGTGATGACCAGGTGGACGACGCTTATTTCAAGGTTACATTTGTTTTGTATTTTTCGAGGTCGTCGGATGTATTCCTCCCACCATAAATAAATACTTGACCTTGGATTACTTCCTAATAAATATGGCTCATTTCGAAAATAGCTTTCATTGTCACTCATACATCGTATGCGTTAACTGTTGCTTTGGCATATAAAGTATTGTGTTTGTGGTGTGTTCTACAAGTGTTTATTTAAGGTACTTGACAGTAATTGTTTTTATTGTATTTTAAATCATGAGCATTTCAAAGCAGACCATTGCCGAAATTAAAAATATGATAAACCAAGATTTTCAATTTCTGGAACGTAGAAAATTCTCTACATTAACGGTGGGAAAAATTTATATGATAAAAAAAATTAATTCTTTGACTTCACGTTTTGGAAAAGCCATTGTCGTCACATTGTTTGATCCAACACATCAAGCAACATTTGAAACATTTTTACCATCACGCGTAGCTGAAATTCCGACAGAGGATACTATTTAAATGATGAATAACTCCGGTGATCAGTACACCTTAACTTATTTGGGGCAAAGCTCACATGTATTCTCTGGAGGTAATACTAGAGCGTTGTTAAATTTTGGTTGTTTGTAATATATTGTTGATTAGGCTATTTTAATGTTGATTTAAAATGTAATAAAATAGTTCTTGTTAAGTATATATCGAAAAACACACACTCACACACAATCACATGTCCATTATTTTCTATTTAAGATGTGTGACTGCCCTACTGGCATTGAAAATCGAGATATGTACATTAATTGGTTATCATGTAAATTAAGAGAGCTGGCTGAAGAAATACTACACTTTGCAAATTATGGTAAATCAGATGTGGGTTTTAGTGAAAGTCAGTATAGGAAGTATATGAAAGACGCTGTAAAGTTCACGGCTGGAGCACATACGTGCGAGAAATACCTATATGGACCCATTGATCTGGACAAATTTTGCGCTGGAATGATAAATGAAGAATTGGGAAGCTACCTATTCGAAGTGCCTCATTTACCCGATGAATTAGCTACAAAATATGGTGTGGCTCCCGCAGATGATACCACTATTCTTGATGACCTTGGAAATAAAGCAGTCACCAATGAAGTTGATAGTAAAGCATTGGCTACTGTTAGCGATGACGAAATGGAGTGTGTTCAAGAAGATGAAGAAAATCTTTAATTCATTGTATAATATAATAACATGAGATGTTAAATAAATGATTATGTACCTAAATTATTGTTTAATTTTTTTATAAATAGGCGACCTACACAAAAATCACATCAGTTTAAGCTAAAAATGGGTCGTGTTAACAACACAATTGATAAATTTGGGCGCCAAAAATTTAATGAGCAAAATCACATTGTTCTTGTTGGACAACCAGGAGTTGGATTTAGATTGACCGATGATGGTCAATATGATATACGAGGGAAATCTCTAACTAATGTAGCACCACCAAAGAATCCTGGGGATGCCGCTAATCAGGAATATGTTCTTGAACAAAGGCGTGAAATTATTAAACAACTTAGTGAATTAGTGAATAATGATGTTTTGCAATATGTTAGAAAAGAACTTAATGAAATGAATAAAAAGCTGGCGGAAGAGGCGAATGAAGATTTTTTGCAATCTGTTACAAAAAGACTTAAGGAAATTGATTCAAAATTGTTTAATCAAGAAAAAGCTATTCAGCGTATACGTATTACGCGCATGTAGATAAAGAAACAAGTCTATTCTGTGTATGGTGACCTCGATTTTACATGGGATATGAGAGTGGAGGGGGTTTGAAGGTCACCTAACAGATACAAGTAGAGGCACAAATATTTTTTGTTTCAGTCTGCATTTCAGTACTTCCAGAATACTACATAGTAATTTTTTTCCTCAAAATGCAGTCACCAAAAAGTAAACGTCAAATTGTAGTTGTTCGTCCATTCTCTGCAAACGGTCGTCAGATGTGTGCCAATTGCGAAAATTGGGAATTTATTAGTGGAATAATGGGTTTCTGTGAATGGTGTCAAAATGAGTACCATAAGAAACATGGGATGAAATCACCGCAACAAATATCTCGTGAGAATTCTAGTGAATCTCTGCAAAGTCTCGCTGTCTCAGTGGGAGGTTCATCAGAACATAATAATCACGACACGCCGGAATTCAGCCAAGAAGGGCAGCGCTGGACTTCTTCAAGCAATTTTGAAGATCTCGAAATAATTAACGAATCACCGCAAAGTCCTGTTTTCTTAGAAGGAGGAGGAGGAGTAGGGGGAGGAGGTTCATCAGAACGTAATAATTGTGAGACCATGGAATTCGACCAAGAAGGGCAGCGCTGGTAATCCCGAAAAAATAGAGACAATTTAGATATAGTGTAAAAGTTTCTTATGATAGTCATGTAATTTTAAATTTATGTGAATAAGTGCGTTTTTCTAATGATAGTGTGGATGCATTATTTAAATCTCAATAAAAATCTTTTTGTACTAAATATGTTTATTATTCACCATACATTTTAATTAACAAATCGCTCTTGATATATATTATTTCTGTGGTTCCGTTCTAAAAACCTTACTAGCATTGCATCCATTTTTCCAATTCTCCTTTGAAAACGATATCTATCAAGAATTAGTTGCTGAAAATTACTTTGTCGGGCTTGTCTATATGCAAAACACCAAACAGACATACGGTGGATAATATTTCTTTCTTCGTCAAATCTTACTTGCTTCATGGTTTATTGTAAAATGAATTTTTATTAGTTATGTCATTTATATATAGGCTGAACATAAAGAGAGTGAATTAGTTTTACTTTAAAATGGGTCGTGTTAACAACACAATTGATAAATTTGGTCGACAGAAAACTCTTGTTTGTAACAACGTATCGCGAGGGTTGCCCGGAATAGGATTTAAACCTACTTCAGATGGACATTTTGATATAGAGGGAAAATTATTAAGGAATGTTGCCCAACCGATAAATGATAATGATGCTGCTACCAAAGAATATGTCCTTACGGAAGTTCATCAACTTGGTTCGCAGATAAATACCATACTTAGTAATGTGCTAGTACCAGTTTTTCAAAAAATGTTTGAAGATGATGAGGCCAAAATTACGTACCTTAAGGAAAAAATGTATCAAATTCACCCGCATGCTGCACGGTATAGCACAACGAAGATAAAGGATCCAAAAAAACCAAAACGGAAACCAACCTCGATAAAGCTCTATTTAAAAACATAATTATACTGTTAAATTGAAAATAAAACGCATAATTATGAAAAGCAATATTTATTATTTATAATGCATACATACGTAACGTAAAAACTATTTGATAATATTTATACAATATCTGATTTGTCTATCCAAGAATTAAATTGATTTGGAAAACCTAACCATTTTACAAACAATTGATCGGTTTGATTTTTCTTGCGTTTTCTAAGAATTTTCTCAACTAAATAAACACCAGGGCTAGCTGTCTTTTGCAGTTCTGCTTCGTAAAAACATCTTTTAATAGGTTGACCTTCTAATGATTGCAGCAAGTACGTAGGTGGATTTGTAATATTAACTTTTGCTATTTCAAACAGTTCCGTTGACCACGAAGGCGTATATCCCTTGTCAAATACACCTTTGTACTTGCTAATGCGAACAATGTCACCAAAACGAAATTTTTTTTCTTCCGAACAATTTTCAAATAGTCATATGCTTTAATAGGGGTATCCTCTTTTACACTGTTAGGCTTCATTCCAATGGTGCGGCGTTTAGTGTTATTATAGGTCTTCGTTATAGCTGGTAATATTTGTAACCATCTGTAAGAACCTCTAGCCGAGAATTGTTTATATAACTTATTTTTCAAAGTTCTTATAACACGCTCAACAATTGCCGCTTTTTTCGTGCTATATGTGGAATAATGGTTTATATTATATTTTTTCATGAGTGCTTGAAAGGTGCTATTATAAAATTCCTTTCCTTGATCACTCTGTAAATTGTTTTGTGCATACGATGCTTCTTCAATGATGCTTTTCATGGCAGTCGTAACTTCAACACCAGTCTTATTCTTAACTGCTTTGGCGTACACGAATTTGGAGTAACAGTTTATACATACAACAATGTAACGGTAACCATCATTGTCAGTAGCATATTGCTGCATTTCCGCCAAATCAATTTGCCACAAATCTCGATATCATTTTATGACCGTACGTCTTCTAACAAAATTTTTTCTTGCTGTCCTATGTAATTCATTTACGACTTTAATTTTTTCTTGGCTAGGATCCATATTATAAGGTTGCACATCTTAACAGACACTGAGGATGGCAACTACGTGCAAAACTTAATATATTATTCCTTCTTCTCGAAGCTCTTCCATAATAGACATAATCTCATTATCATGTCCGGTATGTCCAGCTAATTTTGACCCCCACAATAATCGTAATCTATCCACTAACTCCTTAGGTTTATTCCAATAAACATATTCAGATGATTTCGAAGATAGATGCGTTTTTACTGGTAGTTGGATTTTGTTGTTGACTTTTTTTCTTCGTACACCACCACCACCCAGTTTAGTTTCCGTAATTAGCGGTTTTATGATTCGTAAATATTTTCTCCATCGGGTTTCCCTGAAACCACGTTTCTTGTCATAACCGTCATAGGCCGCATCCGTCAATTTCAAAATGGTTTGGTATTTTCGAAGTACATCTAGACTAATTTCGTCTTCATTATCTAGGCATGGTGGATTTTTTTAGAAAAATCAAATCGTAAAGCTCAGCTGTTCCATCGAATTCAGCAATCTTTGTTTTGTTCCTGTATAATACCATCTTTCCGTTTGTTAGAAAACGAACCACCAAGTTGCCAATATATTTTGTTGATTTATTTTCTTTTTTACCAAAGCGTACACCATACACGGTATCATAATGGGACGGTTCCAATTTTAATCAATTTAAATAACCTTCAATAGTGTTTGCGGCTGAACTGCTACCACTTGATGTGTGTGGTGATGTGTAAGATGATGTTATCGTTGATGGGGAAGGGGTTTCGAACAGTGACTCACGATTTCCACGTTTTGGTGTAGGAATTTGTGTTTTTTGCGAAATCGGTGTAGATGTTTCAAAATCCGCTTATGTTGGATGTTCTTCAAATATTTTCGCCATTCCCATCGAGCTGCTGCTGCTACTCCGACTTTGTGGTTTAGTCGTAGTACTTGATTTTTTAGTTGTGGTTTAGAAACTGGTTCATAAAACTTTTCCAAATCATGTTCATTCTGCACTTTAGCTGCTTTAATTTGTTTAAATTTTTTTCTAACCGCATTTGTAGTTTCCAGTAGCTTTCGATTTAATTCGATTTCTTCATTCATGAGCACCGTTCAACGATGAAATGATTATCCAAGTTATTATTATAGGAATATATAACTATCGAATCCCTTGCGGTATCTGCCCGTATTTACATCACTATCCTTGTCAATACTAAAAAACCATTCTAGTGGTTTAGAAACTGGTTCATAAAACTTTTCCAAATCATGTTCATTCTGCACTTTAGCTGCTTTAATTTGTTTAAATTTTTTTCTAGCCGCATTTGTAGTTTCCAGTAGCTTTCATTTTAATTCGATTTCTTCATTCATGAGCACCGTTCAACGATGAAATTATTATCCAAGTTATTATTATAGGAATATATAACTATCGAATCTCTTGCGGTATCTGCCCGTATTTACATCACTATCCTTGTCAATAACTAAAAAACCATATTTATTATCCCAACATTTAGCACACATCTCTTGAAATTGTGTAAACGTCAGGTCGGGTGAAACGTGATCGGAAAATGTATGTTTCATATTCATCTCATCTTGTTTAAACATAATAATGAAGTTGGCATTATCCCGGACGAGCTGCTTAGGAACACGAGAATACGTTTGCGCCAAGTAAAAGGCATCCACATTTTTGTGACGTCCCATGCTAAAATACGATCTTATAACGTCCTGTTTCTCACACATAACGTCATCAAAAATAAATATTGAATTAGGTTTAGCATCCGACGGTTCCACAATATTATTTGAGTCGCTAAAAGCGTAGTAGCCAAGACCTTTGGTTGGTGATAAAATTTTCTTTAAATATTCATATTTTGGTTGATAGAGCGACTTTGAGTAGATTTATTGATTGCTTGTTTTAATGTTCGGTAATGAATGATGTATTTTTTTTATCGTTTAAATTCGGAATTAACTTTGAAAATTTTGCCGATTCCGTGGGTGGTACAATATTTTCAACTAAAAAGGGTAAGTCGGAATGGTCATCATATAGCGTATCCGGATAAAGAACGTCAACTTCCAAAACGTATCCTTCTGGACCATTATCGTCCACATCTATAATATTTAAATTTAAAATTTCATGCTCTGATAACCATCTAAAGCCGCCTAATGGTAATGCTTGCGACATACTATGACCGTACAGATTTGTTGCATCGAGATAAACAATGAAAGATGATGGTTCGTTAGGATCGTAGTTTGGTACATATATGTTGTTGGCGGCGTGCATCCTTTCTGAACACTGACTTATACCGCCTCGAATACTTTCTTTGAAAAAATGAACCGTGTCGATATCAGTCAATAGCTCTAACTGCACCTTGGAAATACGCAACATACAATCAAACGAATAACTTGGAAGGGTATGGTACTGTGCGGGATCCAGTTTATACGTTTCTAAACAAGTATCGCGAAACTGTTCAAAAACATCGGTTAATAATAAAACATCAGATTTCAAAAAATATAAATCCGAATAGTCCCCCAAATTCTTACAATTAAATGTGTCCCACGCCTTTTTAGCTCTATCATAATCTTCATCGCTAATGTGCTCCTCTGACAAACTATCGTAAAACTGATTTTTTGTGGGTAAAGTTGGATGATTCATTTTCTCCATTGAATCGACAAAACTATAGGGAAAAACACCTTTTTTGCGCATTAAATTAAACTGCTCATTATCAGAAAAATATTTTCCTGTTTCCCTGAAACTACCCACAGCTAATCCATTACCCAAATTTTCCAGCGAAGTTGATAGAAATTTAAAACTATCGATGAACCGCAATTTCAAATATTTTTTCTTTATTGTCCCACTTTTATTATCGACATAATCGTGAACGTAAATACTTTTCGTAAACGAAATGTACTTTTCCTTGCTTTGAGCTAAAACATCGATCTTGTCTCCGCGACGACACAACTCTTTAATAAACATGTGGCAATGGTACCCGCTCAAGTTATGAAATATAATTGGAATAAAATTGGGTAACCTATAATTTAAATTGCAAATCGAATGAGCGGCACCAGGTCTCTTTTTCCCAGTTATGTGACAGTGGTCCTTTACTTTGCAATTATTATTTTCAAAAGGTCGTTCACATATACCACATTTTGTGGCATTATTGAACTCCGCTATTTGGTCCGCCGTTAAAGTTTCCATTGCTTTTATATCTCTTAAGAATGTATTGTAAAGAGATCTTAAATCACTTTCAAGTCGAGAAACGAAAACCAGGGCTGCGTCGTTTCCCCGGTAGAGCTCAAATTTTGAAATCGAATCGTCAAAGGAGCACTTTATTAAATAAGCAAAAGAATACGGTTCATATTTGATGCTTTTCACTAAGTAAGAATTTGTGGGATTTGGTTCCACTGTATCCAGTGGTTTAAGCACCGATTCAAAATCCGCGTAAACGACAAACGGTACACGCATTTGCTTTTCTATGTTTTCAAATTTTAATATCTTTTCACTTACACTCCTTCCAAATTTATCTATTTTTAAATTTAGTGATGGTGTTAATGAATATTTGTGGTTACAGTCATTTTTTTGGTGTGATATCAAAGATGATGGTGAACTAAAATATATCAAACAACCATCACAAAAATACATTTTATCTCTACGCGATGTAATTTGACTGGAACATAATTTCGATAAGTCTTTTATCCAACAATAATGACTTTTAGAACAACGCTTATCACAAATATGTTCATCATCATCTTTATACTACAATCCTTTGTTATTAACAACAAGTTTACATGTCTGATAAGTTTTCTACCCGAATACCTTAATGGACCGACAACTTCATACTTTAACATATTATTTTCGAAAATTTTTTGCAAACCATAAACGTTAACTGAAATATTATTCCTTTCTTCAAATTTTGATATATCACGCAACTTTACTGGAAAGTCTATACCTGTAAAATTCAGCACTCTTGAATAGTGTGGATAAGATTGAATCTGTGATGCCATTCTAGTGGTGGGGCACAAAGCAGACACGATTGACCACGCAAAACAACACTCATCTTGATTAATCACATTGATGGAGGCTTTTTTCAATTCGATGAAACGGGGCAACTTTATATATGAAGATCCACCAAAAGGTTTATACTCATTGACATTTACTTCCAGGTATAGAATTTTTTCCAGAGCCCAACCTACGAAACCAAAAAAGAATGACATAAGTATTTATTTTATTTTTAGCCGGTAATTTAAAGCATACCTGAATCTTTTTCCTGAAACTCAGTCGATTGAGTCTTCATGGCTTCCACTAATGATTGATATATTTCTTCCAAATCGCTCCCTGAAGTGATAATTTCATTGCGTGTATTAAATGACTTGTCACTGTACATATTATCTTGTGTTGGTAAAAGATACCGACCAACAACCACCATATTAACTTTCAAAGCACAACGCACTCTTACTAGGTCACTTACCACCTCTAACACTTTTGCTTTAATTTCATCAAAAAATAATGAATATTCAGTATGTTCATTATCACTTGATATACGGTATGTGGCAATCCTATTTCTAAAAGCACTGGACACGAGTTCAACACCAGCGGATATTGGTGAATATGCGTTACTTTTATGGTGTATTGTTCTTTGATGAGCTGCCATTCGATTTGCTGGTATGGTTATATTGCAGCAAGTGCAAGTACGGACCTCAGATGTTGATGCCCCGTCGTCAACTTTTCGCTGTTTTCCACCATGTATATTTTCAAATCGTGCTACGCACGATTCTTTTTTATGTCGTAACATATTATAACTCCGAGTAAATGATTTACCACAATTTTCACACACTTACGCCATGACTTTCAAATTAACTTGCTTGAACCGTTTTACTCAACACAATGTTCTATACTAAAATTTAATCCCCCTACCCTCATTTATACCGAACCACATTTAGACCCCCCCTCGATCTTCATACCAAAACATGTTACATCCCAATAATAACTCAAGGTAAACTAACATCACAAATATAACCTTGAAATAAGCGCCGTACACCTGGTCATCACCAAACAAAGAAACAGCTGCTCGCATTTATTGAAAATATGCACCGCAAATTTAACCTTGAAATAAACGTCGTCCACCTGGTCATCACCAAACAAAGAAACAGCTGCTCGCATTCATTGAAAATATGCACCACAAATGTAACCTTGAAACAAGCGTCGTCCACCTGGTCATCACCAAACAAAGAAACATCTGCTCGCATTCAAGGCCAAGTTCTTGACCCTGACCTTGGAATAACACCTGCGCATATTGTCGCGCTAGGGGTCGTCAGGGTTGATAAAATAGGCTGCGGTTTACCAAAACACTTATATTGATATCAGGTACAAGCACAATAATACACTTACGTAACTAAGTTGGGTAGCGTAGGGGGCAGCTTCTAGCCGAGTACTTTGTCAGCCTAAAGGGCTGGCGCTATTCGTACTATGCGTACTATTCGTGCGGCACCACAGTGACGCCTCCCCGTCGGGACACGACGCCCTCCTTTTGCACCTCGCTGGTACGCTCTTTATATGAATCCCCCAAGAACAGTTTATACTAACAGTTCAAACTGGTCAGGGTTCATAAAATAAAGGCGAGGCCAGCGATATGCAATCGCAGCACGTAGAGTGGTTTCCGAAATGTTAAATAAATAATATGAAAAATGTATAGAAATTTGGAAAAAATGATGAATATCTGGGGAAATATGACATTTCCCCCGCGCCTGTAAAAGCTAGCCCCTAGCTTTAAAAATTTACACAATACATATATACAAAATATCACATATTTACAAAATACAAATATACAAAACGGAGATAAACAAAATATACAATAAACAAACATAGAAACAATATTACAAACACAAACAATTGGAGCTCGCAGGCTCGGTACACTCCGTATTTATTTGGGTGAAATGAGGAATGGTAAAACTAGCTTAAAAAATGAGGAATAAAAATGGTTACTGTCCTGGTAGTCTGGTTCACATTTACACACTTTCTTTACAAAGTTCTATTATTAGGGAGTTCCAACACGTTACTGATCGAATAGCCTACACACCGACAAAACCATCTTAGGCGTTGAGGCTCCTTGTCATCTGCTTCTTGCTCAGACGCAGCGGTCACGGTTCCTGTGTCCTGGGGGTGGGATCGGCTAGTTTTGTTGCCGACTCCCAGTGCAGCAGGGGTCTCCCTCCTCCAAAGAGTTCGGCCACCCGGACTTTGGGTGCCGTTGAGTGCCGTTACTAAGCCGTGATTGACGGGAACTTTGCAGGGCTAATCCTAAGGGTAGTTGTGATCAACCAGTGTCGTCACGGCTCGTTGTGCAGAAGTTCGGCGTTTGTGAGGGAAGACCAGGCTGGCGAGCCATGGTGGACCGTGCGTGGCTGATGCATGACGCTGGCTCTGTGGGTGCGAGCGGCGACTGGCCTTTGGGTTTTTGGTGTGTTTTGTGGCTCTCGATCCAGGTCGTGTGGTCTCCCAATGGTACATGGAAAAAAAGACTACCGGCAGTTAAAAGGAAAAAACAGTTTATAAATAATGAAAAATAATGAAAACCTACATGATACTATGATGTTTAAGTAAAAGTAGACAGGCTAAGAACATTCACCCGGTTTTTACATAGAACTTTTATTGGTGTCTAAGTATTACTCCATTGGAGACAGAGAGACATCGGTCTCTAATTCATCAGGGAAAAACAAAATTATACACATTTACATAACAATTTAAAACCCAAATATAGCGTAATCACATCATCAAATATTTACCATATTTACCATCCTATTTGTTCATCAATAAAGTCACATAAACTTCAAATACAATTTGCATATAACTCTTAATATTTCACATAAGTCACATAAACTTCAAATGCTACTTGCATATAACTCTTAATATTTCGCATAGGCAGACATTCAACCCTATATGAAGGTCCTCTTCCATGTCTCCCTATACTCACATAATGACTCTTAGCCATTTAAATAACGGTATACATACCACCATCGAGTAGGCGAACATTCAGCTCTATGCTCAGGGCCATCTTCCATGTTCCCCTACTCGGAAAACATATTATGACTTTTAGTCATAAATAAAATAAATAATCATATACATAACACATATCACCATCAAATAGGCGGACATTCAACTCCGTGTTCAAAGTCATCCTCCATGTCCCCCTATTTGGAAAACATATGACTTTCAGTCATATAAACAAATAAACACCCGATTACAAAATGCATATGGTAATCATTATTGTACGCTATATTTAAATTTACTTAATAATAATAATATTAGACTTAAAAGTATAAAAGAAGTTGGATTTATAAAAAAATTCTGACCCTGATTTATTTTTCAATGTCTCAGTCATAAAATACACCCTTGTTTTTGTTTAACTTATTTTCATTAGACACCGTATATTACAATTTAACTTTAACAACAATAACTGGGTGAATGGCATTATATAACAATTGTTTACTTTTCTGCTGATTAAATAAAATAATGAACTGTCTACCTTTACCTTCGTGATTTATTTATACATGAACTTGATAATATTATACGTGATGATTTGTTTGTTTATTAAAAACGCAAAACATTTAATAAAATAAAATAAATGGTATTCTAAATGATTGCACTGACAATCTAAAATTTACTACCGTAATTCATAAATAAGCATATAGTACAAATACGTAAAATATTCTTAAAATGTCCCAAGCATAAAACACTCAAACCAATACATTTTGGGTATACCCTCTTTCATACTAACACAAAACACACATTTAAATACTAACCATTTGTTTGTACCCAACTATAAAAACAAATTTGAAAACTTTATAATTATAATTTTTAAAATTGAATTCATAAAAAAAATTGAAAAAATAAAATTCAGTCAAGAATAGCTTGTTCTTTCTTACCATCTTACCATACATCAATTCCCAAAATTCTTTTATCCAGTTGAGCTCCCTTATATATTTTTGAAATTAAATAGGTTATTCTTGTTCTTAATTCTCAAGTCCCTTTTTAAAAGAAAAAGTACCTTACATTTAGCCCAGATTGTATGAATAAAGACCATGTATAAAATACTAAGTATCCCTTTCTTTGATTTCCCAAAAGGGTACTAGTTCCATTTTTTCCACAGCTTTTAAAACTTTTTGAAAAAAAATCCATTATTTTATTTTTTGGAAGGTCGTCCTATAAAATAAAAAAGAGATTAGTCAGAAAATAAAAAGTAAAAAATGAACATGCTCCTAAAAACAGGTATAAAGTTTTGTATTTGCTGCCCGTGGTCCTGGTTACCGGCAATGGCGGCTGCTCATTAAACATCAGAGGCGAAATATACATATGTACTGTTATTATATTAAGTATCAAACCTAAAAATGATAATAAAATATAAATATCTCTATGGTACCTTATAAAAATGGCGATAAAAAAAAGGCAGTACAAATATACCTACAAGATAATAATAAAAAAAAAAATATATTTAAAAAATTGGAAATCTTTATATTTGAATGGCGCTTAGATATGAAAATATGTTTATAAAAATAACGGTACTATTTGCATAACACTTTGTTAATAATATTACATGCTTAATTGATAACATAACAAGCCCGTGAACCTTGTGTATTGAATTTCAAAATACACTTTAAGTTCATGAGCGACGACCTCAATGTCAAAACAAAATATTATATTTCATTGTCGCCAAATAAATTTAAAAATTTCCTTTTTAATCTCAGGGCCCTTAATTGTTGCTCGTTTGAAATAAAAATTTTTACGGGTAGTGTATTTGGTAAACCTAACGATGTGCCGTTATTAACAACCCTTAACTTCTCTTGCCTTTTTCGTTCTCTTTGAATCTTGTTAAGCTTCCTACGGGCCATAAAAATTAAATAAAAGGGATAACAGGAATAAAAGGGTTGAGGGCAGTTTAGTGATTAACCCCAATATATAATAATTCTGGCCTCGCCAGCGTTAACGGGCACGAGGTGGAACTACTTCTATATTTAGCAGTCCATGTAATCTAGTCTCGCCAGCGTTAACGGGCACAAGACAGGAAAACAGTAGACGCTTTGAGGTGGGATTTATAGTAAACCTAGCCTCGCCAGCGTTAACGGGCACGAGGTGGGTTTTCCTATAGGTTCTGTTTGGATAATTTTAATCTCGCCAGCGTTAACGGGCACAAGACAAAATTATGTCAAACGTTTTTTGGGATGAGAATGGGGTAGGAAAATTATATAGACGTAAAAAGCACTGTAAAAATTCCCCTTAAAACCACTGTAAAATAAATACCCTTTAAAAACCAATGTAAAAAAACCCTGAAAAAAAACACTGTAAAAATGCCCTTTAAAAAAAAATCACTGTAAAAAATAATTTGACAAAAAAAAAATGCACTATAACGCCCTGCAAAAAAACACTTTAAAAATGCACTGAAAAACACAAAATGACCTGAAAGAGATAGTAAAAAATTATAAAACACAAAAGGCCCTTGGCAAGTTAGGAAGAACTTACCAACGAGAAAGTGCCCGGCGCCTCCACCAAATGTCGCGCTAGGGGTCGTCAGGGTTGATAAAATAGGCTGCGGTTTACCAAAACACTTATATTGATATCAGGTACAAGCACAATAATACACTTACGTAACTAAGTTGGGTAGCGTAGGGGGCAGCTTCTAGCCGAGTACTTTGTCAGCCTAAAGGGCTGGCGCTATTCGTACTATGCGTACTATTCGTGCGGCACCACAGTGACGCCTCCCCGTCGGGACACGACGCCCTCCTTTTGCACCTCGCTGGTACGCTCTTTATATGAATCCCCCAAGAACAGTTTATACTAACAGTTCAAACTGGTCAGGGTTCATAAAATAAAGGCGAGGCCAGCGATATGCAATCGCAGCACGTAGAGTGGTTTCCGAAATGTTAAATAAATAATATGAAAAATGTATAGAAATTTGGAAAAAATGATGAATATCTGGGGAAATATGACAATATCAAGGCCAAATAACAATAGCACACCTGCGCGTTCAAGGTCGACCCTACTGCGCATGCGGAGACTCATGAAGCATCATATACCTCTACTTACACTGTATACACACGGCAACAATCCAACAAAAAGTGAACTAGTCAGAAATGTTTATATTTATTAGAAAAATCACATGAAATTGAAAAATGACTACTTTTAAAATGTGTTCATCTTTTGCTAGGCTTTTTTACCTGTATAAATTATTTAAATTTGAATAAACACATTTGAGATATATTTGTAAACAAACAACATTTACTAAAAAAACGAAAAGACACTTGCTTTAAATTTATTGATATGAAAAACACTGGTTTTAAACCGAAAATTGAAATTTAAAAATGCACTTCACTTTCCGACGGCAGCTGAATTTACTTTATGTCTTTAGAACTGAAGTTATTGTTTTTATTTGGTTGTCACTTTGACAGATGCTGTCACCTTGACACATGATGTTTTGACGGAAGCTGTCACTTTGACAGATGATTAGAAAGTTTTTTAATTTATTGTTTTTGTGAAATTTGATGTCACGATCTTGTTTAATAAAATGTTTTGTACTTACATGAGCGTCTCTACTTTTTCTTTAAGTGATGTTTATGTATTTTCACATGAATGAGCAGTTTTTCTGGCTTGAATTAACCCATTCTGCATGAATTATCCCTCGTTCGAAGGACCAAAATGTAAAGAGAGGGCTCTAGTTTAAACCCCACTTACACTTACTGTAATATATTTCCGATAGTCGGCTGGTTCACTGTCATCCAATTGTGCGATCTTTTGTAACCGCGAGTTTGACCATTAAAAGACTTTCATTTTGCTAAACAATTTGCACATTTATTACGTTGAACATAAGTATTTAGTACACTGTTGATCTTGACAGGCAACTGTTATAAATTAGTTATAATCTGGTGTTACGAGATTTTACTGATTCATGGTTATTACAACTTCCCTCTGTTCAATGACATAACATGTAGGATTGTGCCTGAGAAAACTTTAACTTTATAGAACCATCTCTGAAGAGAAAATACTGGGATAATTTCCTACACTAACTCTTAGGACTAAGCCTGAGAAAACTTTAACTTTACAGAACCATGTCTGAAGAGAAAACACTGGGATAATTTCCCGCACTAACTTTTAGGACTAAGCCTGAGAAAACTTTAACTTTACAGAACCACGTCTGAAGAGAAAACACTGGGATAATTTCCCACACTAACTTTTGGTCTGCTAAACCTTTGTTTACAACAATAAGTTTTAAAGTCGTAATATGCAATGCTCTTGCGATCTTTTCTTCGTTTACCACCAACTTTATATCCATCCTTGTCTAAACATATTTCACATTTTTCCTTTAGCTCTGGTCGACACTCGCCACAATCGCAAGGCCTTCCCAAAAGCACTCTTTGGACATTGTGCTCGCTTTGACAGACTAACAAAGACTGATTGTTGCAGAGTAAAATAATTAAATTTATAGTTAATTAGTGTGGGGTAAAAGTATATTTGTTTTTTGTTTGAGATTTTGCAGTACACTGAAACGTAAAAATTTAATCTTCGTGAATATGTAAGTAGGAATAACAAGAGTTTTTAGAGTCTTAGTGTTGGCTGTTCGACACAACCATAATTTAGATTTGAGAATCCGAGAAATAACGATATGGGCCTAAGTTCAATGTTCTAGAATGTTCTCGAATATTCTAGTAATTTCATTCTGAATTTCCTGATTTAGCGAATGCACCCCAGCTTCTGAATGTACTCTAAAACATTTACGGCCATCCTTTTTGTTGTGGACGGCCATCCTTTTTGCTGTGGCATGTAAGAGAGAGAGAGAGAGAGAGAGAGAGAGAGAGAGAGAGAGTTTTCCGAACGCACCCCATTTTCTGGACACGCCCTAAAATTTTGCTTTAACAAACCGAACCGAGGTTAGAAATAGGGGTCAAATTTAGACTCAAGCTCATTAACGTTCTGTGTGTTCAAGAGAGTAGACGTGTGAGCTCCAGTCTTTAGTATTCTATCGTTAAATATTGTTCCAGCTGCAGAATGTCTTTTGCTGATAAACTGGTTGAAAGTATCAAGATTTTGGTTAATGGAAACAAGAATGTAGTTAAAGATGACCTAAAGCAATGTGCACAGGCTTCAATATTGATAAATAGGGCATTGAAAAATACCACAACAATAGGAGCAAAAAATAATTTATTAGCCTGCTTAGGTCAGATCAAATGCTTTAGAGAAATGTTTAAAGCTGCGGAAGTTACTGGTTCTGGATCTATACCCAGGAAGGAGACTGCAAAGCACCGGGTGAAATGGGAAGATCTACATTCAGCCTTCCAATCTCGAATTCGGACCTGCATCGTCACCCAATCAAGCATGCTGATATAAAATCATTCTTGGAGGATGCTTCTGCCCTGTTTAAAAGGAGGATTCAAAACGCGCTGAAGAAAGACGATGCCTTGAAGGTTAACGCTGTGTTGTGTGGAGAATTTAAAATTCAAAAGGCCGATAAGGAATTGTGTGAAAACAAGTATCTCAACACCGCTAACGCTCCAATCTATAAAGATGCGAATTTAGACATATGGTTTGTCGAAAATATTCTACAACCTATATTAACTAACTTGGGTGAATTTCAGGAAAAAGACTCCAATGGGGCGCTATCCCACGTCGTTAGCTTAATGATTAGCATAAACAAATTTAATGCATTACGTGTTGGAAATTATATCGAGCTTCCAAAGCCTATTGCCTGAAGAAAGGCTTGTATTAATATACAGAACAGTGATGATTTGTGTTTTGCTTGGGCAGTTTTTTCCGCCGTGCACCCCGTTAACAAGGATTCAAATAGGACGTCATCATTAAAGTTTGACAAATGGGGGTAATTCCAGAGACGGCTTCTAACCTAGTTGGAAATAAAATTAGGATTCGATTTGAAAATAAAATACAAATATTTATTTACCCACATTGTGTTATTTGAAAGTGCGAGATACGAAAATATCATACAGGGTGTGTGAAAAGTCTTAGCATGGGCAAATGTCTTTACTATTAATAAAGAGAGCGACACCAAATTATAGTTGTACCTTATTGGTTGATAAATCTACGTTTTTATGTAATTTGACTTTTTCAACCCCCTTGGGGGGTTACGCTAGGGAGTTGAGGTCGAAAATTTTGAATGCAGACCTATGCCGTGTGGCCTCTTCGTTTAAAAATCTTCAAAAAAGAAACATTGTTTTAGTATTTTAGTATTTATTGTTGTATGTATTTTAGTTATTATTGTAATTCATTTTTAAATGGCAAGCCTATAAAAATTATAACTCGTAAATCGTATAATCGGTCGGGGCAAAAGTCGACCATTAGTCGACCTCTTGTGCCATACAGCACAAGTCGGCGCTGCTATTTTTTGTTTTGTGGGGCACTTTTTTCTAACTTTTCTCCAACTTTACTTCTTCATTTGTCGTTGTTATATGTTTTGTTTTTTGACATCTGCGCAGTAGACCAAAATGCGTACCACGCGGAAACCGAGCGTGCTAGACATGCGCACGGAATTTCAGGAGATGGACTTTGGTGTCTCCATTTGAACCCATTCACTTTTAAGAATCTATCTCCAGTAGTTAAGGTACCACTGCGTATTTAACTTTATAACGTTTTTCCCAAGTTTTTTCGATTTTATTTTTCTTTTTTTGCTATACAGTCGAAAAAAACTTGGGGAAAAAGTTTTACCATTGATCAAAATGCGTACCACGCGCAAACCAAGAGGGCTAGACATTCGCACGAAATTTCAGGGGATGTACTTTGTTGTCTAAATTCGCAGTGGTACCTTAACTACTGGAGATATATTCTTAAAAGTGAATGGGTTCAAATGTAGACACCAAAGTCCATCTCCTGAAATTCCGTGCGCATGTCTAGCACGCTCGGTTTGCGCGTGGTACGCATTTTGGTCTACTGCGCACATGGCAAAAAATGAAAAATAGAGTCGAAAAAAACTTGGGAACAAAGTTATAAAGTTAAATACGTAGTGGTACCTTAACTACTGGAGATATATTCTGAAAAATGAATAGGTTCAAATGTAGACACCAAAGTCCAACTCCTGAAATTCCGTGCGCATGTCTAGCACGCTCGGTTTGCGCATGGTACGCATTTTGGTCTACTGCGCACATGGCAAAAAATGAAAAATAAAGTCGAAAAAAACTAGGGAACAAAGTTATAAAGTTAAATACGTAGTGGTACCTTAACTGCTGGAGATATATTCTGAAAAATGAATGGGTTCAAATGTAGACACCAAAGTCCAACTCCTGAAATTCCGTGCGCATGTCTAGCACGCTCGGTTTGCGCGTGGTACGCATTTTGGTCTACTGCGCAGATGTCAAAAAACAAAACATATAAAAACAACAAATGAAGAAGTAAAGTTGGAAAAAAGTTAGAAAAAAGTGCCCTACAAAACAAAAAATAGCAGCGCCGACTTGTACTGTTTGGCACAAGTGGCCGACTAATGGTCGACTTGTGTCCCGCCCGATTATACGATTTACGAGTTATAATTCTTATAGGCTTGCCATTTAAAAATGAATTACAATAATAAATAAATACTAAAATACTAAAACAATGTTTCTTTTTTGAAGACTTTTAAACGAAGAGGCCACACGGCATAGGTTTGCATCCAAAATTTTGGACCTCAACTCGCTAGCGTAACCCCCCCAGGGGGTTGAAAGAGTCGAATTACGTAAAAAAGTAGATTTACTAACCAATAAGGTACAACTAAAATTTGGTGTTGCTATCTTTATTAATAGTAAAGATATTTGCCCATGCTAAGACTTTTCAGACACCCTGTATGATATTTTCGTATCTCGCACTTTCAAATAACACAATGTGGGTAAATAAATATTTGTATTTTATTTTCAAATCGAATACTAATTTTATTTCCAACTAGGTTAGAAGCCGTCTCTGGAATTACCCCCATTTGTTAAACTCTAGTCATCATATCCAAACCCAAAGGATGTGCTTAATTTAACGGGGATACAGTTCCCCATGACGAGAAGGCAGATTCCGCGATTTGAAAAACAAAATCAGATCTCTGTAAATGTGTATAGATTAGAAAGAGGTCAAAGAAGAACTTTCAGATTGTACCCTATTATTTGACCAGGGATAAACTAGAAACGTATGTAAATTTACTTCTAATTCAGGACGACTACATAAGCAAGGATAGCTACAATGATCTGTCCCCAGTTAAGCTTCATTACGTTTGAATAAAAAATATGTCTCGTTTGTTGTCATCGCAACTTAGTAAAGAAAATGGTCAAAAGTATCTTTGTGATCGCTGTTTCCATTAGTTTCGTTCTGAAGAGAAATTACGCTTGCATACCAAGGATTGTTTAAAACTAAACAATGGCACCACCATTCCGCAAGCTCCAAAAGAAGAAAGGAAGTGGGTTGAATTTAAGGATTTTAAGTACAAGGAAAAGACGCCCTTTGTAATATATTCTGATACCGAGTGTTTGCTGGTGCCTGAACTAATTGACGTGAAGAAAAATACACAAAGTCTGCAAAAACATGTACCCTACAGCGTCGGGTATTACATTAAATGTCAGTATGATGACACATTATCATTTTACAAGTCATATACTGGACAGGACTGTATGGAGTCGTTCGTAAAAGAGCTTCAAGATTTTTCGGAAGATGTGGAAACGGTGTTTTTATGCGATTTACCCATGGATAACTTAACACCCGAGGAATAAGAACAATTTAATAATGCTACCATCTGCCATATATGTGAAAAGCCCTTTGTAGTCGGAGATAAAAGAGTTAGAGATCAGAATCACTTCACGCGGAAAATAAGAGCCGCCTCCCACGAAGTTTGTAATCTAAATTAGGAAGTTTCCATTTTTTTCATTTTTTCTTAATAAATAGTCCTAAAAATGTAAAAAACATATGTATTTTTTGTATTTAATTATCTGTAGTAATAAAAAAGTTATCGTCTTTCAAAGTCTGAGATGCTACGCTCACGTTGGCTGAGGCTCGATGACGTCCATCGACACCACGCCGTCAACAGCGGAATAGGCGCCCGTTTAATCTTTAGTGTTATTCTTACCGGACAGGATACAATGCATGAAAGTAAACAGGCGAAACAGCAGCGGGCCGCTAGCCCGGCGACCATGGGGCGACAGAGTTCTGTATTTTGACGTCACAGCCGATAAAAGCCGCGCGCGAAGTTATTAAATAAGAAATTGAATAAGTTCGTCAATTTTGAAGATATCGAGATAATTTTTTTTTGTTTGACAAGTTAAGTGAAAGACTATTACAAGATGTTGAAGTTAATCGCTTTTTCTGACATAGGAAACTTCCTAATTATCAGGATGACTGCACCATACCGGTCCTGTTTCATAACTTGAGTTGTTATGATGGTCATATGGTTATTAAAGCTTTAGCTGAGATAGAGGGGCATATTGATATTTTACCTGTCAACAAGGAGAAATACATCTCTTTCACCAAACATATTCCCGATAGCTTAATTAAATTCCGATTCGTCGACAGTTTTAGATTTTTATCGTCCGGATTGGATAAGTTGGCTGCAGATCTCCCTGATTATCCAATTCTTAATTCGGAATTTGAGAACCTAACAGAAGAGCAGTACTCGCTGTTGTGTCGAAAGGGCGTATTTCGTATTTCCATACGACTTTATGGATAGTTGGGATAGACTTGAAGAAGATAAACTACCAACAAAACTTGAATTTTACAATAGCTTGAGCGATTCCACGACCTGCGATGAAGAGTATGCACATGCACAAAGAGTGTCGAACTGTTTTAACTGCAAAACAATGCGTGAATATTCAGAGTTGTATATGAAGACCGATATTCTACTGTTGGCTGATGTATTTGAAAAATTTCGCAACACGTCGCACAAAACATGTGGGTTAGATCCAGCATGGTCGTATACTTTACCTGGTTACGCCTGGCAAAATATGTTGTTTCAAATGCAAAGATCAAATAACATCAAACTCGAGCTTTTAACCGAACTAGACATGATATATTTTATTGAAAAAGGTATTCGCGGTGGACTCAGCCAGTGTTCAAAAAGGTATGCTGAAGCTAATAATAAATTTTTACCTGATTATGGTTCTACCAAGGAGAACTCATATTTAATGTATTATGACGTTAATAATCAATACGGCTGGGCGATGTCGCAGTACCTGCCATACGGAGGATTTAACTGGTTATCTGACAGCGAAATTTCACAACTGAATATTCGAGGTGTTGCCGATAAGGCAGATATTGGATATATTTTGGAAGTAGATTTGGAAATACCAGAAGCACTTCATGATAAATTTTCCGATCTCCCACCCTGTCCACAACATGCAACACCTGAAGGATCTAAAAATGAAAAACTATTGGCAACGCTGTATGATAAATCCGAATACGTCATTCACTATAGAAATTTACAGCAAGCTTTGGCATTGGGAATAAAAGTAACAAAAATACATCGTGTTTTAAGTTTTAAGCAGTCGCCATGGTTAAAAGAGTATATTGACCTCAACACTAGACTTCGTCAAGCTGCCAAGAATGATTTTGAAAAGAATCTGTTTAAATTAATGAACAACGCGGTATTTGGGAAGACCATGGAAAACATTCGAAATCATTCTAATGTAAAATTGATAACTAAATGGGATGGTAGATATGGCGCCGAAGCTTTAGTATCAAGGCCCGAATTTAGAAGTAGTACTATTATAAGTGAAGATTTAGCTATTATTGAACTGGCAAAGTCCATCTATGTGGGTATGAGTATTTTGGACTTGGCCAAGACAACCATTTATGACTTTCACTATAATTATATGAATAGGACATTTGGACATCGTTGTCAAGTTTTATATACCGATACAGACAGTCTTATATACGAGATTAAACATGAAAACGTTTATGATGTTATTAAAGAAGATTGTCATCAGTATTTTGATACCAGTGATTACCCCGAAAATAATGTATATGGTATTCCGAAAGTTAATAAGAAAGTTCTGGGCATGATGAAGGATGAAAACAATGGTCGAATTATGACGCATTTCATTGGACTTAGATCGAAAATGTATGCAACTAAAGTTCTGTATACACCTGAAGAAATAGAGACATCACGTATTATATTGGAGAATGCTAATACGGAACGTGCCGATATAGATAGAGCATTGGCGAACTTGGGTATAACAAAAAAGATTAAGGGTATAAAAAAGTCTGTAATCAAAGCTGCTATTACATTTGAGGACTATGTCACCTGTTTGGAAACATTTACCGAAAAATGTATTTCACAAAAACTAATTAGATCTAGGCAACATGAACTCCACACAATACAGCAAACTAAAATAGGATTAAGCCCCCACGACGATAAAAGAAGAATATCGAAGACTTCACCTACTACATTACCTTGGGGGCATTGTAGCATAATGGCGGAATAGAATCAAGAAGATGAACAATTTTTACTTGCTGATATATAAAACATTTGAAATACTTGGAAATATACATTGGAAAAATGTTTGGTTTTAAAATAAAGAGATGTTTAAAAGTTTTTCGTTTAATTAAAAACTGTGGTTTTTGCTTTCAATATTTTCGTTTTTATCCTTAAAATCGAAAATGGAGCGCGCTTGAGGGCTCAGTTCACGCCTGGCAGCTCTGTTAAGGTGTTATTTTGTACTCGTTAATGCCTTGGTTTAATAAGTATTATAAATCTTACTCTCAATAATAGTCACCTGTATAATGTTGAATTTAAAGTTTGTAATATCGGTTTTACCTTTGTATTTACCAATCACAAAATAAGACCGACCGGAAGCCCTCATACTTTACACCAACATTATTTTAACTTGGAGAATTAGCTATACCCGGTGGTGTAATAATTAGTTATATTTTTTTCAAGTCTTTTATTTTTTACTGCTCAACGTTATTATCACCCGTCCTCATCAAGATGCTGAATTTTGCATTCTAAATCCCAATCTTTGGGTGCATAATGACAGTTGACACATTGAAGATGACAAGTTACAGCTGACATACTTTTACATATCTCTTAAGACTTCATCCTCAACACGTTACCTATGTTAAATTTCCATTTTACCGTTTGACTGGTGGCAGTTGACATATCTTAAATGACAGGTGACAGCTGACATACTATTACGCATGTCAAGATTTCTTTTTACACGCCTTCTGACATCATCCCCAGCATGTGACCTATGTCAGTTTTTAATTTTGACATTTGACAAGTGACTGGTGACACAACGAAGATGATAACTAACAGCTGATATACTTTTATATATGTCTTGTGACGCCATCCTTAACAAGTGACGCATGTTAAATTTTTATTTTTGAAGTTTGACAAGTGGCAGGTGACAGTTGACATCGAAGATGACAAGACATATTTTTTCATATGTCTTATGACACCATACTTTACACGTGACCTATGTTAAATTTTTATTTTGATGTTTGAGAAGTGACAGTTGACACATTGAAGATGACAAGTGACATAAGACTGGATGCGTATTTTTAAACAGATAAATGTCTGATTATTAGCAGCAACATTAGTACCCTTATATTTCCGAAGAAAATAGTCTGTATATTGTTTCTATATTAGCAAGTACGAATACGAACGAATTACTGTTCCCAGAAACAAGGCCTATTTCTTAGTTGTTTCACAGCTGTTAGGAGTTGTTTTCAGAAATAGCATATGTTTTTAGCTGTTTTAGCTAATCTTGGCTGCTTTATTAGTCGTTAAGTGATTGGTAGTTGTTTTTAGCGGTTGAGGAGTTGTTTTTTTCCAGAAACAGGAGCAGTTTTAGCTGTTTTTAGCTGTTTTCCTGGAACAGGGTCTGTTTTTTTTTAGCTGTTAAGTGGTTGGGCAGTTAGATGTTTAAGTTGTTTTCCTGGAATAGGGTCTGTTTTTTATAGCTGTATGAAGCTGTTTTTGGCAGTGGATACATGTGTATACCTAGGACTTTGTCTCTACAGTATAATATTTTTTTAAACCTCATGCAGTTGTCCTATTTAATTATTGCATTGCTTAGGCTCTTTTAACTTGATATAATCACCCGGCAGATAACATTTTAACAATTAAAGACTATATATTTTTTATTTAATCGTATTCGATTTATTTACATAAGATTTAAACCAGTTAAAACAGTTTAACTAATCATCTCATCCCATCCGAGTAACTTCAGAAGTACTCATACATATTTTGTTGTTATTAAGTCCCACAATATTCTCCGTTTATATTATTAATCGAAAAAGTATTATACAGAGTGACGTAGAAATTTTTAAATCATATTTTTTGCTACCGGTCGATATTTTTGAAAAATAATTTGACAAATCGAAAGATCTGTTCATCCACTATCCCACATGCGAATTAGGTCACTAATCGCAAGAAACTATATCTCCGGAACCTATGGGCCGATCACCGTCATTCCTTTTTTTAAACGCCTTCTGACACCACCCCGAACACGTGACGTATTTTTAATTTTTATTTTTGTATTTAACAAGTGACAGGTGACAGTTCACATATCTTAAATGACAGGTGATAGCTGACATACTCTTACGCATGTCTTATGACGCCATTTTGAACACGTGACGTATGTTACATTTTAATTTTGGCGTTTCACAAGTGACTGGTGACAGTTGACAGATCGAAGATGACCAGTGACAGCTGGCAAAATTTTTTCATATGTCTTATGACGTTATCCTCAACACGTGACCTACGTTAAATTTCTACTTTGATGTTTAACAAGTGATAAGTGGCAGTTGACAGATCGAGGATGCCAAGACATATTTTTTCATATGTCTTAAGACGCCATCTTTAGCACGTTACCTATGTTAAATTTCTATTTTAGCGTTTCACAAGTGACTGATAACAGTTGACATATCTTAAATGGTAGGTGACAGTTTCTGAACCTGTCTATCTAATGGTCTTTATGCCTTCTATCCACCACCAAAACTTTCCGTTGTCCAACATTTACCGTTTAGGGGTTAGCCGTAATTTAGGTTTTATTTACCGTCATAAGTTCCTGTGCTCCTGTTACATTACACACCTTTGTAACCCTCTAACGCCTAAACGGCTTAACAGATTTCGATGAAATTTGGGGTATATATTTTATTAATCCTACCCTTAATCCCTATCTAAGCCAAAACTTTTTAAGGCCCTTCTGGCCTACGCAGGAGAAATTGTTCAAATGGCCTTAATATTTTTGGGGTTTCTGAACCTGTCTTCATGACTTCTATCTACCCCCAAAATCTCCGGTCTCCACCACTTATCGTTAAGGAGTTCTACGAATTTAAAATATTACTTAAACTACCACTTATTACGATCGGGTGTTTCGGATAGTAATTTGCATTAACATACAGTCGCTTAAAGGGTAGTCATTACTAATACATCTTTTTTTAAATAAGACCTACTAACGGGTGATATCAGGTTTTTTATTCTTACTGTAAGCCTACATCTCTCGAACACAAAATATTCTCATGTAACTCGATGGCTAGATCGGCTAGAGCGTTGGTAATTCCACGTAGTAATATGCAGGTCCCAGGTTCTAATCCTACTATCGGCAAAATAAAGAAAAAAGTTTTTGACGTCATTTTTCCCTGAAATACTTAATACTAATAATATTCTTACGAAGTAGTACTAATATCCGATGCAGGTAGGCCCCAAATAGATAGCGCCCCCAAGTAGTTGATGCCGCCCCAGTCAAGGAGTTCAGGCCCCCAAGTAGTTCCAGCCCCAAGTAGTTAAGACCAAAGTAACTAACGCCCAAGAGTGTGACAGATGACGTATGACAGATGACTTATGATAGGTGACAGATGGCGTATGACAGGTGACAGATGACAGATGACGTATGACAGGTGACAGATGACAGTTGACAGATGCCAGATGCGCGCGCAGCTAGATGCGCATGCGCACACCTCTTCTGCGGCGTCGTGACGCCTAATTTTGGACCACGCCCTAAAGGCGTGTGTACCCCAAAATACCAGAATGAACCTCCATAAGAAAATACATGGGATGTTGCGCCAGAACTCTTGCTGCTTATCTACTTAACTATAGTTACTTGTAAACAGTTTTACACCAACTATATCAATATCAGGTTCATTAAATTCAAGGGGTATTCTGCAGCTTTTGTAAGTATTCTTTACAACCAATATCACCACCGTCACACTGACCTTCATCCCTATTCCTGCTGTTATACTGAAAAAGAAATTCTGGAAACACCTCAGAGTCATAAACACTATTCTAGAGCCACGTTTCTGTCAATGCCACCATATCGTCCTCTTGTTCTGTCATTCATACTGCATTGTAAAATGTTTGTGTTTTTGTATTTAATCCCCGCACATTTTGGTAAACTACGTTTAACAAAGACCTTTTATTTATAACTCCATTGCTTGATGAGCTGGTAAGTATGTTTTGGTCTTGGATACTTACTAATTCTGATGAATTTTGGTTAAAAAATTTTCATTGCTATTATAGTTAGTGTTTTGACGTACTCTATCAATCCTTTTTTGGTACGCATGACAGTTTGGGTCTCTGGCTGAATGATTTCGATTACCTAGTCGAAGTTTTTTACAGTTAGGACCGTCCATATCTTTTGTTATACACTGTCGACTCTCATGAGATCCACCACATTTTGGACAACATTCATCTGCAGAGCAATACTTGGCAACATGTCCAAATGTACTACATTTAAAGCACATAGATACATTTGCGTACTCTTGTATAAAAACAGGGCATAAATCGAAAGTCATAGTTTTACATCTAAGTAGAAATTTAAAAATGTGTGGATTGGTTTGCCATATCCAATTTTCTTTGGAGCTATTTCTACAGTCCCTCTTAGTGATGAATCTAAAGTGTGACTTGACTGAATCTCCAAACATATCAAACAATATTGTGTTTTCCTCTACAAACTGATTTATAAAGATTTCGGGCGTAAAGCCTTTAAGTATACCTGTTATCAAGACCACTGGATCTGAATTTCGGACGTCTTGTGTTTCTAAGTTTGTGTTGGCCAAATTTTCTTTTAACTTTTTTTAATAATAATGTACGTATTGTTGATTAGTGATTAGTGCTCGTCCGCACTTGGTGTCATCTGTAGATCTGTAATATTGCGCGATACGCTCCTCATTCAACGCATTGGAAAAGGATTTCTTTAGCAGGCTAGTGTACGGACATAATTGACTATGACTATGAAAAAACTATGAGTTTCTGAAATTATTCTAATCAACAATCTAACATGCTGCTTGAATTTCAAGCTTTTCTGAGCTTTCCCCAATGTATGGGACATAATAAGAGAAGTCTTAGAAGACGTATTTTCGCAGAGGTAAGTAATGAATTATCGAGCCGCAGCTGGCGGACCACAACTACACAATCAGAGCCGGATTGACGCCATTTGGATCATGCATTTCTGTGTGACAAGCAATTAGTGGATAGCGCCAGGGGCGGATATGGAGATGTATATCTCTGTTGCTACTTACGGGACCCATGCCAGGTTCAGGGGTTTTAATAGTGAGCCTACTAGGAATGTTTTGGTAAAGAAAAAAATTATTTTGTAATCGTAAGAAAAATAAACACGTTTAGATACTCTATTATTTTTTCTAAACAAATTTTACATTATTTCATCGACAATTTTTGAATTTTGAGAGAAAGTTATAGTCACTTGAATTTTTTTAAATCTAAAATATAATTAAAAAAAAATTCAAATGACTATAACTTTCAAACACATTTTTTTGTCTCCAAATTTAAAAATTGCCGACAGAATGCTGTAAAATTTGTTTAGAAAAAATAATAAATAAAATACCTAAAAAAAAGTTTAACTCGATTTTAGGACATTTCCCGCTTCCCAAAAAATATTTTTGCACTTCATTTTGACCATAAAATGTAAGAAGTCGATAAAAAAACAATGTGAAACATCATAACTGATAATAGAAAGCTTGAGAGGGTTGACATGCAATAATATTACTGAACTCAAAAACTTAGTTTAAAATAGACAATGGAAAAACTCTCTTAGTGCATTTTTTGCGAGACCAACAAAAATTTTTAAACTTACTTAAAAGAAACTAATTATTGAAATTGCCAAGTTTGTCAGAAAAACAAAAAAAAATACCAATTTTAGTACCTCATGCTTTACCGTCCTTTCCGTTGTCGTGTAATCTAATTCCATCAGATGTTACAGAAAATCCGTCAAGTTGGCAACACTGGCATAAAATGGCACACTAGGATAAAACAGCATTGCGCCTATTTTTAAAATAATGGTGTAAATGGTGTCATCAACTCTCGCAAGTGGTGTAGAATTTCTCACAGATGAGCGTGTACGTACCCATTTACAAATTTGGTTCGGCTATCGATTTTATTTTCCAGGCGCTTTTGGGTAAATAACTCAAATGTACATTGTTTCAAAACAAAAGAACAGGCAAGTCGTAAAATATATAATATATTCTACCTTATAATTTTACTGGCTAGGAGTAGTTGAGCCGAGTCTTTAAAGTTTGTTTTTTATATATTATACTAGCTGACCCGGCAAACGTTGTTTTGCCATATAAATTATTTCTAGGGAATTTCTAGGGTAGAAAAAAATAGCTAACTTATTGTAAGTGTGTAAGGATGTGGTATATGAGTCAAAGAGGCATGGAGCGCTGTGAACGATGAGGAAATATAAAAATAACAAAACACAAAACATTAATTTTTTTAATTTATTATAATTTATTCCAAAATCATTAATTACGACAGTAACACTAACAAACAATATCAATCCCTTAATGCTATAGCGTGTACAATATTTTTTGTTATCCCATCTTTAGCTAACACAAACAAACTGGATGGTTTGCCCACTCGAGAGCATGCCACGTATAACTGTCCGTGTGAAAAACATGGTGTGCTCAAATCTAAGCCACAAACAGACATCGTTTGGCCTTGGGACTGATTTGATAGTCATTGCAAATGCCAATCTTATTGGAAATTGAATTGGCACATCTGTGGGTATAATAGGGATTCGTAAAGAGGTTATGTAAATCACTTAATTAACTAATCGTGCGAACTACACTTAATTATTGATAAAATAGGAATAAATAATTATAGTCCAGCAAATTAATAATAAATTTACTTGAGAATATAATTAATATGAGAGTTACACTGAGATAGTAAAATGATAATTGTAAACGTTACTACTACCAAAGAAAATAATAGCTACGCATTAGAAGTATCATGCGAGACTATTCGGTAGACCGCGAGAGGCGCTGGCCAAATATGCAGACCGGCAGTTTTACGGCAAAATTTGATTTCGGCGCTCGAACGCCTGACGATTTAAAGGAGAGCGTTGTCGGATTCTTTAATTTTACGTTCGTATAAGAAATACAACAGGTTCTACATAGCGCGTTAATAAACTACGCTAATATAAAAGGGGTAGGTACATCTGTTGATTTGTTAGGTTTAGGTAACTAAAAATTTATTGAAATGGTCTAATTTATTCCACGAAAATGATGACAATTTCATTTAGTTGTGTTTTTATAGGGTGTTTTTAATTTCTCCTTTTAAGTGTAGCTGAAATTAATAATAAAAACTAAAGAATTTTTTTAATGCGAATAAAGAAAAGAAAATTTAAATTATAAATATATTACATAGTATGTGTATTTATATTCCATTGGTAAATATAAAATTTTGCATAAATTTTTTACGGTACCTATACCAGAATAATATAATCTAAGTAATATTGCTTGTTTTATAAAACCACGTTGTTAGGTTACATTGAGCTATTTCTATTATTGTCTGCCAAATATATCTGCAACCGGCCAAATAATTTCAAGCATGCAAGGGAAGGCTTAAACAATGTTGCCCATTTGCTTGCAGACCAATTTTGAAAAACTTTTTAATTTTCCGTTAAGATTTAACCTTTTCTTACCACATCTGGTGTACAAACAAATTGGTAACGTTTTTAAGCCTTTCATTGCATTCTTTAAATTTTTTGCCGGTTGCAGATCTCTTGGGCAGAATATATAAACTTTTTAATAAACTTTTTAATAAAAACTTGTAATTCCTAAACACATTTAAGATTTTAGAAAAGGGATCGATAAGCTATTGTTTATGCAACTTTTATAACATTACAGGGAACCTTAAGGGTGCAACATTTTTTAAAATTAAATTTTGCTTTTTATTACTAACGATCTTTAACTCTTATGTCAGTAAAACTAATGAGCTGGTTTTAGTGGATACATCGTTTCTAAAATTAAACTTGAAGGTCTCCATACTTTTTTGTATGTAATAATTTTGGAAATATAAGGGGGACAAGATTCTCGAAAAATTATTTTTAGTTTTTATCCTGTTTGTTTATTACACTAATTGAATTTTTCAATTATAATAACAAGGCTGACACGACTAACGTCGACTGACAACTTAATTTAAATATTTGCGTTCAGATTCACTAAGAATGTTTAAAATTTAGTACCGGTTTAAATTAAGATCTTCTAGTTGATCAGCTATGTTTTGATAGGTTTTTGCCCTGTCACTGTTAATAAGTCGTCATTAAAAATTTATAAATTATTGTGATATTGTCGCGCTAGGGGTCGTCAGTGTCGTCAGGGTTGATAAAATAGGCTGCGGTTTACCAAAACACTTGTATGATTTATTCAGGTACACAAACAATGCACTTACGTAACTAAGTTGGGTAGCGTAGGGGGCAGCTTCTATCGGAGTACTCAGTCAGCCTAAAGGGCTGGCGCTAATTGTACTGTTCGTGCGGCACCACAGTGACGCCTCCCCCGTCGGGACACGACGCCCTCCTTTGCATCTCGCTGGTACGCTTTTTATATGAACCCCTCAAGAACAGTTTATACAAACAGTACAACTGGTCAGGGTTCATAAAATAAAGGCGAGGCCAGCGATATGCAATCGCAGCACGTAGAGTGGTTTCCGAAATGTTAAATAAAAAATATAATAAAAATGTATGGAAATTTGGAAAAATGACGAATATATGGGGAAATATGACAATATTTCGGCGATTTGCTTGGTTTCCAAATAATTTTCATCTTGGAATGGATTGCTAGAATTACTTTGGTTCTATTATTGTCGAAAGTACGTACTAAAATTGCACTTTTCTTTATAAATTCGCGAAAAACCTTAGAAAACAATTCACACTATAAAACTTGGTTGTCTTATTCTTATACTTGTCAGTTTAAAACTTTTGGTTGTCAAATTAGACCGGGCTAGCGTTGGAGAATCTGGCCAGTTTTATTTTGTACCTAATGCAAAAATTCAGTACCCCTATCGAATTTTCGCGTGGCCCGGTTTTAAGGATAAAGTACAGGTCATTGTTTTTATTCTTTTTTTTAACGAATTATATGTACTTTTTATATGTGGATTTGGGAAAGTCAAGATCAAAGGAGAAGTCAAAGGGAAAGTTGGTGCTCAGTTTCAGCATATAATTGAGCAGCAATAATTTTAAAAAACAAAACAAAATGGGGATGTTACCTGATGACAACTCTTAAGCTATGAAAAGTAAGAAATGGTTTCGCAACTGCAAGCCGGGTGTATACTCGGTGATGACGTATATAATTTATAGAATTTTCTGGACTTAGTCAGTAGTTCTGTTCACACGACTGGTTGATTCGGATAAGACAAGGAAGGTTTATTTTATCTTAAATAAAAATTTGAAAAAATAATAGTATTCTGGAAAAGCACAAATTTGTTGAAAATTGTTGACTATTTATTTTGTAAATTTTTAATCTTTTGAGTAAATTTCTTTTTAGTATCTCTAGACCACTTGCGGAATTTGAATATGTTTGTTAAAATCAAATGTTCATTTAAAAGCGCTCGATGTTCATAGCAGCGATCTTCTTTATTCCCCAACCAAACCACATTATCTGCTAAGAGGATATTTTTTAGTTTTGAACCAACAGATCGCTCATGTTTGATAATCTCAAAATAATTTTTAAATGACAAAAATGTTTTATGGACCAAAGATGCAACTTCATAGGTAGGCATAACTAAAGACATTTTGTCGTGTCCACCATAATTTTTTTATAACAAAAATAATTGTTTAGCATTAAATAAGTTATCTAGTGCGGAATCATGAAACAAATCAGAACATACTGAGCAGTGAAACCTATCCTTTAGTTTTTGGACCATCAGATATCCTGCATAATAATTTGCGGCACACTCCTCTAATGAGCCTATTTGAATATTATTCACAGAAGATTCTGGACTTTCTACTAATTTTAAAGGTAGAGAGTGTTCTTTATCGTCTAACTAAAACAATGTGAGTTTTGTGGATATTTTCATTCTTTTGTGAACTATTTAATGGAAGTAAGATTGAACCATCTGAGTCCTCTTGGCAGGTTGAATATTTTGATGGTTTTAAAAGTCCGGTTATGGTCTGAATTCTAAAAGACAAGCGAAATGATTTTGCGGAAGGATTTACATTCCAGCATCCACGGTGTCTAATTACAGAAAATATGTTTTCCAAAAAATCTTGATTCAACCTTTTTGTTAATAAAAATTTATTTTTGTCATTTTTCTCTTCCTCAAACAGTCCAAATATATCATTAACTGTTTGAACAATTCCATTTAAACATGAACGTCCGTAGCGTGCCGTCGGCGTCGGGGGGCTAGGGGTGCAAACCCCTCTCCCCCGCATGGGCGTCTAAACTGCGCCCCCTAGAGATTCGCTGCGTACTATGACCACATACTCTCGAATAAAAGGTAAGTTACTTGGTGCCCCAAATCATTGTGCCCCCCCCCCCCAAAGGCACGCCACGCGACTGAAGGAGGTCTGGTCTGGCAGAGAATCGATTTTCTTCCTGTTAGTTTTAATGGAAACTTTATCTAGTGAGCTAAAAATGCCTTTACCTTTTTTGAGAATGTCAATTATTTCGGTATTTTTTATCACTTACGCCGCATCGGAATGGATTTATGTCATAAAGTCAGTCACTGTTGAGTACACTTGTGAGATTCCAACATTACGACCTTCGAGCATGGTTGCTTTGACGGGGGACAAGACAGAATCTAATAGTAGGACAACCAGCGATACACGAAATGTGTTGATGGTGCCGGTGCGGGACGCATCGTTTAGTACCAATTTGTGTAATGAAGGGCTGGCAACGCTATCACACAGTGGAACCAACGGCAACGGTGTAGCAGGCAAACTCCCTAACGCTGTCAGCCGACCTAACCTAAGTAAAAATAATCAACAAAGGCAAAAATTTCAAAAAGAACAAGTTGGTGCTGCTATTTTGCAAGCACAGTCAGCTGCAGTAATGGCTGGGGTGCAGCGGTTGGGCGACCAGAGTGACTCTGACGAAACTGAAGGCTGGAAAATTCAAAAACGCCGTAGCAGGAATAGACGGTTTGTTGTCGGAGGAAATATGGAAGTGGAGGCTATTGTGGGAACAGTACCCAAGTATGTGTCCCTTCATGTAACGCGCCTGAATCCAAATACTAAGGTGGAAGATGTGACAAATCTTCTACAAGAACATTTACGGAGGTTAAATGCGAACAACATCCATCAAAATATCCAGATCTCTACGCGTCTTTCAAGGTAACGCTCAGACCGGAAAGTCTTAAGCAGGCCTGGCGTCGGGATGTGTGGCCAAATGGGGCCATAGTTTCTCGATTTTTTGTAAACAAGAGGGTGCCACCTACAACCCAATAGATAGTGGATCCTCAGGCGTAGATCACAGACGGAAAAATAGTAGAAGTAGTGGTGAAAAGACACTAACGTATGCGTCACCGCAGAATGGATTTCAAGTGACAAACTTTAATATAAGGAGTATAAAACGAAAGGTGGACGATCTCTATATTCTGTTACACTCAGTAAACAGACCAGAAATAGTGACACTGACTGAGGTGTGGTGTACCAACGAGGAAGTAAGGACATTGATCATCATGGGATACAGATCGGCTGCTTCTTTTAGTCGTGAGCAGTCTAATGGGGGAGGTGTCGCTGTGTTCTTGCGAGAGGATATAGAATTCAAGGAAAGATCATTCATGATGGCGTAGATCGAGTCAGCATTTGCGTATGCCTGTGTTGAGGTGTGCTTGGCAAGACCAGTTTTGATTTCTTGTTTCTACAGGGCTTCGTCTGCGGACATGGATGTGTTTAAGACTAACTTTAATATATTTTTACATAAAATAAGTGGTTATAAGAATCAAATTATGATATGTGGTGATTTTAATATGAATTTTGATGAGTATGCTAATAATTGTCATGCTAGTTATATTAGTAATTGTTTGCTGGCTAAGGGGCTATACTCGTGCACCTATGGTCACTCAAGGGTCCAGGTTAACTCCAAAACTTTAATTGATAATATCTTTAGTAATGTAACTGAAAATACTCAATTTATTAATATTGAAAATGATCTATCGGACCATAATATGCAAATAGTTGCTTTCCCTGGGGAGACATTGGTTCGGGAGGGGCCAGCTTTTAGATATTATCGTGACTATAAGAATCCTGCCCACATGGTAACTTTTGTGGCCATGATTTCACTGGAGACATGGGAATGTGTGTTTCGTGGCTCCAGCGCGAATGATAAGTTCAATTTGTTTTCTAACAGATTTGCAGGTATTTGGGGGGGGGGGCTTTTCCGCTGGAGCTGAGAAGGACCCAGTCCCATTCCCTGACTGTCCGAAACAACAGGAGGTGGCTTCTGATCTGATCTGAAGCGGTGGGAGGGTGAGCCGAAGCTCTACGGCACTTAGGCCTCATTAGACCCATTGTGCGTCCTCCCGAAATAGGAGACTTCCTCTCAGCGCGTCAACCAGCCTACTGATTTAAAGTAGTTGATGACGTCACCAGGAGGTGCCTCTCTGACGTTGTTTAAGGTGGTACAATACTCGCCGAACACTGTTTTCCTTAAGAGTGTAAAAGTCGGGCAGTCACAAAGGATATGCTCGACGGTCTCGTCTTCTTGTTCACATCCTCTGCATAGGGGTGTGTCAGCTTGACCTATTCTGTGAAGGTGCTTGCGTAGTTGACAGTGTCCTGTCAGAATGCCCGTTGTAAGACGCAGGTTCTGCCTTGTCATCGTCAAGTACTTTTTAGCTGTTCCGCTGTCAGGGTAACTGAGTAGCTCCTTGGCAAGTTTGCAGCCTTCCGTTTCATCCCATACTTTTTTAAAAAGTTCATGGGAGTGTTTTTTAATTAGGTTCGCTACCACCGACGTCGCTAAGCCAGTGGAGCAGCCAGGCCCGAGCATATTTAGGGCGGCCGCCCCCTAGCTAAGGAGTGAGCAATGCGATTTCCTTTTGATGTGCCGTGCCCTTTCCTCCACCTCAGAGTGACCACATTGTGATTGGAGGCTTCTGTTAGGGCTCGGTGACATTCTAATACTGTACCTGATATGATACGTGGTCTGTCCAGGGCCAGAAGTGCTTGCCTGCTGTCCGTGAGGATGTGTACATTTTGTCCAGTAATATTCTTACTGGTTATTTCTCTTGCTGCTATACAGATACCTGTGAGTTCTGTTTGAACTACACTTGCATCCTTGCCTATAGCCCATTTTATGTTCAGGCTCAGGGCTCTGGAGTATATTCCACATCCTGAGCCCTTTTTGGTTTTGGAACCGTCAGTGTAGATGTGTATAGCACCTGCCGTTGCGGTATCTTGTGTGTGTCTAGTGATTACCCTGTAAGGTTTGTTGAAGACGAATCTCGGCGCAATGGCGTCCATGCTCGCTTGCAACAGTGGAAGCGCGTTCAACGCATCGTTCCACAAGTGACGTTTCACCGCGCCGGTACCCGCTCCTGGTTCGATGCCAACCGTGCGAAGTCGTGTCATAGTCATCAACGCAACCTCCTTAATGTGAATACTAAGGGGGGTGAGATTAAGGATCACTTCCATTGCTCTGGTTGGTGTGGTTTTCATGGCTCCAGTAATATTGAGACATGCTATTCTCTGGATTTGATCTAGTTTTCGTGAGGCTGTGGCTTGGAGGACTTTTGGTCCCCAGGCTATTGCTCCGTATGTTAGCATGGGTCTTATGATGGTCGTGTAAGTCCATGCGACAACTCTGGGGGATAAACCCCAGGTTCGGCCCACGATCCGACGGCATTGTTCGTAAGATATGTATGCTTTCTTTACGCGGTTTTGCAAGTGAGAGTTCCATGTTAGCCTGCTATCAAAGACGACTCCAAGGTATTTCACCTCTGTAGAGAAGCTTAGTTTGGTTTTCAGAAGTTCCGGTGCTTTTGGGTCCGTTAGCTTCCTTTTCTTTGTGAAGAGGACCATCTCCGTCTTTCTGGGATTGATAGACAAGGAGTGATCACTGCACCACTTTTCTATGGTTTTAAGGGCAACCTGCATCCTTTCGCAGAGTGTGCTCTCAAACTTACCTGTTAGCAGAATGACCAGGTCATCTGCGTAAGCAAGGGTGTAGGTGTTGTCATTGTTTAGGCGGCTAATCAGGGTGTCAAGGACCATATTCCACAGTAGCGGCGATAGCACTCCTCCCTGTGGACACCCTTTCATGACCGTGCCTTGTACCATGACATCGTCCACACTGATTTTTATTGCTCTTTTTGAGAGCATTTTGAATATCCATCCGCTCACCGTTTTGGGAACATTCCTAGCGGAAAGAGAAGCAGATATTTTGGGAAAGGTAGTTTTGTCGAAGGCACCTTCTATGTCTATGAATACTCCCAGGGTGGATTCTTTAGTATCCAGAGATCGCTCTATACGGCCCGCGACAGTGTGGAGAGCCGTATCCGTAGATTTGCCTGGTGTGTACGCATGCTGATTGGGATGGAGTGGTTTGTCGATAAGCACCATATCCCTTATGTATCTTTCGCAAAGCCTTTCTAAGTTTTTTAAGCAAAACGATGTGAGACTTATTGGTCTGTATGCTTTGGGAATAGAATAATCCATTCTGCCAGGTTTGGGTATAAAGACAACCTTTACCTCTCTCCAGTTTCTGGGGATGTAGTTCAAAGCCAGAGAGGATCTGAACATTCCTACCAGGTGCGGCATGAGTATGTCCAGACCATACTGAAGCAGGGCTGGATAGATGCCGTCAAGTCCTGGTGACTTAAATGGAAAGAAGCTTGAGATTGCCCACCTTACTTTGTCCTCGTCGACGATGCATTTCGCTGTTTGCCAGTCGTCTGCAGAGGTGATTTGTATTTCCTCCGTCCAAACAACCTTCTCCGTAGTGATTGAGTCGGGGAAATGCGTGCTCATTAAGAGTTGCATGCTTTCTTGGAGGTCTGCAGTCTGTGTGCCATCCTCCTTGGTTAGTCTACCGATGCTTCGGTGTGGGTCTTTTGTGAGAGCCTTCTGGAGTCTTGCCGCCTGTGTAGTAGATCTTCTATTTCTTCGCAGTAGACTCTCCAGGCCTCTCTTTGTTTTTGTCTGACGACTTTCTTATACTCTCTGAGGTGAGATCTGTATAGATTCCAGTCCTCTTCGAGTTTAGTGTCTTTGGCATTGTTAAAAGATTTCCTTGCCATCTTCCTAAGTTGTTCCAGCTCTGGACACCACCATGAGGTGGATTTTTCATCGAGCTGGACTCGCCTTAGGGGGCAGGATTTTTTATATGCTTCTGTAATGGCGTTTTGGATAGTATTGGAATGTCTCTCCAAGCCGTCATTGTTCTTGGGCGTCTCGGGCTCCACCGCTCGTAGAGTCAAATCCAGAAGGAGGGTGTATGCCACTCTATCCGTCTTTCTTGGGTCGCGAGATAGTTTGGAGGTCGAGAGCTTTGTAATTATATCAAAAGTTATCCAGCGATGATCTGACATCAATATGTCGTCAGATACATGCCAGTTTCGTATAGTTTTAGAAACGTTAGTTGTGGATAACGTAATGCCTATTAGTGTTTGACTGCGAGAGTTTATAAAAGTTGGTGTTGTACCTACATTTAAAATGCTAAGATTTTTCTGTATTATATAATCATAAAGTGACTTACCTCTGGCGTTTATATCCTTGCTGTCCCAGTTTACGTGGTGTGCATTTGAGTCGCAGCCCATCACCAAGTCAAGGTTCTGGTCTTGGCAGTGTTGTACCAGGTCCTCCATTTCTTTAGTAGGTGGTGGGGTGGCCGCGTCTGAAGGGAGGTACACTGATGCTAGGATTAGCGTTTTCTTTTGGGCATTGTCGGCATACTCCATCCTAACCGCGGTTAGATCCGAGGTGGAGAGGTGTGCCATTGGGTAGGCCTTGAATTTCCTAGGGATGTATATGGCTGTCCTAGGTTGTTGATTGCTGGGAAAGCTAAAAATTTGAACGTTTAGATTACTAAAACCTATCGTTTTGGTCTGTCGTATCCAAGGTTCTTGGATAAGCGCTAATGTATCCTGCAACTCGTCGAGATGGCGCCATAGTGTTGCCGTGGCCGCTCTCTTGTGTTGCAAGTTACATTGGATTATATTTACCTTTGTGCCAGCTGCCTTCACTTCCATTTTTGGTTTTAAAGGTGCTGGCTGTTTTACTTCTTGACCATCTTTTCCTCACCTGCGGGTGGGGAGATGGCCTCGATATGATCCGGAGAGTCTTCCGTGTCCTCCACCAAGGTGTCACCGATCACCATCGGTTCCAATGGTTCAGTGCCATCCTTGGGAGCTTCTGCACCGTCAGACGCCTCTTTCTGAGGCTCGACAGTAGCTTCTGGACCGTCCTTTCTCGACGCGTAGATCGAGTCAGCATTTGCGTATGCCTGTGTTGAGGTGTGCTTGGAAAGACCAGTTTTGATTTCTTGTTTCTACAGGGCTTCGTCTGCGGACATGGATGTGTTTAAGACTAACTTTAATATATTTTTACATAAAATAAGTGGTTATAAGAATCAAATTGTGATATGTGGTGATTTTAATATGAATTTTGATGGGTATGCTAATAATTGTCATGCTAGTTATATTAGTAATTGTTTGCTGGCTAAGGGGCTATACTCGTGCACCTATGGTCACTCAAGGGTCCAGGGTAACTCCAAAACTTTAATTGATAATATCTTTAGTAATGTAACTGAAAATACTCAATTTATTAATATTGAAAATGATCTATCGGACCATAATATGCAAATTGTTGCTTTCCCTGGGGAGACATTGGTGCGGGAGGGGCCAGCTTTTAGATATTATCGTGACTATAAGAATCCTGCCCACATGGTAACTTTTATGGCCATGATTTCACTGGAGACATGGGAGTGTGTGTTTCGTGGCTCCAGCGCGAATGATAAGTTCAATTTGTTTTCTGACAGATTTGCAGGTATTTTTTGGGGGGGGGCTTTTCCGCTGGAGCTGAGAAGGACCCAGTCCCATTCCCTGACTGTCAGAAACAACAGGGACAACAGACAATGAGGATATAATACGGAGTGGTGAGTGCCTCAGAGTTTTGTATGGCATGTACAGGGCGACTAAAGATGAAACGCTGTATAATTTCTATAGGCAACGGCTGAAGGAGCATAGGCGGACGGTGTCAACTTCTAAAAATTTTTTTATGAGAACAAATATTTGAAGGCAAATAATAAGACTAAGTGTGTTTGGGATATCATAAGAAGTGAGGTTAGGATTGGGTCTAGGGAGAGCTATCCTAAAGTTTTTAAAGACGCTGATGGCGATGAAGTAAGTGATTATCAAACTGCTGCGCACAAATTTAATGAGTTTTTTTTTGGATCTGCCGCGGCGCACGGTTCGAGATCGCAGTGCGCAATTTATCCCAAAGTCAGATGCCAACTGTCAATCTATGTACCTTGAGCCTGTAGCCCAGACTGAGATTAGGAAAATAATTGGAAAGATGTGCGTTAAGGAGGCTGAAGGTGTGGGCGGCATTCCTTGCTCCCTTCTGGTTGCGGGGCAGAACATATAGCCCCCGTACTGTCATATCTAGTCAGTGCATCATTTGAGGAGGGAAGTTTTCCATCAAAATTGAAAACTTCCTTGGTAAAACCAGTTTACAAGAAGAATGACAGGCAGGTTATGGACAACTATAGGGCAATCTCATTGTTGCCCACATTCTCGAAGATCTATGAAAGAGCCTTTTACAATAGATTATTCACTTTTTTGAATAAATCAAAAATCCTCCCGAAGGAACAGTTTAGTTTTCGTAAAGGAATTTCCACGCAGGATGCGATCATAGAGACCATTCAATTATATTGTTGGTCAGCTTGATCAGAAATCTCACGTGCTTGGTCTGTATTTTGACTACACAAGGGCATTTGATTTGGTTAGTCACAGACTGTTGTTGGAGAAGGCTCAACATTATGGTGTAAGGGGATTGCCCTATAGTTGGTTATCCTCATACCTGACAGCCCGTGACCAGAGGGTGGTTTTGAGAACGGGGAGTGGGGAGTTCAGTTCGGCACTTCAAAGTATTGAGCGGGGTGTGCCGCAGGGTAGTATCCTGGGCCCCTTCTCTTCATTGTGTATACAGCGGACATTGTCCATGATGTTAAGGCAGGACTGTTAACACTTTTTGCGGATGACATGACAGCTATTATGGCGGCCGGCAGTGTCCGGGAACTGGTGACCCTGGCAAATGATTGTACGGCCAGTGCGCAAGAGTACAGTGAAAGTAATGAATTGGTAATGAATCTAACTAAAACTGACATGTTGTACTTTAGTACAAGACCGGTTAACTGTTCCTTACTGGTTAGATCGAACGGCTCAAGTATTGTTCAAAACGAAACAACTCAATTTCTTGGTTTACATATTGACTCCCGCCTTAATTGGACAGCTCATATAAACACTGTCCTGAAAAAGCTTGCTCTACATTCGTTTGTACTGTGGAGGCTAAGGCCATTTATGAGTGGAAAGGCTTTGTTGTCATATTACTATGCTTATTCCTACTCGACAATGATCTATGGGATTGTTGGCAGGGGGGGGGGGGCTCAGCTGGGATTCAGGATGTGCTAGTAGCACAAAAAAGAATTGTTAGAACAATCTTGAATAGGGTCCCGCGGGACTCATGTAGGCCGCTGTTTGCAGAGTTGGGTTTGCTGAATGTTGTGTCGGCCTATATATTGCAGTGTTCACTCTATGTTAAATCAAATATAAATAAATTTAGGACAAGTGATAGCCTGCCTCATGGCTACACATTGCGTTATGGGGACACATTAAGGACGCCTCGGCATAGGCTTGCCGCAACGGCAAACAGCGGCCTCGTGCTGCCTTTAAAAATTTACAACAACCTTCCCGCGGTCGTTCGTTCTGTGGGAAACAGGAATCAATTTAAAGCAAAACTCAAATCATTATTATTAAGCCAAACTGTGTACTCGTTGGAGGAATTTTTTACAATGTATAAGTAGTGTCTTATGATTGTTTTGATTATGTATGTTTTCTATCGACTTGTAACTGCTGTGTTTGATTGGCCGGTCTCATGGTTCTGCTTGAGGTTGGTGCTAATAGAAGGAATGTATCGATAGGGTATGACTTTTGTACTGTAATATTTTAGTAATTTTAAGATTTGTAGACGAAGACTATGTCATGTATATTGTGATCACTTGTTGAATAAATAAATAAATAAATAAATAAATAAATAAATAAATAAATAAATAAATAAATAAATAAATAAATAAATAAATAAATAAATAAATTTTGTTTCCAAGATGCAGGGTGTTAAAATTTTATTTTTTTTTACGGTTTTTATTATTTATTTTATGAGCACTTAAGTATTATTTATTCAAAATTTGTACGTGTGTTACATATTAAAGTACCTACAGAATTAATCTATTGCCATTTAGAACTATCTACAGGGTGTTTTTTTGCAGTCACAAGCAATTTGGCCCCCGAACTTTTTTTTTGATACGGCACTGACTACTCTTTGGTATAAAAACAACTTTTGGTTTATCTTTTAACTTTTTCATCCATTACACTTTTTTCATATCTTATACGATTCGGCTGATATTTGACAAAATGTGATTTAAAGTAGGGCCAAATTTTTATCTGATCAGAAAAAAAATAATTTATTTACCTAATAAATTTTAATTTAGTCATAACAAAACATAATAACGATAAAAGCATATTCACAAAAGGAATTTTGAACAATTTTTGTGAACACGCTTTTATCGTTAATATGTTTTGTTATATCTAAATTAAAAATTTATTAGGTAAATAAATTATTTTTTATTTGACCAGATTAAAAATTTGACTCTACTTTAAATCATGTTTTGCCAAATATCAACCGAACCGTATAAGATATGAAAAAAGTACAATTGATGAAAAAGTTAAAGGATAAACCAGAAAAGTTGTTTTTATACAAAGGAGTAGCCAGTGCCGTATTAAAAAAAAGTTCGGGGGCCAAAGTGGTTGTGACCGCAAAAAAAACCCACCCTCTAGATAGTTCTAAATGGCAATAGATTAATTTTGTAGGTACTTTAATATGTAACACTCGTACAAATTTTGAATAAATAATCCTTAAGTGCTCATAAAATAAATAATAAAAACCGTAAAAAAAATAAAAGTTTAACACCCTGATTCTTGGAAACAAAATGTTTCCGGACCTATATTATTTCGTACTTTTTTCATTATTTTTGGTCAAGGAATCACCTATTTAAATTTGTCGGTACATTATTGAAACACCCTGTATACTTTTCTATAATCAATCACCGCCGGCGGCGCTATGAAAAATTCGGTAGGATTAAAAAATAGTTAATTACCTATGTATGTATCTGTAATTTTTGGATATCTAATAAATTTTACCTCTACATCCTCCGATCTGTTGCAAAACTCAAAAATATATATTTTTTCTTTAATATGATTAAAGCGTACGTACCAAAAAATAATTGTAAATTATTTTTGGTATTCTTGGCTTAATTTTTGTATCTGTAGTATATCCCTTTAAATCAAATATTTTCTTGAGCCCAACAGATATTTAAAATGGTCTAAAGAACGCATATTACCACTTGTCCGTCTTTTTAGGCTTCGAATTTCACAAAATCCCGTCTGACGGTCAAACCACCGTCGAGAGATATTCTAAATTCTAAATAATTCTCGACGGCCGTCAAACAAGCAACTTAACAGCAAGCGAAACGTGGCAACAACGGATAGTATTTCGGCTGCACGCGGCCGCCGATTACGTATGAAATTCCGGTGGATTTTCTCTCCGAAAGAGAAAATCCATCGAGGGGTATATTATGCCGTTTATATCAGCATGAGCGTTCTTATGCGTAGCTATTATTTTCTTTGCTACTACTCTTGATGCATAAACACTAATAATGACCGAAAACTGTGTAGGGAGGGAGGGAAGACTAATTGTGTGAGAGAGACAGGAGACCGGCTTCGGTCTCATCCCTACTCCGTGCTGTTTACTGGGTAAGAAGTGACACCGGTAGACGCCTGGCGGGATAACTTACCAAGTGATAATTGATCAGTTATCGAGCGGGGTGAAAAATGATTAAATTACTAATAAGAAATAGGGGTTGGTGATAGAAGAGTGAAAATTTAGGGTTGTATGTATTTTTTAATGCCACATTATAAAAAAACAAAAAAAAAATTGTCCAAAAAAAAAATGTTAGGGGTGGACAACCCTTATCACTTAGGGGTATGAAAAATAGATAGTAGCGGATTCTCAGACCTACTGAATATACATATCAAATTTCATAAAAATCGGCCAAGCCGTTTCGGAGGAGTATGGTAACTAAATTTGTGACACGAGAATTTTATATATATAGTGATAACTAGGGGTTGGCAAAATAATCGATTAATCGATTAATCGATTGAACGATTACAAAAAAAAATAAAATCGATTAATCGATTTTTCGATTAATCGATTAATCGACTTTTCGATTAATCGATTTTTCGATTAATAGATTTTTCGATTAATCGATTTTTCGATTAATAGATTTTTCGATTAATCGATTTTTCGATTAATCGATTTTTCGATTAATCCATTTTTCGATTAATCCATTTTTCGATTAATCAATTTTTCGATTAATCGATTTTTCGATTAATCGATTTTTCGATTAATCGATTTTTCGATTAATCGACTTTTCGATTAATTTATTTTTCGATTAATCGATTAATCGATTTTTTCGATTAATCGATTTTTCGATTAATCGATTCTTTTTTATAATCATAACTCGACTATGAAACACGTATTCAACGAAATAATTTGAATGCTTTTCGATCCGCGCTCCTTTAAGGGTCTAAAATTTAAATCGCCCGTCGGAATTGTGTTCAAGATAGGCAAGTGGTAAGCGCTGGAGTCGCTTTCATTGTGTCATTAGTAATGACATAATTTCGACTAGTTCAATAATCGATTTAGTTCGATTAATCGATTTTCTCGATTAATCGATTTTTCGATTAATTCTGATTAATCGATTTTTCGATTAATCGATTATAATCGATTTTTCGATTAATTTCGATTAATCGATTTTTCGATTAATCGATTTTTCGATTTTTCGATTTTTAGATTAATCGATTAATCGATTAATCGATTAATCGATTAATCGATTAATCGATTAATCGATTAATCGATTAATCGATTAATAGATTTTTCGATTAATCGATTAATCGATTAATCGATTTTTCGATTAATCGATTTTTCGATTAATCGATTTTTCGATTAATCGATTAATCGATTTTTCGATTAATCTATTAATCGATTTTTCGATTAATCGATTAATTTCGATTAATCGATTAATCGGAAATAATCGATTATTTCAAATAATCGAAAATCGATTATCTTTTTCAATAATCGCCCAGCCCTAGTGATAACCGCAACTAAGGTATAATGGCACGCGTCGTTACAGGGCAAAATAGCATACCCACCATGTTATATACCGACAATCTGAAATTTTATACGTGTTTTTGTCAATTATCCTATTTCGTTCCAAATATATTTGGAAAATGTAAATGAAAAACCAGTAGACAATTATAATATTAGGATGCTGATGCTAGGTAAAATACTACAAAATGTGTACGCAATTTTGCCCTTATTTATCAAATATGTTTCTTTTTGTGTTAGAATTAGCTTTTTTTAAGATTTCTTACTTTGTGATAAAATATATAACTTTGCTCCATGTTATCTAAAATACGTTTAAGTTGATACTTTTTTATAGGACATATTTTATTAAGAAGGTCCAACCTAGTGAGAATAAAATGGTTCCTGCTACTTTTTAAAAAACAAGTTCGAAGTAATGTAAAAATAAATTTTAACCACACAATATACTAAAAGTAATAATACGTGACTGTACAATGTTACTTTTATCTTTGGTAAAAAAGTCATTCCAGAAAATTTATCGTATTTTAAAATAGTATCATGCCATTTTCCCCACTTAAAATCTGATATTTTTGTATGGGTAGGAACATTTATAAATATTATGCATTAAAAAGTTTACCACAATTGTAGTAAGTTGTTAGTCGTTTTATATCTCGCTGACAAACTCAACGGCTCATCATTGCCAATTAAGCAATTGCTGCTCGACAAAAAAGCTTGGTTTTTACCTTTATAAAATAATAATTTTTGGAGCTTAATTTTGTGGCCAGTTTATAATGCATTTAACCATGGCCACGGAAGAATTTTTAAAGAAACATACTTCTACCAAATACATCCCACATTAGGGAAACCATCACTATTTCGGCCGTTCCTAGGTGACTGATAAACCAGTTAAATCACTGCGTTTTCCAATATTACATTTTAAAATTTAATATTTTTAAAGCGCTTAGACCTCAGTGGGCCTCCTTGGGCCCTGGGCTCCCGGGCACCGCACCCAGCTCCCCGGTGATATGTCCGGCCCTGACTAACACAGAACAAAAATCTTAGAAGTGGCTTATTTAGCAGGATGCTTGAATACACAATTTCACTAATGTTAAGAAATTTTAACAATTTCTTAACGATTTCTGCTCATATTTTGAGGATAGTCCTTTAAAACAATTTTCTACAAAAGTTTCGTTTAAATTCTTTTAATTTTAAATTGACAAATTATTCCTTAAATTAAAAATAAAAGTTGTAAAATTTGACAGGAAATTTTTGTAGATAATTACAATTTTAAATTTTTAATATTAAAAAATAACGCCAAAAAAATGACAACCAAATTGCTTTATGTACGAGTATCTCTCTTTACTTCGAGCTATTCATATAATTCGGGTCTTGTTTTCACTACGATGCTAACAACAACTGCTAAATAAGCCTTAAATACGTAGTGTCATTTTATTACTTTTGACTAGCCGGTAAAACGTCTTTTCGACCTTTCTTTTGCTTGCAACCTTTTCGTGGTAAGTGAATTTTTGTGAAGTTTTAAAAAAAACTAGCCAACTCAGTAATCTCAGACTAGCTTACCTAAAAAATCAAAGCTGGTTACGCCTAAGTAGTAGGTCTTTGTCTTCCTGAGTTATATTTGACTCCTAAGCGCAGTTATCAAATATTTTAAGCGGCAATCTAAATAAATAATACGTATATAAAAATTGCATTAAGGTATGTAGATACACAGATCTGTTATTTCTAGGTGGGGAAAATTTTTATAAGTAGCTACCTGATATAAAAAATGGTTATTTTTACTCAGGTTTCAAAACCTGGCTTTATCTAAATGAACCGACTCTATCTAATATTAGGTATTTAGCGTCATTCTAACTACTATAATGCTGACTCATTATTTTAAAAAGATGTCCACTGGCTTCATGTATTAAAAAAAGATTTGCTTGAGGTTTAACGGTTCCGATTACGTTCGATTTGGTCCAATTACGCATAATGTTTTATAATTCCTTCGGCAAACCTACCCCGTCTTGGCGGATTTAGTAGTATATATTTGAAAGTATTTAAACATCACATGAATGGTTTCAGAAGCCTCACATCAAGTTTAGGTTACAAATGCGGATTGAACACCATCACGAGAATTTACAAAATAAGATTTTAGTGAACAATAAAACTACGAAGCCCTTAATCTTTTTTTAACGATTCAAACATAATTGAGTTGTCTTAGTTTCGCTTAAAATCCTGGAAAAGCTGCAAAAAGAAATAATGTTTAATAGTAAATTTTAAAAAGCAGTTCATTTTAATAAGCGTAACTCAGATATCTGAGTTATTAGTTTTTAATGATGTTATTTCAAGTAATTCCGTCAAAAAATCTCGATTTTTTTTTTAAACTACTGAAACGTCTGCGGGATGAACGAATTAAGATTGCGCAGAGTCATACGATTTTCAAAACTGCATTTCTTGTTGTGTTCATGTTTGTGTTCATTGTAAACAACTTTAATGTTCGTGTGATCATGTCGAAATTAGCGAAAAGAAAGTTTGTAGAACATTTATATAGAAAAGGGGGTCAAGAATCAAGGAAACTCGTGCAGTTAACTGACCTATAGTTCATACAAAATAAAAACCGGTGCACGTCACCGATGACGCTATTAAATGAGCGCAGTCATACCACCGCATAATTATTATAAAACGAAAACTGTAATGGAGTGTTTTATTGAATTTTAAATTTCGCGCCTGATATTCGTTGTTAGGCAGTTGGCAGCATACGCGAAGTTGCCGCGTTGTCGCGTTTAATTTCTTGACATTTCTAGTTTGTTGACAGCTGTGGTTGATAGTTTATCCCAGCTTCACAAAGGTTTTATTTGTTTTGTGTCTTGTTGGAGCTTTAAACTTTTATCTTGCGTTTAAAAACTGTTCTTTTAGAACAATCATAGTGTTATACTTGTCAGAGTCCTGTTTGCGAAATGCCGAAGCAGTTAAACAGCCGTTGCCAACAGTTAGTAGCATCTGTGGTACGCTATTTTGAATAAGAACGAGACAATAATGACCCATTGCTACCCTTAACAGCTGTTAGAGAGGTAATTTTAATATTATACCTATATAATGATAAAAAATTTAGGAAAAATTACCGTCAAATATATTGTTTTAGGGTGTAGCAGCAGCCCTAAACTTGAAAGTTTCTACTGTTAGTTCTATTTTACAAAAAGTAAAAAACAATGAAGTTTTAAAATCGCCCAGAAAGAAAGAAGAAGCCTATTGAAAGAAATAAGTTTTAAATGGAAAAAAGATGAGCCAAGACGAGGGCTTATGGAACTTCCCAATGTTGCTCTAAAACGGGTCGATTTTTTGAGATCTCTTATCAAAGAAAAAGAATACTTTGCACAAATTTGTTTTCTTAGATGAAACCTGGATTTTTCAAAATGGCACCATAGATCATTCATGACAAGATATTAATAAGAAGAGTGTAAAAACTACTAAAGTTGATGGTAAAAGGTTAGTTACGCAAATGTATGAAAATGTTTTTAATCAGAATTATTTTAGATACATCGTACTTCATGCTGGCAAAGAAGATGGATTTATCGAGGGTGTAGAGCTTATATTTTCCTCAAAAACTCAACTTGCGGATTACCATGGTGAAATGAACCAACAAAATTTCCTGAAATGGTTTGAAAATCAATTATTAAAGAAATTGACTGAACCGTCTTTAATTATTATTGACAATGCCCCTTATCATAGCATGTTATTAACCAAAATACCAAACGGCTCATGGACCAAAGCTGCCATTCAAGACTGGTTAACTAATAATAACATAGAATTTGCAGCCCCGATGCTTAAAAGCGAGCTTTTAAGAACTGTAGCACAGTAAGTATCACATACAATTTAGTATGTTAACATATTTGCTAACTAGATATTTTTGTAGGAATAAACCAGCGCGAAGATATTTAGTAAATATCTTAGCAGAACAATATGGACACCGAGTTTTACGTCTCCCCTCATACCATTGCATTTTTAGGTTTAAATATTTACTTTAGGAAAGTACCTTATGTAGCGGCTCTTGTTACGGCCATAGAACTAAGAAAGTTTTAGCCCTAATACAATGCATGTACATAGTTAGATTTAGGGGGCTCTGAGACATGACGTTACAAAAAAAAACTTTCCTTGATAAAAGTAAATTCCAACAACTGACAAAGACTAAGGAAGCAGAATTCACCCACCATGCAAAATCTCAGTTTTGGGTAGTCACGACTACCCAAATTTAAGAAAATTGCTGGACATGCCCGTGCCAGCTTTCTCACTTCATAGGAGGACACTCCGGGCTTTGTCCCATCCTGGAGAGACCTTCTGGAAAAACATTCTTTTTTGAATTTTAAACATTATCGTCACCTCTTCCTTGGTGGATCGCTAGCAATTTCTGGCTAGCGGGGTAACAAGGTGGTGGGTCCACCCATGACAAAGACAGACGCGCTGTCTGTCTTTTGTCCAATCGGTACCAATCGTACCAGGCATCCCTGACAAGACAATTGTGCGACAGTACAAAGAACTGCACTACAATATTTGTATGTGTTAGGAATGTGGTAGAGGATTTCTTCGTCGACCGAGGTGGTACCACCCCACACATCCTCTTAAAGGGCTGGTGAAGTCCGTACGGATGTGTCCGCCTCTGGATGTGTGAGTGGGATTTCCCCAGTACACCCACGGTACATAGTACTTAGACTTCGGTCTTGTCAGAACATAAAAAAAACTGTATGGTGCTTGTGAAAAAGTTTTTTATTCTTTAATATATTTTTAAAAATTAATAAAATTCAGTGTACTGTTTTCCTACCATTTTTTCTCCCATTAAACGATATCTTTACTTAAGCTGGCCATAGACACAGAGAGATGTATGAGTGCATCAAAGCGCGTGCCTCAACGCCCGTGTATGGTATGAATGTGGCACGCACGATAAAAAAAGGTTGTCATTTCATATTTACACACGGGCATTGATGAACGTGCGTTGATGCACGCCTACATGTCCTTTCGTCTGTGACCAGTTTTACATATCATTTTTCGTACTCTGTTTTGTGCTTGCATATTTATACACTAATCAATGTCTTTTACAACGATGTAAACTTTTTAAATTATCCTACATCTTTTTAATGTTAAAAGATAAGTCATTTAACAAAAAATAAATGAGTAAATAATTCAAAAAAAAATCCATCCATGTGCTAGGTAAATTATTTCTCAATATTCGATAAATTTATAACAATCTGGCAACAGTGTCCTCTAAAACTTAAACACGTGTTTGATGACGTGCATCAGTTTTTATTTTGTACGAACTTTAGGAAGCAGTGCATTATATTAAGTACTAAAGAGAATCAGAAATGTGGAAGAATGGAGGCAGAGACCAGTGTCCAGAAGGCCGCCAAACATACGTGGAAATGATTTAAATGGTCTGCTCGCTCTAGCACGACGAAATTGTCGACTAGGGTTTCGAAAATTGACTGGCAGGTTTAGAAATTAAAAAACAATATATTGTATATTTCTCCAGAAAGGGTTCGAAAATCACTAAGGAGACGAGATTTTTAATCCAGAAAACCAAGAATAGTTCCTGATATAACACCTGCACAAATGTAGCAAAGAGTTAATTTTTCTCAAAATTTTCAACAAGACAACTTTGAGAATGTATTAATATCTGATTAAAGTTGCTTCCAACTTGGAGGTAATAGGCTACAGATTTTATTAAGACAACGTCCCACCACTGAAATTTCAAAATTTTCTTACAAAGTGATGGTTTAGGGGGTAATATCAATGCGTGGTGTAACTCGGTTGTGTATTATCCAAGTTATTGTGGATAGCACAAGGTATTGCGAAGTTCTAAGTTGCTTTCTTGTTGAAACTGCTAAGGTTTTGTATCTAAAAAGATAGCGACTACAGCAAGATAACACAAGATGCCATACGTCTGCGTACACAAGCACATCGATACAGGAATTGCAGATTCACACAATTCCTTGGCCTGCAGCTTCCCCCGACCTTAGTCCAACAGAAAATGTAAAGGGGCCTTATGAAAATAAGGTACAAATAATGGCACAACACACTGGAGCTAAATTAATAGCGTCAATATTACGAGATTGGAATACCATTACTGCAAAGATGGACATGAATTAACAATAAGGATTGGTTGGTGATCCTAGTTGTTTAGGAAAAGGTATTGAGCTAAATGGTTAGCAAATAGTAAATATTGTACATCCTGAAATATAATTTAGTTAATAAAAATATATTACTTATGGTATGAATGATAAGACGCATATTACTTTTTCGGATAATTTATAGACGGTCTATATTTTATTAAACAATTCAATTTCTTAAGAAATACCCTCTAAGTATTCTATTGTGCCAAACATCATTAAATGTCAGTATCGCCAAATTCAAGTAAGCATATTTTGCTATACATTAAATGTAAATCCTAACGAAAGTTTAAAGACAAATAATGTTCAAGTTATGATTTACCACTGTCGAAGTATAGCGTAAGATCAATGAAACGAAAATACTTATTTGTAGCTTCTTAACATTAGCTTAAACAAATACCTTTCTTTACTCCTTTAATTTCTGCAGATGTAGTTAAAGTCCGGATTTGTTGAGAAATAAGCAGTCATCATCAATGAATCAACTGTCGGCAATGAAGGAAACAAAATAGGTTTGTTATCCCGCAAATTATCCGATTGTCCTTGCGGTCATTGTTGGTCAATCATTTTAATCAAACGAAATGTTTCTTATCCACGAAATCTCCTAATCTTCCAAAAAAAATCCAGAGAATAAATTAACACTTGAATTTACAGCACACCAATCATAATACCACTTTTATTTACATATACCTAATGTGACGTCACAACCAACGTTTTGCAAGTTTCGAATTTTTTTGAAAATTTGTAATAGAGAATCTTCTTATTTCTTAATAAAAACCAAAATAAATAAATAGATAAAAACAATCGCAATAAATATTTAATTTATGTAGAGAATACAAAAACATAACATTTCAAATTTATTTGAACTACGAGTATATGCATATTGGCTATTGTCACAACTAAATGCTGGTATTAGAGTAGCTCTGGTAATATCTTATTAATACTTAAATTCAAAAATAGCCGAACGAGCGCTACTGATAAAACTGAGAGAGGAGAACATAGAGACAAAAATCCCGCCACACCAATTTGGATTTCGTCCTGGCCACAGCACGACACTGCTGGTGGCCAAAGTGGTACAGGACGCAATGGACAAGTTTAATGTTCAACAGAACACGGTTCTCCTCTCTCTGGACATAAAGAGAGCATTTGACACAGTGTGGCGTAATGGCCTACTACATAAGATGTACTTCTTGCATGACATTCCCCTACACTGGGTCGCGCTCACTCACTCCTATCTGACAGATAGGAAGATAAGAGTGAGAGTGGAGGGGGAGTACTTCGACGAAAAAACAATTACAGCCGGCGTGCCGCAAGGGATCGTACTGTCGCCCATCCTATACAGCCTGTTTACAGCCGATACTCCTACAATTCCGACAACAAAAATGGTAATGTACGCAGGTGACACCCTAATATATGCTCACTCCTACTACGCCGAAGCGGCGAAGGGGCAGATATTGGGGCATCTCCATCACCTGATTCCTTTCTATGATAAGTGGAAGATAGAAATAAACCCCACCAAAACGGAGTGTTGCGTAATACCCAAAAAATTCACCCATACTAAAATATTCATACCTCTCAAAATAAAAAAAATGTTCCTATCCCCCCGAAACGTATGATAAAATACCTTGGGGTGACACTAGACGAGAGGCTGTCATTCAAGCTACATGTAAATGCAATAATGCAGAAATCCTTCTTAGCAACACAGAGCTTGTATGCCATCCTCTCGCCTAAATCTTTTATGTCGCCCCAAAACAAATTAATAATATATAAACAGATCATAAGACCGGTGATCTGTTACGCGGCACCCGTATGGTGTTCTATCTCCCAGACACAATACGAAAAAATACAAAGAGTGCAAAACAGGCTGTTGAGATGTGTGACAGCGGCCCCAAGAAGGACGGTGATCAGGGATCTCCACGAAATGGTTGGGATCGATAAAATATCAGACTACGTCACGGCGATAAGTGAGAAGTTTTATGTAACCAAGCCCACAAATTCTATACTAACGCTCAGTCTAACGCAAATACGCTACAACGCGGGCCAGCCACATAAACATGGCCCAATCTACAAGAAACTTCCCATTTATCGCAGAGACGTAATAAATGAATAAAACAATAGATAGACCGTAAATACATGTATATATATATATATATATATATATATATATATATATATATATATATATATATATATATATATATATATACACATATATATATATAGATATATATATATATATATATATATATATATATATATATATATATATATATATATATATATATATATATATATATATATATATAATATATATATATATATATATATATATATTATATATGAATATATATGATATGAATTCAGATTGAATAAAAATATTTATAAATGGCGCTTCACTATAAAAAATGGTTGATATCGGCCCTGAAAAATTTTTTCTTAAGTAACAGCTCACCACTGGCAATAAACACATGGCCATATAAAAACAGCGGGAAACGCCAGTTACAGAAAAAAAAACTTTTGTTTTGACATCAGTAGTCACTCTGACGTTGCTAATTCTCTCTAGAATATTCCTATGTAACAGATTTGAAAAATAATAGATTTGTTATCTTTAAAGTAAGAAATCATACTAAATATTTTAACACATTCAATTTCAAAACGTTAAAATACAACAACACAAAAAATTCAGAGAACAGCTGTTCACAACAAGAGTAAAATTTTGTTCAACTAGGTCGACCAGAAATTTCTGGAAGAAAAAGAGTACCTATACAAAAATTTTGGTTCCAAATTAGCTTTAAACAAAAAACTCCCAATACTTAAGCATGTACTTTTTTTTATTTGCCTATTTTAAATCATATAACAGAAGATTTGGCATTTATTAACAGGTTTATTTACCTTTATCGTCCTTAATTCGGTGGTTTTATGGCAAAAGGTGCTATATCGATATTTTGGCCAAATCACGTTTTTTGTATTACATATTATAGGTATGGCAATAAGATCTATGTTCTCTAAAAATCATATGGCCCGATTTGCCTTAAATATAATTCTATTTTAAATTGTCAAGATGAGCTAAGTTTGTTTCTATTACATATTTTTATGGCAGAATGCTTCTTTTTGCTCGCCTGTAAAATTTTACTTTTCTCACATATCACCTTTTGCCATAAAACCACCGAATTTTTAAGCGAAATTCGTCACAACTAAATTAATAATAAACTTTACCTTAATACCATCTTCCAGTAAATAGCCAACACTATAAACACATACCACATTAATAATTTCAAAATGTTAAAATAGAAAAGCTGTTTAAACCAAAATAAATACCCCAACTTCAACTAAATTTAAAATGCACTTCACTAAGCGACGAAACGATATTTTGTTAATATTAAACGGCTTTAACTTTTGTTAATATTTAACGGCATTAACTTTTTCTTTCACAAATTAAGAAATAAATGGCAAAAATAGTGTAAACCGTATTATAGACAGCTGACGATGACGCATGAGCTCGGTTCAGCCAATCGGAATCACTCTAGCGGGCGGAATGGGGTCAACAACCCTTGAGCGTGGCTTCGGCAAGCAAGCTTCGCAACCGTGGGTTATTCCAGGGACGGCTCTAACCTAGTTGGAAGAAAAAATTAGTAATCCATTTGAAAATAAAATACAAATATATTTATTTACCCACATTGTGTTATTTGAAAATGCGATATACGAAACTACTTCGGTTACAGTGCTACCATACAGAGTGTCTGAAAAGTCTTGGCAAGGGCCAATATCTTTACTATTAATAAAGATAAAGACACCAAATTTTAGTTGTATCTTATAGGTTAATAAATCTACTTTTTTATGTAATTTGACTTTTACCACCCCCTTGGGGGTTACGCTAGGGAGTTGACGTCAAAAATTTTAAATGAAAACCTATGCCGTGTGGTACCTCATTTTAAAGGTATTTTCGAGAATGGCAGATGTTACTTCTTGGCAGAGTTCCAAAATGGACTTTATTACTGGCAAGAAGTTCATGGTGGTCATTCTAAACAACTTTTAACGTAATAAGTAAGGCAGACACTGCTGGTCTGTTACCAGACGCGTCGATACCGAAAATAAGTACGTACGTATTGCGGTATTTGACAGAAATAATTTAATTCATGGGCGTTGCCGTGATTGTGTGAAATAAAAAAACGGTTGAGTGCGAGGTCGACTAGCGCATAGAGGGTGCCGTGCCACACACAGTATTGTGAATTTCTCACAGGACGCAAAGTCTCAATAACTATGGTAAACTTGAATAAATAACAGGAGGCGGCTATGCCGGAAATACGTCAGTACGTATAGGTTATATAACTTATTATAAAGGCTGGCACAGTTGGTCTGTTCCCAGAGGCGTCAGTGCCGAAAATAAGTACGCACATATACGGTATTTGACAAAAATAGTTTTATTCATGAACGTTGATGTGATTGTGTAAAATAAAAAACGGACGAGTCCGAGTTCGACTCGCACATATAGGGTCCCGTACCACCGTAAGACTGTGTTTATATATTTTTAATAAATTTGCTGATGTTTCATCTCATATTCTTGTTGTGCGGTGTCACAATGTCACATAGTTAAGAATGATCAAAAGAGTAAGACGTCATAAAATCGAAGAAATATGTTAAATACGTAGTTGTAGTTTTACTATTGGAGATATATTCTTCAAATTGGGTAGGTTTGAATGAAGATACCAGAGTACATCCCCTGAAATTTTGTGCGCATGTCTAGCCCTCTTGGTTTGCGCATGGTACGCATTTTGGTCTACTGCGCAGATGTAAAAAAAATAAAGAAGTCGAAAAAAACTTGGGAAAAAAGTTATAAAGTTAAATACGTAGTGGTACCTTGACTGCTGGAGATATATTCTTAAAAGTGAATGGGTTCAAATGTAGACACCAAAGTCCATCTGAAATTCCGTGTGCATGTCTAGCACGCTCGGTTTGCGCGTGGTACGCATTTTGGTCTACTGCGCAGATGTCAAAAACGGAAAATATAAAAAACGACAAATGAAGAAGTCCAAAAACGTGGAAAAAGTTAGAAAGAAAAGTGCCCCACAAAAGAAAAAATAAATGTGCGAGCAGACTGGTACTGTATGGCACAAGAGGTCGACTAACGGTCGACTTATGCCTCGCCCGATTATACGATTTACGGTTTATAATTTTTATAGGCTTGCCATTTAAAAATGAATTAAAATACGGAGTTTGCGGTAAAATGTTTCTTTTTTGAAGACTTTTAAAAAAAGGGACCACACGGCATAGGTTTGCATTCAAAATTTTTGACCTCAACTCCCGAGCGTCACCCCCCAAGAGGGTTGAAAAAGTCAAATTACCTGAAAAAAGTAGATTTATTAACCAATAAGACACAACCACAATTTGGTGTCTCATGCTTTAATAATAGCAAAGATATTTACCCATACTAATACTTTTTAGACACCCTGTATGTTATATTACTTTTACCGAAGTATTTTCGTATTTCGCATTTTCAAATTACACAGAGTGAGTAAATAAATATTTGTATTTTATTTTCATATCGGATCTCAATTTTATATCCAAGTAGGTTAGAGCCATCCCTGGACGAACCCCCGTTACCAAAGCTTTAATGATATCAATACTGTTTTCTTGTTTAACTTGAGAAGAAAGTTTTAAGTAATTAGTGTAGTGTGTTCAACAAAGTCTTTTGTTTAAGCTGATAATTTTTACTTTTGCTCATTAACAATAAAAAATAAGTTTGTACTTTGATCCCAGTGTTTATTAAAATTATCCTAACAAATATCCTTCAGCTGGTTCTGGACAATACGCTACGGACGCACGCTTGTTTGGAAGCAAGTAATGGAAGACATTTTCAACATACCTATTCTCTGCTATGTAACAAACTAAAACCCCTACTACGGACCTGTTCCATTGCCCTTGGATGTTTTGTCGTCATGCGGCCATCCCATGAGGTGCTGCCAAAATGGCCCGCAAACGAACTACGCCAAAAGGGACAGAAGATGTCAGTAAAAGCGAGAGAAAGGGAGAAGAAGAAAAACTTCTTCCAGACAAGAATGGGAAATTAAGTAAAAGTGTCGTGTTTTAAAATATTTGGAACGTTATTATTATTATTTAGCTCACGTGTAAGCTTAAGAACGTGCTATAGTTTAAGCTTAATCATGTAGAACTCATAACTTTAGTCTAATCCTGAAATAAAAGTTAAAAACTTAACGTTCGCGCTTTATTTCAAGACAACGACGTTACAACTATAAAATAGGTTGTGCTCCGATTATAGCGTTTCTTAAATTAGCCTAATACGGTTGAAAATTAAATTAAATAAGACACTAATAATATTTACATATTATGGTAACATTTGCGGGTGCAAAACTCATTTATGGGGATCTTTTCAAAAAAGTTTAACATAATTTCTTCTTAACTGAAGGACGAATAACAACTTTCTGAACATGCTGCGTGAAACAGAATAATGTGTTTGTTTACAAATGCTGTAATGAAAGAATTTTGCTTATACTTTTAAAATACTATGTAGTTGAGCTCAATTAGTATTGTTCGTTTGGATTTTTAACTTTTTCTTAGCAGAAAGTTTATTTAAGCTAGTAGGAATAACGCTTATCTTATTTATAACCTAATATAAGGTGTCATAAATATTAATTAAAACTGAGGCTACTACAAAAAGGATTAATTTCGCAGTGCCTTTTTACTATTTTTAATTTGTTTTTTTTCTGAGGAAAAGTTTTTTTCTTTGTCTTAAATTACGCTTAAAAACAGAAAATAAATTCTTTTAAAGATTTATATGTCTGGCAACGTTACAACAAATTCAATTGTTTTAAGTTTCTCGCGCGCATTTTTCTGTCTGTTTGTTTTCTGTATCGTGAATTCATTTTCTCAACAAGCAGAACTTTTTATAAAGAATGACTTTTGGTCGTAAAATTAATAATAAAGATTTTTCCCTCTTGGGGACTCCATCCGCGGACACACTGTATATATATATATATATATATATATATATGGGTATTTCTATTTTAACTTTAAATTTCACCGAAAAAAGCATTAAAAGAAATTTTTTTCTTAGATATCTACTTGATAAAGTCCCTAAACTTTTTGTTTTACCATAAAATGGTCAAAAGCAATAAGGAAAGTTGGATTGTTCGAAAATTTTTATAGGCAAGGCAAAGGCAAAATCATCAAACCTACTAAAATTGTCACCTCTGTCCCCTTACTTTATGCTTCGATATTTTGTATACCAAGATACTTAAACTCATTAACATAGATTATCTAGTCAAAATATTTATCATATAGAACAGTTTTATAGAAATTTTAGTAAATCACAGTAAAATATTTAACAAAAAACAATTTTTTTTTATAAATTCCTTTATATTTCCAATTTTGCAATAGGTTTTTTGTTTTTATTAAAATAATATAATTGCAATCTTATTACAGTTAATATTATAAATACAGTTTCTATCAATAAATGATTGCAAAAATTAATTCAACAGTCAAAAACTGAAAACGTAATAGTTTTGACGCAAAATAGGAAAGGGGACAGAAGTGACCAAAACGGGACAGTAGAGACAAAAATGAGATGTTCCATGAAATCCTCATTCTTTATTTTAAATTAAATTACACCCTAACGTAACAAAAACTAAAAACTAACAAATTTGAACATGAAAAACGAATGTATAAAAAGTAAAAACAATCTTAAGCAAATCAGTATTTAAATTAAACTTAAATAAACCACGTCCATACTTCTCCGGTTCCGCAAATTTTCCTAAAATATTATTGTAATTAAACAAAAAAATATCAGTAACGTCTGGAAAACCATAAATAAATCCTTGATGATCTTTTGTTGTTTTTCCTTTAAAATGTGCCTTCAAACCTTTGTCTCACCGTCAGTACTTGACATAATATATAAAAAAGAGGCTGAGAACCTTGCTTTGAACATTCAGATCTAAAATTAACGAGAAGCCAACTACCTGTTGCTACTTTTATTTATTGGCAAAAAGGGTTCATGTGTTTGAGTTTGGTCAACAATTTTGGTGGGAGAAGTAGATTTAAAGAAAGCGGTAAATCATCTTCGAAGTTATCTTCAGCGTCTATTTCGTTATTATTAATTGCATCTAAATATATTAAAAAGCATCAATGATTTAAATTTAAATTCTGATGGTTGAAGAAGAAAGTGATCGCATTTAAGGTCATCACAGTTAAAAGAACTCTTGTTTTTTAATTTTAGAGTTTCTGGATTTTCACTGGACCAAATTATTTGTCTAATTTTCATTGTATTGGGGACAATAGCTGAATTGTCTAACAAAATGTTGGACAAGTTTTTAACCTTGTAGATATCACTGGTGGATAATTGGTATAAAAATATTTTACTGTTATTTTTCTTTACAGCCTCAATAAAACTTTCTGCTGATGTTATGCTGTTACAATAAGTAACGGATTGGTTTGCAACTCTTTTCAGTGCTCCTCCAACAACATCAGCAACACTTTTCCCATGTCCGGGCTCATAACAATTCCAAGTAAGACAATCAATTTTGAAAAATGAAGGAAAATAACAGATCAGTTGGAAGTTCCTCCTATTTTTATATTGCGATGTTGGCACATCACTGACAAAATGGGCAACCTTAATATCTTTTTCTGCAATCAAAACCATGATAGGTTTTAGGTATGCCCAGATGGAGCAAGCATTATGAAGTAAATCATCCGATACGCCAGAAAATTAAATGCATAAATATACTGTGTAGAAAACTTAGCACATCTATGTTTGTCACCTTTGTCCCTCAAGTCACTTCTGTCCCCTTTATACAACTGAAGTAAAACGGGACAGAAGAGACATGGACAGAGGAGAAAATTATTCAGTTTATCTCTTTATTAAAAAAAGTTTCGTTATGCTCAAGGCTTGCTAACATTTTATAATTCTTGTTTTTGCATGCGTAAATTATTAAAATAACAAAAAATTACAAATCAATTAAATAAATACATTTTTGCTATGGGACAGTGAAGACTAGAATCTAGATTGATTTATCATTATAGTATTTTGCCCGTTTTTTAATGAAAAACCAAGAACTATTGCTCAACAAGAACATGTCACGCTTAGAAACGATAGTTAACTGAATCGTTTGAACCTACCTTCCTTGCAGAAGCGCCATCTATAGATGTGCTGCAACTCGACAAATACTGAGAGACAGAAGTGACAGAAAACGCTGGGGACAAGTTAGTTTTTGCTAAATGTGGACATCCTATATATTTTTTTATAAATCTTGTGAAAATTTTAAGAAGTAAACACTACTAAAACTACTTTTTTTATATATCGGCCTTTACTGATGTACATTTTCAGCTGGCAAAATAGCGTTAAAGGAGAAGTTTAAACAGTGGGGACAAGGGACAGAAGGGATATTTAGCCTTTTGCCATTTAATTGAAACCGTAACCTGTGTAGAAAACTACGATTTTAGTATTGTTCTGATTGCAAATAACCATTTACTTTGCCTTACAAAATAAACACTAATGAAATAATAAACTTAAGGATGCAAAATATTGCCGGGACATGGTTTTTTAGAGTTAAGGTAGAAATACCCATATATATATATATATATATATATATATATATATATATATATATATATATATATCTATATGTATATACAGCGTGTCCGCGGATGGAGTCCCCAAGAGGGAAAAAATCTTTATTATTAATTTTACGACCAAAAGTCATTCTTTATAAAAAGTTCTGCTTGTTGAGAAAATGAATTCACGATAAAGAAATTTTAGATCAGATGTATAGGGTGTTAATAAATTAGGAAAACATGAAAATGCTTCAAGAGAGAAGTACAATTATTTATTATTTTTAACAAAAATTTTATAAAGCAAAGTTGTTTATAAACTAACATAAAGACTAAATATAAATTTCGAAATAAAAATTCGAATATTTAAAAATTAATAATGGTTTTTTATGTAATTATTTGCATTTTACAAAAAAATCAATATAGCCGATTTTGTATACGTTCATATTACGTCAACTTCTTATTTACATCTGTCAGTATTCTGATTTCGTGAATTTCGAAAATGTTAACCAAAGAAGAACGTATTTATTTAATACAATATTACGGTATTGGAAATGTGTCTTATCAATACGCTATAGATGTATAATACGCTCTTCTTTGGTTAACATTTTCGAAAATGTCTTCGCGAAATCAGAATACGATACGATAATTCATTTTCTCGACAAGCAGAACTTTTTATAAAGAATGACTTTTGGTCGTAAAATGAATAATAAAGATCTTTTCTCTCTTGGGGACTCCATCCGCGGACACACTGTATGTATATATATATATATATATATATATATATATATATATATATATATATATATATATATATATATATATATATATATATATATATATATACAGGGTGTTTCAAAAAACATGTGCCATCGCTTAAAGGGAGATTCCTTGAAAGAAATTAGGGCAAAAAGTTCTTATGAACATGGGCCCGCAGATGCTTTGTTTCAAAGATACAGGACGTTCAATTTTTAAATGGTCTTTACATGTTAAAACCGATGGTTGGGGAAACGAAACCAGTAAGACGGTTAATAAAATCACATTTATCTCCTAAACGAAATGAAAATTGAAAAAATATGAACAGATAAGTTTTGTTAAGAATTTAACATACTATTTGACCGATCTAAGAAAATGTGAAAAAATCAGTGGAGTACATGTTTTTATTGGAAAAATATTGTACCGTCTTCTCATATGTACGCCCCTGGAGGACCTGTCAAAATCTTTTCATGGTCAGAATTATGCTTAATTTAAGTAATTTACACAGTGTAAATTTCATGAAGCCATTTTGAAAATATTTTGGAAAAACTGAAAAAAAAATAAAAAAATTAACACCCTGTATCTTTGAAACGAAGCATCTGCGGACCCACGTTTATATAAACTTTTTGCCTTAGTTTCTTACAAGGAATCTCTCCTTGAGCGATGGCACATGCATTTTGAAACACCGTGTATATATGTATATATATATATACAGGGTGTTATGAAATTCACTACATATATTGCAACCAGTAAATCCTGACTTCAATTCAGATTGGGGAAAAATAGTCATAAATGGCGCTTCGCGATAATAAGCCAGGTATCGCCCCTCAAAAAAATTTGTTTAATCACTGCACGCCACTGGTAATAAAACACATGGCCATATAAAGAACAGTTATCTAGGTGCCGTGTTGCCAGGTCTTTTAACAATATTTCGGGTCTTGAGCAATATACGACCCCTCGAATTTTCAACAAATACAAATTTTAATAGCTTGTCAGACCTCCGGTCGAAACGATAACGAATCGCTTGTGCACTTTATTAACACCGATGAAATGTAAACAAACTTATTTCCGTCTCTTCAATATATTTTTGGGAAAAAAACTTTATATTTGATAGTAATCTGATGAGAAACTGTGAGGTAAATAGTTGTTATTAAACCCCATGGGCAAAGGAACATAGTAAGTGAAGTTTTACAACCTATAAACAATTTTTTTAAAATATGGTTTATCCGACAATTTTTTTGCTTTAATGTGTTTCTTTTGAGGTAAGCTTTTTAACAAATCCAAAAATGTTATGAAATTCGTCGTATATTGCTCTAGAACCCAATATTTCTATGTAACAAGTTTCAAGAACTAATATTTTTATTACATTACCTTTAAATAAAGAAATCCTAGTAACTCTCCTACATTATTCTCACTTTCACAAAGTTAAAATACTACCTATAACACAAATTTAATAAAACACTCTAGAGAACAGCTGTTTAAACCAACAAATAACTTCAACTAACTACCAAGGAATTAGTGTTTTTCTAATTTAAAATAAACACGCGCGAACGATATTTTGTTAATATTAAATGGCTTTAACTTTTGTTAATATTTAACAGCTTTAACTTTAACACAAGAATAATGTACACACGATATTATTAAACTCTTCACAATACATCTTTCGCTGGGATTAAACAGCTGCAACTGACGTACGATATCGATTTCTGCCGGCCACTCCATTTACCAATCAGAGAGGCGCTTACTCTGCAGTATGGAGTCAACAACCCTTCAGCCTGGCTTCGGTGGCTACATAATATCTCACCGTCGAAAGAGATCTAATATTATTATGTATTTAAATACAATATTTTTTTACCAAATTTCCTTCTGTAATCAAAGATTTTGGTTACAATTTTATAATACTGTGTAGTTGTGTTCCATTAGTGTGATAGTAAATTATGTGAAACCATATTTGCGACTACCGTCTGTAAATGTGTTAAAATTAGTGGGATACGTTTTAATTTCTACAGTTTAAGCTAGTAGGAATAATTCTTATCGCATTATTAACGTAACAGGTAATTCATAATTGTTTGTGTTACCGTATAACATTGAATATTTTATTCTGCTTACAATATCAACCTAATTTCACGAATGCATATTTTCCCATATTCAGTAAATTGCTGTTAAATTAAAATAGACATTTTTGGTAAAATACATCTGTGGAATTAAAAATTGGATTATTTTCGGTTTTCACTACAATTGATACAATGAGATTTCACGATAATATTTAAGTTTGGCAACACCCTGGCTGAATCATTTGTTTTTCTTCATAATATTTGAAGGTATGATGTCAGACTCTTTAGGAGCGTCGGATACGGGGGTGGTTTAGGGTATTTTTTAAAATAAAAAAAAGTGCGATTTGAGGGGGAAAAGTATTGGGTATGTCTGTAGACTACCCCAGGAGTCACTCATTCAAATATATGCAGTGAATTTCATAACACCCTGTATATATATATATATATATATATATATATATATATATATATATATATATATATATATATATATATATATATATAACTTAAGTTTTATTTTCTGTAAAGTCCTTTTTTAAAAACAATTTTTATTACTGAAAAATTCGACTATTACAATTCGATTCTAATTCAAGACTAAAATTATTAACAATTAAAATAAAGTTCATTCAACGTATATGCTATAATGCAATCTTGCTGATTCTGCTGAATCGACTGTTGTCGGGTGTGCTTGACCTGTGGAATGTGAAGGTGACTGACATATAACTCCTCCATCCTCAGAAAGAAGCATCCCCTGGAAGGTTGATTCTTGGGCATCTGGGTTGAAGAGGGATATCTACCCCTTGATTTTCTTCTGGTGTAGTTGTTGTCGGAGTCTTTTTCCATATTTTGGTTTTCTTAAGCCACAAATAGGTGACTACAATAGCGACGGCAATATAAAGTGTAATGGTCCACAAGCTGGGCACATAGTAATTTTGGGTGTATTTTTCTATAGGCATTACAGGGTTCATGTACGGCACGTCAAAACGTAATTTTTCCAATTCGATGTTGAATTTTGGTTGGTTTTCGGGTAAAAACTGGAATTGTGGTGTATTTATAACCATTGGCCTTCCATGACTAATTTCTTGAAAAACTAGTTCTTGTTTGCGGAATATTATCTTACAATAATTTTGTTTTATAAGATATATTCCTATTAGTTCTCTTATTTCCATTTGGTTTTTGCAGTAAATTTCAAGCTTTTCTTCTCTTGGGAAGACGGCCAAAAATTGGTTAAGGTCCGGGATGATCTCCATATGATTTTCTGAAATCTGAAGTTTGCTGAAGCGGCATCTGCTGGTGCTTTGGTGAAGTAAGATGTGTTCTTCGCAGGACGTGTTAAAATTAGACTGTAGGATACTTGGGCACTGATAAGGTTTACCTTGGGTACATATGCCATTTAGAGGTTTAATTATGTCGTCATTTTTTGATTTTAAAAAATATTTACTATTAGGGATAATAGTGACAAATTCTGACTCATACTTAGAAGGGATTGATAAGAAATAGTAAAGATCAAAATTCGTTTCATAGTCTACAGGCAAAGATAAAAAATAAGTAATTTTATTTAAATCGATTTTACAATTAATTTTTATAATATTTTCAAAATCTAATATATTTTCATATTTAAGTTCGAATGGAAATTGGTTTTTATAATGTGAGAATATTCTTTGTAATTCATAAAACAAGTCTTTGGATTTAATTATACTGGGGTGCATGTTATTTAGTTTACAAAAAGTTACCGAATTTTCTATATCTTGTAACGTATTTAAAATTGAATTATATAAAATAATTAGTTGGTTAAATAAATCTGTTGCAAAAAGCATATCTTGATGTGTAGCGCCGTCTTTAACAATTTGACTTAGCTGCATTATTCTTGACTTTAGAATATACTCATTATGCATTATATCTTTAATAGTTTCGTTAAAATTTTGTACAATTTGGCTGCTTAAGGAATATTGCATTTTTAATTGATTTTCAATGCTTTTCTCATTGGTTTGTAGATGATTTAAAATCTTATAGATTTTTTCACCATCGCTAGCGTCTAAATTACCTGTTACACCTTTAATTACGTAACCTCTCTTATTAACCCTCTCTCTGTGCGATTATTTTTATGAAAGCGGATATTTTCTATTTTTTCTAAAATATTTTTTTTGGCTAAAACTTGTCATTTTATAATTATTTTCTAATTCTTTACTATAAACCGTATTATTTACAAGATAAGACTTAAGATTACTAAATTGCATATTTAAATTACTAAACTCGTTAAATAGAGGCTCTAAATTAAAATAATGAACAAAAGTGTGTTCCGTGCGTTGTAGTTTGGCAGGGCCCAAATTTATTGGCAGGACACCTAGATTTCTTGTAAAGTTTCTTATTTCTATTCCTTGTCCGACCGTGAGGAACCTGAAATATTTTCAAAGTTATAAGTTTTCTTTTTAGGTCTTTTGACATTAGAAATGTGAATTTTTTCTGTAGTATTACCGTGTGCAGTTTTTATTTTCGCGGTTTTCAAATTTTTGTCGATAGATCTAATTTTTTCATTTTTGTATTTGTTAACGGTTTTACTTTGCTTTTGTTTGTTTTTAACAAAAACAGTGTCGGGGATTTCCGGTAGCTTTTCCCTATTTTCGTTGGCTTTATTTATGACGCCTTCTTTTTTCTTTTGAATGTCTTCGTTAAGTTTTTGGTAAAGAATTTTTACTTTGTCGCGATGATTTGAAACATAATTATTTACAAGTTGTTTATCAATATCTAAATTAAAGGGGGATTTGGTGCCAAAATGGCCTGTTACGATTTCGTTTGCGTTTAATTCTATACGCGAGAGTGCGTCGGCATTTTTGTTTAAAACGCCTTATTTATACACTATGTCGTAATCGTATTCTTCTAGCTTCGAACGCCACCTGATTAATTTTGCGTTTGGTTCTTTTAAAGAGAAAAGCCATTCGAGAGGCTTGTGATCCGTTATGATTTTAAATTTTCTACCGAATAGATATGGCCTAAAATATTCGACGGCCCAAACTATAGCTAATAACTCTTTTTCGATTGTAGAATAGTTAATTTCTGATTCGTTTAGTGTGCGACTGGCGTAAGCAATAGGTAAATCTGAGCCGATTTTTCCTTGCGATAGCACGGCGCCAAGGGCGTAGTTACTGGCGTCGGTCGTTAAGTTAAATGTCTCCGAAAAATTAGGATATTGCAAAATCGGTTCGTTTGTCAGTAAATTTTTACACATTTCAAAACATTTTATATAATCGGGGTCTTTAACATTAATGATTGCGTCTTTTTTTAGACATTTTGTTAAGGGTTTGGTTATTTTCGCGAAATCTCGAATAAATTTTCGGTAATAACCAAGTAGTCCTAAAAATCCTTTAATAGCTTTTGTTGTTGATGGTATAGGATAATTTTGAATGGCCTTAATTTTTTCAGGGCTTGGTTTTACGCCATTAGGTGTTACTATATGACCTAGATAAGCCACTTCTTTCCTAAGAAATTCTGACTTATCTAACGGAATTTTGAAGTTAGCATGTCTTAGTCGGTCAAAAACTTTCCTAAGTCGAGAGACGTGTTCTTGTAAACTAGTGCTAAAAATGATGATATCGTCAAGATACACAGCGCAAATTTCATTTTGATGTCCCCTTAAAATATTATCCATAACCCTTTGAAACGTGGCAGGCGCGTTTTTTAACCCAAAAGGCATACGAAGAAACTCGTAATGTCCGTTTTCAGTATTAAAGGCGGCTTTTTGTATGTCTTCTTCTGCCATTTCTATTTGATGGAAACCCGAGGCCAGGTCGAGAGTGGTGAAATACTGACAGACAGCGGCCTAACTTATCGAGCAAATCTGTAATGTTAGGCAGAGGGTAGACATCCCCTAACGATTTTTCATTCAATTTTCTGAAGTCAATCACTACCCTCCACTTCTTTTTGCCTGAGTCATCAAGTTTCTTAGGAACTATCCAAATCGGGGAAGACCACGCCGAATGCGACGGTCTTATAATATTTTGGTCAAGCATATCTTGAATTTGACGTTTTACCTCTTTTTTATGAACTTCTGGGTACCGATAAGACCTTGTGTAAACCGGTATTTCGTCTGTAGTCTTAATGCTATGTTTAATTTTACTAGTAAATGTCAGTTGGTTACCTTCGATGTGAAATATGTCCGAATATTCTTTTAATAACCCTAAAATTGCTTCGCGTTCCTCCGGGTTCATATGTTCATGCCTAACTTTAGAAATATCGAATTTATATTTTTCAAATTTTAAATGATTAAAATTTTGACAATTTCTTGGCTGCACCTAATTATCAAAATCAATCACTTCTATAGGTTCTGAAAAATCAACAGTTTTTTCTAATTCCGATAAATTAAGATCTGGACAAAATGTGTGATAATTTTCGACCTTTGCAAGGCACTCCGGTATTTCTAGATCATCAAATTTTAAATAAGGAATAATAACATCGCCGTTTTATTTATTTTTAACATTAATTCTTACAACTTGTTCGCATCTCGGTTGTAACACTATACAGTTTGTATTGTTATGCGATATGCTATGATAAAATAGTTCTACTTCTGCTTTTGTAGTACTTATAATATTTTTATGCAAATTTACAATAGCGCCAAGTAATGTTAGATTATCCATTCCTAGTAAACAATCGAAATAATCGTGGAAATTAAAAATATAAAATTTTAATGGTTTGTTATTTACCTTAAAAATGTTTGAACAAGGTATCATAGTACTAAATTTTTCTACCATGGTACCGTGAGCTGTAGAAATTTGAAAGGGTCATTTTTTATAGATTTTTTAAAATATTTTTCGGCAATTTTGGGTTTCACAAAAGATCTGATACTTCCAGTATCAATTAAAATTTTTAAATTAAATTCGGGAAAAATAATGTAGGGAAGTTTACTTTCGTTATTAGTGAGATTCATTAATTGGAAATTGGGTAATTCGAGGCTTCTGCCCGAAAAAACTCCTTATTGTCATAATCTACAGGATGTTCGATATATGGTTGGGATTCTGGGCTATCAATCTCATATTGATTTTGTTCTACACATTCAGTGGAGTCGTCAATATGATTTTGATCGTCAATATTATATAATTCCTCTATTATATAATTTGGTCTATTGTTATTAAATTGCGAATTGGGGTGATTGTTAAAACTTTGATTTTGGCCATTATTAAATGGTGGTCTAAAAGTATTTCTTGTCGAGGTACTCATAGGTGTTGGCTTTGAAAAGTTTTTATTTTGATTAGGCCTAAAAACGTTTGGTCTGGGCCCATGATTTCGACTAAATTGGGGTTGGTTTTGCCTTTGTAAAAATTGTGAATTATGCGGAAAATTTGTTAACTGTAAAGGCGGTGTAATTTTTAGTTTATTTTGGAAGTCGGAAAATTTGGTTTAGTCATAGGTTTTTGTATATTTTTAAATTTTTTATGCTGCGCCGATTCAAGTTGAAAGTCATTTGTTAACATACTAAGGGCGGTATTTAAATCCGGGGGATTTTTAGTACGCATTAGCGAACCTATTGGGTCTTTTAACCCTCTTAATAACACCCTTAAAGCTAAATTTCGACAGTACTGAGACAAGATTTGAGCTTCATTTGCTCCACTGTGTGTAGCAATATATGAAATTTGTACATTTAGAATTTGTTGCAATTTATTGTAAAAATCAAATGGTGACTCATTTTCTTGTTTCATCTCTGTCATCTCGATATTCAAGGTGTAAATGTCACGTTTATCTGCGTAAGCATTGAGAAGTGCGGTTTTTCAATCGTGCCAATTATTAATTATACAAGAAGATATGTTCACAGCAGCTTCGCCTTTAATTTTTGCTAAAAGACTAGACATCAGATATTCATTCTGAAAGTCATTGAGATCTACTGTGTTGTAAAATTTATTCACCAATTTTTCTCCTACACTTAAGAATCTTGGGAGTAGTTCAGTTTCGCCATGAAATTCTGGAACCATGCCCAAATATTCTTGTTTTAATTGTGGTAAAGCCATTTTTATGTTATTAAAATTTGTATAACGATTACAATTAAAATTTAGGGGAGATCTTGTGCGATATAAGGTTGAAATATTAGTGATTGATTAGTCTGAATCAGAATTTGTCCCTGAGTCTGAACTTTCAGAATTATATATTTTTAAAGGACCTCTATATGACATAGATACTTACAGAAAAACCAGTATCTTCTCCATGTAACGCCCTTCAATATTCACTTGAAGTTTCACGTCACTGCGATGAGTTGCCGTCGATATTCACTCGGGGCTTCTCGTTAAGCTACTCAATTCACTTAACTGGATTTGAAGATCTGGGGGTTGAAACTCGCGATTTTTTGACTTTTTGTCACTCACGAAATTTTTTAAGGAGTTGTTCTATAAATTGTTGAAACAAACCGGTATTATATGCGTTAATGCCGTTAGAACATCCTACCGACTGCGCCACTTAAGTTTTATTTTCTGTAAAGTCCTTTTTTAAAAACAATTTTTATTACTGAAAAATTCGACTGTTACAATTCGATTCTAATTCAAGACTAAAATTATTAACAATTAAAATAAAGTTCATTCAACGGATTTGCTATACTGCAATCTTGCTGATTCTGCTGAATCGACTGTTGTCGGGTGTGCTTGACCTGTGGAATGTGAAGGTGACTGACATATAACTTATATATATATATATATATATATACATACCTAATGCATGATACGAAGCCCAGCACATACTACAGGTGAGGGGCAGCCCACTCTTAAACGGCGACTACGGCTGTATATCTAAGGAATTTATGTTTTAATGTTAAATAAAATGTTCACCTTTGTTAGTATGATAGGTTTATATGAGATACATTTATTTTTAGATATCTAAGTTATTACGAGTCCCGCTAAATGTACGGCTATTAAGAAGCCCAAAAGTATATACCGTATATAACTCCCCGATTTTAAGAAGCCTGCGGCGTTGCCATAGCATTTTTTAACGTTCTAACGATTTTTGCATGTGTTTTAATATGAAATATCTTTAGGATGCCCCAGGATCCATATCTTTGATACACTTCCGATTATACGAAGCCCGCATATTTTATAATTCAAAATATTTGAATATATCCGTTCTTGACGGTCAAATGTACTTGGAATTTTTGGAAAACGACTTACCAGGATTGCTTCAGAATTTACCTCCAAACATCCAGGCACAAAATATGTGGTTACAACAGGATGGAGCCCCAGCCCATTTTTCGCAACAAGTCAGAGCCCTGTTAAATAATGAGTACGAAAATCGCTGGATTGGAAGAGGAGGACCAGTTGGATGGCCTGCGAGGTCGCCCGACCTAACAAAACTTGATTTTTTTCTATGGGGGCATGTAAAAGACCTCGTTTATAGGGAACCTCCAACAACCGAACAAAACATGCGACATAGAATTATTGACGCGTTTGCCACAATTACACCTGCAATGCTCAGAAATGTGGAAAGGGTCTTTCAAGCGAGAATTGGTAAATGCCTTGAACAAGATGGAAGACATTTCGAACATCTTTTAAAATAAAGTGCTTGTTCTTCCATGGCCGCCTAGCTATTTTGTTCATAAAACTTTATTACGAATAGCGACATTTATGATTTTTGATAAATATTTTGAAAACGGTTTGGAATTTGAAATAAATTGCAATTACAAAAAATATTTGTTTTGAAATTCTTCATCAAATGGTAAAATAATATACAGGGTGTTCCATTTAAAAAACTTGAGAAAAATTAGTTTAAAATTTGTCATTTTTAAAATCTTATTGTGAACACCCTGTATGAAGTAGGTAAAAACTATTTAATTCATGGTGTTTCTAGCCCCCTTCTTATAAATCTCACACAATGCCGTGGTAAAAAAATGCTTTTAGATTGTTTTTTTTTATCTTTTTTCCAGGGCTGCAAAACTTTTTTTTTTTAGTTTTTAATTTATTGCTCTTAAAGTACCGAAGCAAATTAAATAAAATTTTAGGCAATTATGAAGGACACTAATACAAACCTAAATATGCAAAAAAACACGGGGTGTCCCATTAAAAAAAATACAACTTTATGTTATCACACTTTCTTGGTCCGCCCTGTGTATGCGAAAATATTTTCCTAAAATGCAGCTTGTAATACAGTATAAGTCACCATATGAATGAAATTCCTAACTTAATTCGTGTAGGAGCTATGGAAGCCTGACGCACTATTGCAGGACCCTGTATGTATTATGTTGGTCTACCAAACTTTTCATAGATAAACTTTTTTCCAAAGATGCATATATTAACACCAATGAAACTAAAATTATGATATTTTAATTTATTGTCCTCTAAAAGCCAGGACTCAGCATAGAACTATATTTATTTGAAATTATCATTTTGTGTCCCATTTGATCCTCCTTGTGTCCATAACTAACCTTTTAAATATGTGTCAAATTAGTTTTGGTTTACACCAGCGCCGGAGTGGGGGGGGGGGGGGGGCAAAAGGGGCGGTCGCCCTGGGCACAATTTCACAGGGGCACAATCAGGCGCTCCATTTTTGTAAACTAAATTTTTGTAATATTTTAGATAATATAAATAATAGCAATATTTGCATTTTCCAAACTTCCTAAATTACATATTATATGTACATCTTTTAGTCTGTTATATAACTAAATAACTTTTGCTAAGGGCGTAGTACACCTGGCGCTCTAATGAAAAAAGTAGGTCTATTTGGCGTTATGATACGATATAAATAATGATTAAAACTCCGTACAATTAAAATTTTTCGAAAATATAATTGCAGCAGGTTAACTCACGGTTCGTCAACAATTATTGTAACCTAAATGGCTAAATAATAATTGCAGAAAACGCAACGGGTTCAATGGAGGGGGCGCTTTATTAAAAAAAAAATTATAGAAAACGAGTAGAAACTGGTATTATTAAAAGCAATAAAATACTTCAACTTTCCAAAGTACAAAGGTGGGTGTCCACTGCCCACTAGAGCGAATCGCCAGTTTCCGTGATTTTTGTTGTTATTATTTTTTAAATATTTACTTGAAAAAAATTTGTTCCATTTCATTCCTTTTTTCTGACTATGTGGTTTGTCAAAAGAAAAAGAATAATTAAGATGAATACGGAGTTTGTCCTCCATTTGATTTTCGAAACACTTTCTATACTTTTTACAGAAGGGGTGTAGTAAAAGGATGTGATGTGAATACACTCAATGGTGAAAAGAGTAAGTACAAGTAAATACAAGTTTGATTGGGTTTGATTGGGTCAATGGTGAAAAGAGTAAGTACAAGTAAATACAAGTTTTATAAAGTATGATTTTAGCGCGTAAGCTATGCTAGAAAACAAGCAACTTGCAGCACGTCTTCTAAAGGGGCAAGTGCTAGAATGGTCTATGTACAGGGTGGGCAAATAAGCGAGGTAAGCGGCTGTATCTCAGAAACTAATGATCGTGGAGAGTTACGGTAAAAAATTTTATAGGTAAAGTGGGCAAGGGAAACTGCTGGAAATTATTTTCAAGTTTCCAAGATGGCCGCCAGTGGGCGTTTCCGCCATCTTGAATTACATAAAGCTACGTTTGTCGCGATTTTCCCCAATGAATGTAACAAAAAAGTATTTGCGTTTTAATGCTAACTTAAAGTCGAACATTTTTTGTAAAAACAATTTTTCTCTATCTTTCGAAATAAAGTGGTGGGGGGTATTTGAATGTTGTTTTAAATAAATGCCTGTAACTTCGAAACGGCTTAATGGATTTGGATAAATTTGGTATCATTGGAAAGAGCATTTCTTGGGCTTTTAGGTTTCTCGTAATCATGACAGTTGTGACCTACACGACCGCCGATAGAGGGCGTTATTCGATATTATAACCAAAATATTGGATTTTCTCAAAAAATTTAAATGCGATGATATGACTTTTTTTACACTAGAAAATAGACAAATGACCAACCAATAAGCCTGCGCAAACCGCATCTTAATATCTTTTTCCTAACTCAAATTATTAAAAAAAAATACTAAACCAGGAAAATTCATATATCCCCATTTAAAAATGCATCGGTTCCTTTCGATAAGAAGGCAAGTAGTAGGCCATGGACACGACAATCGCCTAACAAAAATATTGCCAAGTAACGTCAAACTTTTGTCACACGCAGGCTAATATTGTTGATTGAGTATAATTTGAGTACTTTTTAATCAAAATGCCTCTCACAAATAATGAAGCTGTTGACATGATTGCAATTTATTTCGAGTGTTTTCAAAATGCAGCTATAGCGGCAAGACAGTACGCGGCACGGTATCCAGATCGCCGTCATTACGGGAGAAGAATGTTTCCGCGCTTGGTACAGCGATTACGCGATACTGGAAGTTTTCGTCGTCCTAAACTTCGCAGGCGTCGCAATGGAAGGACCGAAGAAAACATTATCAATGTCTTGGCTTACATAGAATTTGATAGACATGTAGGAACTAGAACATTGTCTCTACACTTGGGAATAGCACGAACAACTGTTAGAAATATTTTGAAAGATTATAGGTAAATAATTTTATTTTCTTCCAAGTATCTTAGCACATACTCGCAAATACACAATTCAGTGTTATTCTGATAATATTATGTTTGCGCATATGTTGTTTTTTACTTTTAGATTACATCCTTACCACATAGTCTTGCATCAGGCGCTAAATGAACAAGATTTCGACAATAGATTAAATTATTGTCAATGGATGCTAGGAATGCTTGAGGAAAACAGAAATTTCTTAACGGAAATTCTCTGGACCGACGAGGCTACCTTTAGTAGTGATGGTAGGGTAAACCGTCATAATATGCATTGTTGGTCCGTTGAAAATCCGCATTGGTTACGAGAAGTGCAGCACCAGGGTCGCTGGAGCCTAAATGTGTGGTGCGGCATCATTGGGGACAGAATTATTGGACCTTATTTTTTTGATCAAGCTTTAACTGGTAACCGCTTCTTACAGTTTTTGATCAACGACTTGCCAGTTTTGTTGGAAGATGTGCCACTGGAAACTAGGAGAACTATGTTTCTGCAATTAGATGGTTGTCCGGCACATTATTCAATTAATGTCCGAAACCATATTAACGGGACCTTTCGAGAACGCTGGATAGGAAGGGGAAGCCTATTTCCTTGGCCGGCAAGATCTCCCGACTTGACATGTCTTGATTTTTACTTGTGGGGACGCTTAAAAGATATTGTTTATCAAACTCCACCAACAACACGAATGGATATGGAAAACAGAATTCGAAACTCAATTCGTCAAATATCAGCGGCAGAAATCGAGGCTGCGGTTCTGTCGACTCAAGAAAGACTGGAACAATGTGTGGAATATGACGGAAGGCAATTTGAACACAGAAGGCATTAATCGTTTTTCAAAATCGGTCCTTTCCAGGACCACAACTTTATTTAAAAGGGAAATCTCTTATAAATACGAAAACGTGTGACTTAAAATCACAGCACTAAATAAACCGATATTTCTTGTGAATAGTTTTGAGAGGAGTTTGTCTTTTATTTCCATGGCCTACTACTTGCCTTCTTATCGAAAGGAACCGATGCATTTTTAAATGGGGATATATGAATTTTCCTGGTTTAGTATTTTTTTTTAATAATTTGAGTTAGGAAAAAGATATTAAGATGCGGTTTGCGCAGGCTTATTGGTTGGTCATTTGTCTATTTTCTAGTGTAAAAAAAGTCATATCATCGCATTTAAATTTTTTGAGAAAATCCAATATTTTGGTTATAATATCGAATAACGCCCTCTATCGGCGGTCGTGTAGGTCACAACTGTCATGATTACGAGAAACCTAAAAGCCCAAGAAATGCTCTTTCCAATGATACCAAATTTATCCAAATCCATTAAGCCGTTTCGAAGTTACAGGCATTTATTTAAAACAACATTCAAATACCCCCCACCACTTTATTTCGAAAGATAGAGAAAAATTGTTTTTACAAAAAATGTTCGACTTTAAGTTAGCATTAAAACGCAAATACTTTTTTGTTACATTCATTGGGGAAAATCGCGACAAACGTAGCTTTATGTAATTCAAGATGGCGGAAACGCCCACTGGCGGCCATCTTGGAAACTTGAAAATAATTTCCAGCAGTTTCCCTTGCCCACTTTACCTATAAAATTTTTTACCGTAACTCTCCACGATCATTAGTTTCTGAGATACAGCCGCTTACCTCGCTTATTTGCCCACCCTGTACATGTACTTCTTATATATTTTTTTTTATTTGATGTTCTTTTAAAGAAAAAATATTTTTAGAAAATATTTTAAAATCTGTCAATTTTTACTAAAATGTTACATTAATAAAGCTATTAAACTAATTGTAAATTGATTAACTGCCAAATATTAAGAAAATAAAACGATACCTCAGAGTAAAACAATATACCAATCGTTATAAGCTTGTAAAAATTTTAAAAAATCTTTTTCTGCAATCGTGCGCAAAGTAGGATTTTGCGCTTTCTAAATCGTGCACAAATCATCCAAAATTCCATTCCATTTTCAACGAAGTAGGAAAATATTTTTTTTTCATGAAACGCAGGACTCCCTGCTTGTTTTGGGTCTGTTTTTTGGGTTAAAAGTAAAGTCTTGGAATTATTATAATATTCATGTCGAAAAAACAAGTTCTTTTACAGGTATAAGTTCTGAAATTGAGAAAAGTATAAAACAATAAAATAAATATTTTAACAAAACGAGCAGCATCTTAAAAATTGTTGGTTAAGAATAAACTGTACTGAATAAAAGATCAAAAACCTTCCCACATTTTCGGCTACAAAATTTTATTTGACTTGTTCTGAAATGTCTTAACCCCAAAAACCTAAATTGACATACATTATAAATTTTCAATTACCCCTTTTTCCTTCCGTTAAAAACACTGTGCTCAAATTAGGTTTTCTTTACATAATTATAGGAAAAAAGCGACCACCATCACAAAACTCGAGGTTTCAGAATTTTAATTCTATTATCAGCTCGTAAGGATGTGGCTTTACAGGATATAGTTTTCACGAAAATTTTGTTGAAATTGGTTTAGGACTGTCGGATGCAGGGAGGTGTCAAATTGATGAGATGACAGACAGACACTAGAATGTCTTAGAATGTCTTATATGCCCTTAAAATCATCGAAAACATGCACTTTAGTCGAAATCAGAAAATCTTCGGAATAAAAAATACCTTCCCAGAAGCTAATAATAATTTATTTATTTTTACCATAAAAATATTTATACATTATTTTATTCAATGCTCTCCATTGGGATCTCGATTGTTGTGAAGTTTTAGACAGCACAATTATAATACGTAGTTAAATTTAAAATTAAATTTAAAAGTTTTCTTTATCGTCGGTAAAATTCTGCAAAACCCTAAAACTGACGATTTGATTTTTCATAATATCGAGAAATAAATTTACCATTTTAGGAACGCTAGACCTCTAAGATGAAGTAGTTGTTTTTCACTGCGACGATTCGTATCGCAGATAAAATCATCAAGTTAAAAATTTTAATTACGAGTCTGTAATTTTTAGTGCATGCAGAGCTGGGAATAACTACTAACTAAGTTACTTGAAAATATCTAAGTTACTTGAATGTAACTTAGTTACTGTAACTTAGTTCCTTTTTTAAATACCTTAACAGTATCTTGTACCTAGTTACTTTTACGAAGTAACTTGTAACTGTTACTTTAGAAAAGTAACTTAAGTTACAAAACGTAACTTTAGTTACAAATGTAACTTTAGTTACAAATTTTGTAACTAAAGTTATTTTTTTATATGAAAAACATAATTCAGCATATGCAACACATCTTTTGACATATAATCATAACTTTAATGAATATTTTAAAGTTAGAAATATAGAAAATAAAGGTAAAATCTGTACATCTTAGAACATGGACAGAAGAAATAACAGACTAAAAAAGAAAAACCAAATCTTAAATGACCAACTAGACATAGATAAATCACCATTATTCAACTTATTTTAATAATTTATTTTATTATTCGATAATTTTGTTATAAATATTAACAATAAAATTCACCTAAATAAAATTATATCACTGTAAAATTATGTTACTCAGATAACCAATTTTAAGGACAAAACTATTTAAGAACAATTCTCATTTGTAAGTTTGTTAGCCGCACTTGATGAAGTAGCAGCCCAACGAAACATTCCATGCATTTTTTAAATAAAAAAGTGAAAATCTTACACAGTTTTCTCTACGTATAGAAGAATATTTGTATAATATTGTTTGGCCAACCGGTACACAATTACAGCATGTCACTTCCTCTATAGGCCCAATATGTCTCAATATTTCCACTCATGGCGAGTCTTTAAAAAATTGTTACTACTTTGGAAGTAAAAAAGCTTTAAAACCTTTTAAATACAAAATAAAAAGTTATAAGCGATAGAAATTTTGTTAAAAAATCCAGCACCTAACTTCGAATGTTGACCGATTTATTTTATAAATACCAATAAACTATTAACATTTTCCCCATACAAGAGAGCATAGTTCGCGTAATAGGACCCTAATGATAAAATAATGGCGGTTTTTTTATAACGCAATCCAAACTCATGGCATTTCTTTCAACTTTTCTCTCTTTCCTCTCTTCATAACCCAACACATAGAGAGTTATACGATTATTAAAATTAAAACAAGAAAAGAATATAATAACGGCGATCTAAACAATGTTGCCAGTTTTAGAGGGCTTCTTATAATACGTAAGGCATACTGGGCTGGCTAAAATCGGTGTCATATATTAAGTACATATACTGCTAAAGTCAATCTCCCCCTACTGGCAAGTCGTTTGAACTAAAGGTACATGTTTTGAGATATTGTATCGATTTTATGAAGCCCCACAAAATTTTCGTAAAATCGCGTGGTAGTATATATATGGCATGGTTGTGCTTAATACATGCTAATTTTTTAAGAAGCCCGAATCGGGCTTCCTAAAACCACTGTGGGCTTCCTAGTATCTGCAGAACATGGCATTTTTGGCTTCTTAAAGGTGGTTTATATGTATGTATATATATATATATATATATATATATATATATATATATATATATATATATATATATATATATATATATATATATATATATATATATATACAGGGTGTTTCATTAAGGGTGATGAGGTACCATATCTCAGGAATTGTTACTCCAGGAGCTTTGGAAAAAAATCCCAAGAAGGAAAGCGGCCAAGAGAAATTGCTGGAAATAATTTTTAAGTTCCTAACTCTGCCGCTAGACATTTTTCTGGAAATTATCCCTATAAAAGCTATCAAAAAAATATTACACTGATAATTCTACTAGAATTCTACATCTTTTTGGTTTAACACTTTTTGCTGTAAGATGTAAAATTAGGGCGGAAGGGGAGGGGGAAAGTCCACTGATAAAAGTGTCCATAACTTTGGTTTGACTCAACCGAATTTGATGAACTTGGTCTCGTTTAAGAAAGGAAGGCTTGCTAATTTAAACAAAATAATGGTTGTGTTACATTGATTTTCGCGGCACTCGCTAGAGGGCGTTATTTGAGAAACTCTTTGTTTTTCCAATTTTTCTCCAAAATTTTAAATGGAATGACATAGTTATTATATCATAATCGAAAAGTAGAATAAATTTGCAAGAGAAAATGTAAAAAATTCGATTCGATATCTTCATTAGTTTCGGAGTTAGAGCCAAAAGAATAATTAATATCATGTTAATTGAAAAGAGCAATTGTTTTTATAGGTCCGTGGTCAAGCGTGCCATGTAAAATAAAAAAAATTTAAACTTTTTATTAAGTGTGTTTTTCTCTTTTTATTTAATTTTTAAACTGATTTTATTATTTCACACTCATGATTGTTATTTATTGTTTTGTTTTTGTTTACCTTCCTTCAGGCTTAGGACTGGTCCAACCATGCGAAACGCAAGATTTGAAGCGTGTTTAAAGGCCAACGGGCCAAAACAACAATAAAAACCACAACCACCTTCACGTTCTTTATCAAGCCATAGAAATCTTGTTAAGAACAAACAACAAACAAATACTTTATAAATGTTCAAAATGACCACCGTTTTTCAAAATGCAAGTGTTACATTTTTCTCTAGTGCTGGAAACGGCAGTTTCAATTTCAGCTCGTGAAATCGTAGTTATGGCATTTTGAATTCTCTCAATCATATTCTCCCGTGTGGTTGGTCGTGTTTGATAAACAATCTCTTTTAGTCTTCCCCACAAGTAGAAATCTAGCACGGTTAAATCGGGGGATCTAGGTGGCCACGGAAACAAACTACCCCTTCCAATCCAACGATTTGGGTAACTAGCATCTAAAAAGTCACGGACTCTTCCAGAAAAGTGGGCCGGGCATCCATCATGATGATACTATAGGGATCTTTCTTATATCAGGAGGCACATCTTCTAAAAGGATAGGCAGGATATTTCGTAAAAAATTTAAGTATGAGTCGCCATTTAGGTGGCCATGAAAGAATAACGGTCCGATAATTCTGTTTCCTAAAATTCCGCACCACACGTTGACACTCCACCTGTTTTGGTGATCAACTTCCCGCATCCAATGAGGATTACAACTAGTAAAAGTTGGAGGAGATACAACTAGTAAAAGTTGCTTCATCTGTCCATAAAATCAAGGAGAGGAACTGGCAATTTCCGTTGCACATACCTCTTAACCAATAACAATAATCCCGCCGCCCGTCAAAATCAGTATCTGAAAGGGCCTGGTGTAAAACTACATGATAGGGAGGCAGCTTAAAATCCTTTAAAATTCGGAACACTGTAGTGCAACTTATAAAGGGTTTTCCAATAAGAGGTGTTATTTTGATATTCAAAGGAAAATGCCATTTTTTGAGATAAATGATCGGATGTTTATTTCATTATAAAGAGGAAGGTATGCCGTTAATAATGGAAAATAACATCTGCCAAATGACCACCACGACCACGCCTACAGGACCATATCCTTTTCATGAAATTTTCCATAACCAAATCGCAAAGTGGCTGCCCTATGTCCTCGATAGCCTCACGAATTCCATCTTTGAGGTCTTGAATCGACGCTGGGCTGTTGGCGTAGACCTTCTCTTTCACGTGGCCCCAAAGGAAGAAGTCGCAAGGTGTTAAGTCACAAGATCTCGGTGGTCAATTGTGATCACCTCTTCGAGAGATAACACGGTCCGGAAACTTTTCCCGTAAAAGATCAATGGTTTCGTTGCTTGTGTGGCACGTAGCGCCGTCTCGTTGAAAGTAAACGTTGTCCAGATCAATACCATCCAATTCCGGCCATAAAAAATCATTAATCATCTGTCGATAGCGCAATCCATTCACCGTAACTGGAGCTCCAGCCTCATTTTCAAAAAAGTAAGGTCCAATGACCCCGCCGGACCATAAACCGCACCAAACAGTCACACGTTGAGGATAGAGAGGCTTTTCAACAATAACTCTTGGGTTTTCCGAGCCCCAGATGCGACAATTTTGTTTGTTGACGAAGCCACCGAGGTGGAAATGGGCCTCATCAGTCAAGATGATTTTTCGATGGAATTCCGGATCATTTTCATGCATTTCAAGGACCCAATCGGCAAAGACACGCCGTTGTTGATGATCGGCCGGCTTGAGTTCTTGTGTTAACTGAACTTTATAAGCCTTAAGACCCAAATCTTTATGCAAAATACGGTGTAATGGCGTTTGTGGAATGTTTAATTCCAAAGAACGACGAGGAATGGACAAACCTGGGTTTTCTTCAACATGTTCGGATACAGCAGCAATATTCTCAGCTGTTCTTGAGCGACGTGCACGGGTTTTATTCTTCACATCACTAACTTGTCCCAACGGCTCGAATTTTCCCACCAACTTCTGTATTGCGGTCCGACAAGGTGCTTCACGACGACCCAAAAATGTTCGAGTTTTACGAACCGTCTCTGCCAAATTTTCACCATTTTTATAGTGAATTTTAATAATTTCAATGCGTTGTTGAAGCGTGTATCGTTCCATTTTTATTAATGGCGTAGTTTCTACTTGTCAAATGTCAAAAAATTACAGCTCCAAAAGTGACATCTACCGAAATAGCGGGCTATTCAAAATAACACCTCTTATTGGAAAACCCTTTACCTAAGTCTAAAGAAATGTTTCTGATACTCAAGTGCGGATCCAGTTGCATGTACGCGAGAACATTTATAATATTGTCTTCATTCCTTACTGAACGTCTCCTGATGGGCACTGGAATGGGACGTACACTACATGTTGTTCTAAGACGTATTGCCAACCGCCGAAACACATTTCTACTATGGGGTCTTCGCTCAGGATACCTGACAGCATATTCACGTTCCGCAAGAGGAGCATTTTCAAAACACTGAAAATATACGGCAAGCATATCGTAATCCTCGGCGTTGGTATATGCCATTTTTGAAAGATGCAGCACAAAAGTTGAATAACGATGAACTCAAAATTCACAGAAAATCCAAGATAAAATCTTGAGAGATACTTAAAGATTGATTAAAGTGAAATTTCAATTTGTTTGTTTCCCTGACAACATGCCGATTTTGTTTCATAGCTTACTAGGTAATTTTTAATAATACGTCAGGTTAGTAAATTAAAGGCAATAGTAATGGAGTAAAAAGTGAAAAAAAAACACTTAATAAAAAGTTTAAAATTTTTTTTTATTTTCCATGGCACGCTTGACCACGGACCTATAAAAACAATTGCTTTTTTCAATTAACATGATATTAATTATTCTTTTGGCTATAACTCCGAAACTAATGAAGATATCGAATCGAATTTTTTACATTTTCTCTTGCAAATTTATTCTACTTTTCGATTATGATATAATAACTATGTCATTTCATTTAAAATTTTGGAGAAAAATTGGAAAAACAAAGAGTTTCTTGGAGAAAAATTGGAAAAACAAAGTTTCTCAAATAACGCCCTCTAGCTAGTGCCGCGAAAATCAATGTAACACAGCCATTATTTTGTTTAAATTAGCAAGCCTTCCTTTCTTAAACGAGACCAAGTTCATCAAATTCGGTTGAGTCAAACCAAAGTAATGGACACTTTTATCAGTAGACTTTCCCCATCCTCTTCCGCCCTAATTTTACATCTTACAGCAGAAAGTGTTAAACCAAAAAGATGTAGAGTTCTAGTAGAATTATCAGTGTAATATTTTTTTGATAGCTTTTATAGGGATAATTTCCAGAAAAATGTCTTTTCTTACATGACCACAGCAATTACGCCCCCTAGCGGCAGAGTTAGGAACTTAAAAATTATTTCCAGTAATTTCTCTTGGCCGCTTTCCTTCTTAGGATTTTTTTTCCAAAGCTCCTGGAGTATCAATTCCTGAGATATGGTACCTCATCACCCTTAATGAAACACCCTGTATATATATATATATATATATATATATATATATATATATATATATATAATATATATACATATATATATATATATATATATATATATATATATATATATATATATATATATATCTATATATATATATATATAATATATATATATATATATATATATATATATATATATATATATATATATATATATATATATATATATATATATATATATAAACGCAATGTAAATATGTATCAAATATACAAAACTAGTTAAATAAAACACAGATGTAAATAACAAAACCTATAAATAAAAATATAAATAAACACAACTGTAAATAAATAAGGTAATAAATGTAAACATACCTAAAACTAAGCATGTAACTAACTAAATGTATATAAACAACATAAAACACATCAAAACACCGAAAAGCAGTTTAAACGTATACAAAATAAAATAAACCAATCAATTCAATTTTTCAATAAATAAAATCGGTTACGTGGAGAAAGCACGAAATTTACCATACACTCGATGGCAGAATAGGTGCCGCCGGACGCGTTTTAGCCGCCCAGTTCGGAGGTTGTCGCGCCCGGATTGGCTGGGACGGTGAATGACGTAGCCGATGGTGCTCTGTCGCGTGCTGAACAGCCAATCAAACGAGTAACGCCACGCGCCAGCAGAATTACTAAGAACGGCACCATATACGGAAATCAGTCTTTACTTTCGGCATGATATAAAATAATTATGTCACCGTTATGAGACCTGATCCAGGTGGGTCAGAAAATCCAGTTCCTTATGTAAATCTAGGTGGTTTTTCCCTGATTTTTCCACTAAAAATATAACCGCAATCATTTAACCTATAAAAAGTATAAAAAACAACAACCCAATCAGACAAAATAACCTTTAGCTAAGCAATGCAACTCTCTTACACCTTGAACGGACTCCCGGAACAACGGTCACATAATCATTCTGCGGTCATTTTGGTCTCCCCTGAGTCAACACCAGCTCCCAGTTGTACTGGACTATTCGTGGGTGAGGATGCTCACGAAACAGGCCCACGAAAACTTTTCGTTACATTGTATATGGTAGTTGCTTGTGTATTATATACACATGTATTTGTAGATCATGTGATATGTGAACGTATTATTAAGAAAATAAATAGCTTTGAAAGTAATACTTAAATAAATAGTAACTAAATCCTACTATTATTGTAACTCAGAACTGTTTCAATGGTTATTAGTGTTACCCTCGATATTACCATTAAAAGAGTTACATTATTATGTAACATCAGGAAGATGACTTTAATAGTCTCTGAAAAGTCATCTTCTGTTGCAACAAACAACGAGCTCGGCGCAGGGATCATTGAATTCAAAATCAGTCCCGCCACAAATATGTGTGCAAAGGATTTAGAATGTGTATCAGCAACGACAACACTCATTATTTGTTGATTTTTACAACTGCAATGCATGGTTGCAGCTAACTAACTAGTTAGCTGTAACCATGGAGCGCCTTGCAACTATTAAGTTGTTTCTTATTCTCAATTCGGGAAGAAATTTTTGACCGTTGAAGTAAATAAGAAGTTTACAATCGATAAAAAATTTTGATCTGTCAATAATCTTGAAAACGCGCTGGAATTGTAGCAAAAGAACACGTTGATGCATTTCGTTTTTTGTAAAAATGATACTGAGTACAGCCTGTCAAAAGAGAACTGTTTAGGTGTATACAAGGTGTAAATTAAAATAAGAAATGTGTTTTCGAGATATGGGTTACCAAAAAAAAGACTTTTTAATTGATATTTTAAGGTAATTTCACCATGTTTTAAAAATAATTAAATAAATGGGAGCCTTTATATTTCTTAAATTTATCCATTGGCGGAGATCCGGGGATCCTCTATGAGAGTTTGAAACGAATTTAGAATGCCACTGGGATTTCTAAAAATGTGTTTAGGTACGTTTTCGCAGTTAAACTGCAATTAAAAATCACAAATTTTATAAAAAAAAAGCACCATTTAGGACGTAATTTACATTTTGTTATTTACGTGCATTTTCTGCGTAATTTTTGCTTATACTAGTAATTTTCTTTCTTTTTTTTTCGTATTGTTGCTGTACTATATTAAGATCATTTTTAAGGGATTGATTTTTATTTATAAACTCAATGGGTTCATAAGATCCCAATGATATTGGGTAGGTACTTATATATTACTAGTATATAGGGTCTCTTTTAATTTGCTAATGACTGTGGCGTAGGAAGTAATTGGATATTTTGTTGTATAAAGAAATAAAGAATTTGTAGAAATACAAAAAAATTTAGATATTTCAAATTTATTTGGACTACGAGTATATGCATATTGGCTATTGTCACAACCAAATGCTGGTATTACAATAACTCTGGTAATATCTTGTTAACACTTAAATAAATAGTAACTACAAATACCTACCATATTATTGTAACTCAGAACTGTTGCAATGTTTATTACTATTGAAACAGTTAAATTATAATGTAACTTCAGGAAGATGACTTTAATAGTCTCTGAAAAATCATCTTACTGTTGTTATTAAAAACAGTAGTGGCAACTAAACTTACAGTTACAGTTATGGTTATTAATAAAATAGCTGTAAAAACGTTCGTTAACCGATTTCCCTCAGTGAATGTCAGGCAACCAACAAAAAACGAGCTCGGCACAGGGATCGTTAAATTCAAAATCAGTCCCTGCACAAATATGTGTACAAAGAATTTAGAATGTGTATCAGCAAGGACAACAATCATTATTTGTTGATTTATACAGTTACTTAGCTGTAACCATGGAGCGCCTTGCAACTATTAAGTTGTTTCTTATTCTAAATTCTTTAAGAAACTTTGGACTGTTGAAGTAAATAATAAGTTTACAATCGATAAAAAATTTCGATCTCTCAGTAATCTTGAAACGACACTGGAACTGTAGCAAGAGAACACGTTGATGTATTGCGTTTTTTGTAAAAATGATACTGAGTACAGCCTGTCAAAAGAGAAATGTTTAGGTGTATACCAGGTGTAAATTAAAATAAGAAATATGTTTTCGAGATATAAGTTACCAAAAGACACTTGTTTTTTGATATTTTAAGATAATTTCACCATGTTTTATAAATAATTAAATACACGAGAGCCTTTATATTTCTTAAATTTATCCATTGGCGGAGATACGGGAATCATCTATGAGAGTTTGAAATTAATTTAGAATGCCACTGGGTTTTCTAAAAATTTGTTTAGGTACGTTTTCACAGTTAAACTGCAATAAAAAATCACAAATTTTCTAAAAAAATACACCATTTAGGACATAATTTACATTTTGCTATTTACGTGCATTTTCTGCGTAATTTTTGCTTATACTAGTAATTTTCTTTTTTTTTCGTATTGTTGCTATACTATATTAAGATCATATTTAAGGGATTGATTTTTATTTATAAACTCAATGGGTTCATAAGAACCCAATGATATTGGGTACTTATATATTACTAGTATATAGGGTCTCTTTTCATTTTTTAATGACTGTGGCGTAGAAAGTAATTCGATATTTTGTTGTATAAAGAAATAAAGAATTTATAGAAATACAAAAAAAATATAGACATTTCAAATCTATTCGGACTACGAGTATATGCATATTGGCTATTGTCACAACTAAATGCTGGTATTACAATAACTCTGGTAATATTTTTATTGACACTTAAAAACACTACAAATACCTACTATTATTGTAACTCAGAACTGTTTCAATGGTTGTTACCACTGAAACAGTTAAATTATTATGTAACTTCAGGAAGATGCCTTTAATAGTCTCTGAAATATCATCTTACTGTTGTTATTAAAAACAGTAGTGGCAACTGAACTTCCAGTTACAGTTATGGTTATTAATAAAATAGCTGTAGAAACGTTCGCTAACAGATTTCCCTCAGTGAATGTCAGGCTACCAACAAAAAACGAGCTCGGCGCAGGAATCGTTGAATTCAAAATCAGTCCCGGCACAAAAATGTGTACAAAGAATTTAGAATATGTATCAGCAACGACAACAATCATTATTTGTTGATTTATGCAGTTACTTAGCTGTAACCATGGAGCGCCTTGCAACTATTAGGTTGTTTCTTGTTCTAAATTATTAAAGAAATTTTTGACTGTTGAAGTAAATGAGAAGTCTACAATCGATAAAAAAATTCGATCTGTCAGTATTCTTGAAAAGACACTTTAACTGTAGCAAGCTAACACGTTGATGTATTTCGTTTTTTGTAAAAATGATACTAAGTACAGTCAGTCAAAAGAGAAATGTTTAGGTGTATACAAGGCGTAAATTAAAATAGGAAATATGTTTTCGAGATATAGGTTGCTTGAGTTTGCCTGGGTTTTTAATGGATCCAATTTCCGAATACCGCAATCTGACGGTGCAATGTTTTGGCGCCCATCATTGTTGGAATATTTTAAGAACACGGATATTCTGATATCTTATTATCGGTGTAAAATTAAAATAATTTTTATCTTTTAGTACCGTTAGTTTTTTCACTTTACCTTTCTATATTGATTCATTTATCCCAGAAGAAATAAAAATTTGTAGTTGTTGAGATTCAATAAAACGAACTGAAGTATTTCGTCAGTAAATACCTATGTAGTCCCTTTTTGGATTTGTTAAAATATAATTATTGCGATGGAGAATTTTACAAAAGTCCAACCCAACCTAAATTACTAAATCATGAGGTTAAAAGCACACCATTTATGGAATAACATTTCGTGTAGCTTTTATTATACCTATTTCCTTAAATACATTAAATCGTTGTACTTTTGTTACAGGAGAATCAACAAATGATGATCAGTCGCCCCCACTGTCTCCTCGAAATCATCAAACGATGTTAACAAATACGAGTAGATCATCACGACCAACTTCGCCATCGGAAAATCAAAGATCGCCAACTAGTTCACCTAACCCCTCCCCCATGCTATCCTCATCGCACAATGCATTTATTGAACCAAGTTATGGTAGCTCAAAAAGTCCTTTTAGAGAGTCTGATAACATGGTTATAGATGAAGAAATAGAAGATGACGAGAGTGATTATGATAATGATAAAGATAAAAAGTTTCAAGGAGCTAATATGAGTCCTGGAAACTCATTATCAAATAAGAGGAAAAAGAAAACTAGGACAGTATTTTCAAGATCACAGGTGTTTCAGTTAGAGTCTACATTTGACATGAAAAGGTAGCTATTGATATAATAATAATATCCCCGTCGGGCATTCGCATTATCTGTTATTTGAGTTTGATCCAAAAATAATTATATATATATATATATATATATATATATATATATATATATATATATATATATATATATATATATATATATATATATATATATATATATATATATATACAATTTTTGTACTTCAAGACTTAAATAAACTACTAACATGATGCAGATGTACAATCATTTACAATTCAAACTTTTAGGTGTAAATACTAATCACAATGCATATCTGAAAATTTGGATTGTCAACGGCTGTATTTTGGTAATATTTTATAGCCTCCTTTTTTTGAATGCTTCTGTCGAATATAGCTTCAGAACATCATTATTTGAAATTGTGTATCATACACATGTTTTACAAATAACATTCTTAATTAATAAATAATTAATACACTACTTCCAACATTATTGCTCACCTACCACATGCCATTTGTTGTACTATCAGTTTGTAGAATCACTCCAGTCAGTGGCTCAAAAAAAAGTGAATTTTCTTATTTTGTTGTTTTTCTTTCAGATACCTTTCATCTTCAGAACGAGCTGGTCTAGCAGCAAGTCTTCATCTTACAGAAACACAGGTTAAAATTTGGTTTCAAAATAGACGGAATAAATGGAAAAGACAATTAGCAGCTGAATTAGAAGCCGCAAATATGGCTCATGCCGCACAAAGACTAGTCAGGGTGCCTATTCTTTACCACGAATCAGCAAATTCTTCAATAAGGCACCCCTTTGAACAAAATCACACTATAGGGTTGCACCATTCTCTGGAGGGTAGAGATGCTGCTGCTAACACGAGCACTTCTGTGGTTACGAGTTCGGCTGGTTATCCGAGTTCATTATATTATCACCATCAAGCAGCTGTGGCTGCAGCCGTTCACAGTTTACCTTCTAGTCCAGTTAACAGGCCTCCGATGTCAGGGTTAGTTTGAAATTAAATATAACATTTTCGGGGTTATTGTGCAAATTACGTGATGGATTTTTGTGTTAATGTAGTGCATTTACTTATAAATTTTGTAAGATCTTAACATATCCTTGGAATAAACAAAAGCATAGCTTTTTACTTGTTCCAGGCAAGTGCAAATTAACTAATATATTAAGTGTAGTGAAAGCTTAATGTAAATATTTTTGTATTTACTTATTTATTAGCTTTTTATTGTAAATAATATATTATTAAACAGCTACTGCAGTTACCCTACTATGCCAAAACTATTTAAAAATATAATAATGTAGTATGTAGCAAAATTTAATGGTTGTTACGGCAAATAAAAACTATGACAAATACTACCTAGTTGTATTTAATTTTTTATGCTATTTGAACGTTACAGTTTCATATAATTTTCAATAATTCACAAATATGTAGCGAAACAACAAGGTTACCTTACCATAACCAAATATCAACCGAAAACAATCTGGTGTGGTCACAACACGATTCCCCGAATACTCATGCAAATTGTTGATAAACAACAAAAGGAACTCAGTACTAACTTAAGATGGCAGCCAGTTTGAATCGGATCAAGTAAATTTCTTAAACTTTGGTGAGCAAAATATCGAAATATCTTTAAAATGAGAGGTCACTCGACCTCTTTCTTACTGAAAAAGATTCACAATGGCGCCCATTCAACTTCCTTCCGTTTGACTGATTTTAACCAAATTTTTGCGAAAAAAGGCAAGAAGGAACACGTAAAGATATAAAGAGTTTAAAATCAAAACGGATACAGTTCGCTTATGACAAAAAATTAGTTAGTCAGTGGACTGCGAGATTGAAACCATAATCTATCGCACTTAAAAACGTATACCGCCAAATCAAATAAAATCCATTCGATTTTTCCTTTTAAAATCCTGACCTAGAATCAAAACAGATATAGTACGATCACTTAAATTTGAAATCGTTTGTTGTGCCGCTTTCAGTAGGCATCCCCTTACCTTGGACCAAGAAGAAGAATGTGTACATAACCTGACTTTCACTGTCAAATGTCACACTCTTGGGCGATAGCTACTTTGACCTTAGCTACTTGGGCATTAACTACCCGGGCATTAGCTACAGTAGCACCTTACCCACGGAGCCCTACGCACCAGGCCCCCACAAACCAGCGCCCCATATTTAGGATGAGCCCCCGCTTCGGGAATCTTCGTATGAGATCATTGAACTTCGCTTACAGGGATATAGATGACGCACTGTTGTAGTCATTCGATTTAACCTTTTATTAAATTGAAAAAAAATTCGGACCGAATGAGTCTTGAACCGCCAACCTTTCGATTAGAACTCCAACGCCGTACCCATTGAGCGAAGTATATTAATAAGTTAGCATTTCAAGTCCAAGTCATTCGTTATGCTGATGTAACAAGCTTTTTCCATGGCAGAGTGCGCGAAATGTTTGAGGTTTAAAGCTCAAAGGTAGTAATGTAAAAATTACAAAATAATGGTTGGTCTTAACAGTGGGTGCCAGCAGGATGTGTAGAAGAGGAGATTGGGTTTAGAAATTATTAATTAATTTCCACGTAGGTATATCACTCACTTGACGGTACTATTAAAATCTATAAATTAAAAATTTAATTACAACGCATTTTGGGCCCCTACGCCTGGAGGTCATCGTATTTATGACGCAGGCGCACGTCACTTGTCAAATGTCACACTCTTGGGCGATGGCTACTTTGGCCCAGCTACTACGGCGTTAGCTCTTTGGGCATTAACAACTTGGGCATTGGCTATTTAGGCTTTAACTACATCGGACATAAGCTACTTGGGTAAAGTTCTTAAGCTGTTTAATGTTTGGTATTCTTCTTCTTTCTGCAGTTAAGTCCTTATTCACGATGACGTCACAAACTTTTTTATTTATTTTACCCATAGTGAGGATCGAACCATCGACCTTAATGTTAGCATACCAACGCTTTAGTCGATCTCGCCATCGAGTTGCATTAAACTTTTGAGTTCAAGACATGCTGGGTTGCTGCAATAAGAACCCGCGACTAGTTTTAAATTAGAAATTTATGATACGTCACGTGTTAAGGACGATGTTATAAGATATATGAAATAATATGTCAGCTGTCACTTGTTCGATGTGTCAACCGTCACCTGTCACTTGTCAAACGCCAAAATAGAAATTTAAAATGTCACGTGTTAAGGATGACGTCTTAAGGCATATGAAAAAATATGTCAGCTGTCACTTGCCATCTATGAGTCAACTGTCACCTGCCACTTGTCAAACACCAAAATAGAAATTTAACAGGTCCCGTGTCATAACGTCATAAGAAATGTGAAAAAATATGTCAGCTGTCACTTGTCATCTTCGATGTGCCAACTGTCACCTGTCACTTGTCAAGAAATTTAACATACGTCACGTGTTGAGGACCATGTTCTAAGACATATGCAAAAGTATATCAGCTGTGACTTGTCATCTTCGATGTGTCAACTGTCACCTGTCACTTGTCAAATATCAGCATTAAAAACTGACATAGGGTACGTCTTGAGGATAACGTCATAAGACATGAAAAAAATTTGTCAGTTGTCACTTGTCATCTGCGATGTGTCAACTGTCACCTGTCACTTGTCAAAGGTGAATTCGGTGACTCGGAGAACACGCTTGCTTGGGGTCATCGAGATATTGTAAAGTATAAGGAATCATCGGAAATCCCATGAGGTAAGATTAACACTGACAGCTAACTTTGTATCAGTCAAATTTGGCAGCTGACTGTATGGCTTTAGAGGTTTGTGATATTAGATTAGGCATCTATTTTATTTATTTAACTATTTTATTTATTTTACCCTAGTCTACCCTATTTAATGTATTTACCTATTTACTTAATACGTATATTTTTGTTTATTTTACTCTATTTACTATTTACAGACCACTGTATCGGTCACTATGTTTTTTTTACTTTTTTACTTTTTTAATTCTTTACACGTTAATAAATGCTTGTTTTTGTGTTTATATTGGGGTCTTATTTCCTTAGCTAGAACAAAGAAAAAAAAACAAATTGACATTCGACTATTTATTTAGTAACAGTATAATATTCAATAGTAAGCTTATACAATTCATAAATATGTTTTGCAAATAGATGTATTAGCTTCTCAGTCCATCGAAATAGATACTTATCTGTTGTGGCATCTTCAAACTTGAGACTTCTCTTATCACCATTGCGATGAAACACTAATGTGTACTGTCCAATTATCATAAATACAGGGTGTCCGGAAAATACGTGTACGTTTGATGACAGGCTCCTGACGCCAAGATAGGTCGATTTAAGCCAACTTAGTTATATCCGAAATTGCTTCGTTTAGCCGGTAGAGGGCGTTAGAGATTAAAAAAGTTTTTGGTTTTCCCCAAATTTCTTGAAACCGTGCCAATCGATTTTAATGATTTTTGGTGTATAACCTAACACTAAAAATTACGTTTTCTAGTAGTATAGTTATCAGCTATAAATAAGCGGAAGTGTTATAAAAGTCACGTCACATGTAAACATTCCTTCTGATTTTTTATGTCATCAAAGTTATGACAACCCAGGTATTTTTGTTGGGTAAACGGATGCATTTGGAAGCTTTTTTACCTCTTAATAAATTTTCGTTGGATGAGCGATTTTGCTAAAAAAAATTTTTTTCAATTACCTGCATATTACACCAACTAACTGTTATAAAAAAAACAATGAGAAAATGTTGGAAGTACATGTATTGAAAAAAAATAAAAAACTAAGTAAAAAGAAAATATTAATTAAACAAATGTGCAAAATGGCCGCCATTTTGCTGAATACACTTATTAACACATTTTAAAAAATGAAATTGGACTCTGTCTAATGTCTCTGGATTATTAAATAGGTTGCCAACATTTAAAATTCGCGCTAATAAATCATTGCGGGTGTTTAACGGAGTCTTGTATATTTATTTTTTAAGAGCGCCCGACAAAAAGAAGTCACACATATTTAAATCTGGAGAACGTGGTGGCCATCTTTCTGGTGCATCATTGCCTCTTCCAATCCATCGGTTGGGATATTGATCCTGTATATATTGTTGAACGGCAACGGAAAATGGGGTGGGGCACCATCATGCATATACCATAGTTCTCGCCGAAGTAAAAGAGGCAGATTTTCCAGAAGAATTGGTAATGTGTTTTGCAAAAAATTTAGATAAATATTTCCATTTAACCTATCTGGAATTACAATAGGACCAATAAGGTAGCGATCAATAATACCTGCCCAAACATTTATTTTAAATTGATGCTGATGGTGTGCAACTTTAATGGCATACTTATGGATCTTCATCGGCATAAACATGTTCGTTGTATATGTTGGTGACTCCTGATCTTGTAAAGCACGCCTCTTCAGTAAAGAAAATTTTTCTACAAAAATTTGGATCATGGATTCTTCTATTTTGAATAAATTGACAAAATGTAAGGCGCATAGGAGGATCAATCGGCAAAAGTTCCTGAACTTTTTGCAAGTGATAAGGATGTAACAACTGTTCATTTATAATATCATTAACAGTAGTTTTAGGAACCTGTAACTCATGTTCTACGCGCCGGGTACTTATACTCGGTTCTTCCTCTTCCTTTTCGACAGTTCGAGTTGTTCTCATACGACCCCTACCTTCAAAATTCTTCTTAAAACTTCCCGTTTCCAGAAGACGACGCTCAATATTGGCAAATGTTTGGTGGTTTGGTATTCGGCGGTTAGGAAATCTCTCCATGTAAACCCTAACACTTCGACGACCATTTCCTTGACAAAACCCGTACATCAGGAGCATATCAACCTTCTCGGAGTTCGTAAAGTTCTCCATGTGTAATGGTAAAATGAACTTACAAATTAAAAATGTTAATGTTGATCTTACTCTAGCCAACTTCTTTGACAGTGATGTCAATATGTCAAATTATTAAATGCTATAACAACAAGGTCACTCGAAAAATTATTTTTGTATTAATTTTAGGCGTATGCAGGTAATTGAAAATATTTTTTTCAGGCAAAACCGCTCATCCAACGAAAATTTATAAAGAGGTAAAAAGCTTCCAAATACACCCGTTTACCTAACAAAAATACCTGGGTTGTCATAACTTCCATGACATAAGAAATCAGAAGAAATGCTTACATGTGGCGTGACTTTTCTAACACTTTCGCATATTTAAAGCCGAGAACTATACTACTAGAAAACGTCATTTTTTACTGTAACACTATACACCAAAAACACTACCCCACGAAAAAAAAGTCACTGGACTAGATCCCCATGTCTATATGTTTTCGAGGTCGCTGAATCCGAATCCGACATCCGTTTCACCCCATCAGGTCATTGGACACCGTAAACCACCCCCTTAATTTCTGGGGTTGCTCAACATTTGACTCGGGTGTCCTCTGCTCTTCTTCTTTGTTTATTCCAAAGTGAGAGGTGGGGAGGGTAGAGGGTTAACATCCGATCTGGAATCCACCCCCTGAGGGGGTGAAACCACCCTTTCAGGGGGTGAAACCAGTTTTTTTCTGTTTTCGAAGGATTTTTGTCAGAATCACGACGAAGGAGGGATTTGTATATACATACACATGTACAAATATGAATTTATATATACATTATATATACACATATATACAGGGTGTTGGAAAAAAGCCGGTACTCCCAAAAATTTCCCAGGGGGGGTGTTTATTTAAGGACGTCTCACTCGTATAGCATAGGAAATTTTCCGGGGAATCGAATAACGTTGTAAGATTTGGTCCCGATAAGGGCCTGGGCCCTGTGAGGCCTAAGTTTGAGTTTTCATATGGGGACCCCCGTTTTTTGCAGATTCAGATTCAGCCGAAAATTTTACGTTCAGATACGTCGATCTCAAATTCTTATGGGTTATATCGGGCCCAATACTAGCCTTCGCCTTTAGAGAGCCATTTTGGTAGGCCTGTGACATCATCATGGGACCATCAGATGGAAGGAATTTGAAAATGGAGGTGAGCAGTGCGTGACAATTTAAACACGCGATCGTGCTTATCTATATTGGCTGTTTGTGGCTACAATCAGCAATAAGTATGGTTACAGCTCCCTAAAATCTATCGCTTCGATTGGGCCCAGGGGCCTTATCGGGCCCAAAATATGACAACGCCATTCGATTCCCTGGAAAATTTCTTGTGCGATACGCGTGGGACATCCTTAAATAAACATCTCCTCTAGGAAATTTTTAGGGGTACCGGCCTTTTTCCAACACCCTGTATATATGTATATATACAGGTGTTGGAAAAAGGCCGGTAGAGGGCGTCAAAGATTAAAAAAGTTCCTGGTTTTTCGCAAATTTCTTGAAAACGTGACAATCGATTTTAATGATTTCACAACCCCAAAACTAAATTTCGGATATAACTAAGTTGGCTTAAATCGACCTATTTTGGCATCAGGAGTCTGTCATCCAACGTTGTACATGTATTTTCCGGACACCCTGTATATCCACCCAATGGGTATTGAAACAATCGCAAGTGTTTAAAAATTCTTCAAATTCATCACTAGAGAAAGAAATTTTGTCATAACCAATAGTAACCAAAATTACTTGTTTGCGCTTCTCTTCTGACGTAGTAAAAATGACAGTTATAAAGTCGTCAATCTCGTAAACTCGGTTAGGCTTTTTCTTAAGAACTGCCACTGGAACATCGAGGCATCTTAAAGGAAATTCAAACACCTTATCCCATTCGGAAGATGAGGAGGAAGCCGCCATAGGTCAGCCTTGAACGGTAAGTTTAAAAAAAATTCTTACTAAATATCTATTATCTTCACACCGTTTGATGTCTCTTTTTAGCTTGCGTATTTTTTTCAAGTGTTCTTCTAATTTAACTGCCAAGTCGACTGTCTTTGTCATAAGCTCGAGACTTAAATTTCTCAACGAGTTCTAGTAACATAGGATAAAATTAAACATGTCATATAATTTATCGTCTTTATTTAGGTGAAAAATCATAAATATATTCGTACAAGATTTTTGCATTATTAACACTACAAGTACAATATTCTAAACCATGATAAGAACAAGTGGTTTTACTTAGAGATAATTTTGGTACATTAACACTATCCTTAGTAATTTCAAATTAACAATATCTGGTATATTCTTAAGATATTTCATCGTAGCAAAAGTTTCAAGTAAAAAGGTCTTCTTCACATGTTCCTTTACATAGATGACATCAACATCTCGAAGATCGTTGTAGATAATGCGGTAAAGTTCATTGTAATCAATTTCACCAGAACTGTAGTAGAGTCCATGTCGGTTCCCATACAGAAAAATGGCTTGCTTCTGGCAATCATAGGATAGCTCATAAACGGCTTAACTGGCTTAAAAAAATAGTTCATTATTTGCTTCCCATCGTAAATAGTCAATTCTTTAGCTTGAAATTCTGGAACGCTGAATTCTTGAACGTCTACGACAACAAACGTCATCGTACCGAGGGGGTTAAATAGTAACTGACCACAAGAGATCGCGTACTTGGCCTGTTAAAGCCTGATACTCGAGCACTCGATCGTGAATAATTATACAAAAGGCACGAGACTCATCGGAAAAGTTTTCGGAACTTTGAAACTCCAACTTAACATCAATGTTTGTAATCTTGAGGGCTTCAGTTTGCTTGGAGCAATCAATAACAAAGAGGGTTCTACTAGCGAAAGCAGCAAAATCCAAAAGCGGTTCACACCGCTGTTTACTCAAATAGGTTTATTGAAAGTCCGTATACATCTGATATGCTTCTGTAAACTGTTTATTGGCGAGCATAAACTAGTTTCAGTTTTTGTTTACCCATTAATACATTGTGGTAATCGACAAACACGCCAAACCATAATGAAAGTGGAATGCGAAAATTAAAGTCTTTAGAAGTTTCGTCGAATGTCTTGATCGTTCCACTAGGCCAATTCCATCCGGCTGTATCTAGAGCACGGCTTTCCTGCTCATTTAAACAGCATATTTTTAACTGTGCTAACAATGCCAGGATCTCGAATCTTTTCAATCTCCTTGCCATTAACTTCATACAGAATATTGTCAAAGAGAAAGGCCCCAGCATTATTGGTTAAAGTGCAAGTACCGGTCTTGTAAGCGGCGTCTGCTTCCACCTTAAACGTACCCTCGATGTAGAGTTGAGCTTAACTCATATCCGAAAAGACATCTTGCTGATTGATAACAATCTCTATTTCGTCATACTTATTAAAGGAGTTGGTAAATGGATAAGTGTGCCATTCTTCGCGAATAATCGACTCATCGCTCTTGATTTGATTGAAGATTTGAAGTTTTTCTGACATGGTAGCGGTAATAACTGCTTCTAGACTGCAAATATAATATATCTGGAAACGTGAGTGACCCGTTTGACTTCTGATCACTGAATAACCTGTCAGCTGAGATGTTGTTGTTTAAATGCCTTTTAAATACTAGAACCATTTCGTCTAAGTTGTAATCGGATGACTACTTCTTCACCTCGAAAATTAAGACGTCTAGAATCCTGATCCACTGGTATCAGAGTAATGTTATAGATGTTTTGTTGGTTCACAGGTAAATAGATTAGATTCCTTGGTTCAATATTTATACTGTATCCAGGATCGACAGTTGGTGAAAATTCGTAAAGAGTATGTGATGGATTATTTGTGTAATATGAACCGGAAATGACGTTGCACTCGACTCTAATAGTAACAACTTGTTTAATTTCCACGGGCTTGATATGATTCGTGAAATTTACCAGACATTAACAGTTGAAACGCAAATCCTAACAACTTTGCAATACTGTCTTTTGGCTTAAAGTTAATATCGTAGGCACTGGATAACTCACACTTTAACGTATTGTTATTGGGTTTAAGCGATAAGATGCGATTACGTTCGTCCTCAGAAACTCTAGGATCTAGGCGAAAACGTTGCAGAAACTGTTCGATATCTTCCAACTCGTAGGAACCTGTTGGTATTTCCAATACCCGCTCCTCCTGATTATTGACAATGTAATAAAACTTTTTTCGTCCCCCTTCTATATTAGGAATTGTGTTCCAAGTGTTTAGCAAAATTAATTCTAAAGAGTACTCAAATCTTGAATCGAGCTCTATGGGAGGTACAAAGTATGCTTCAAGTCGGTGAGAGCGTCCTTTTAACGTGAATGTCTGAGACATTACTGATGTCAATAAACATCAGCCCCTACATTTATAAAGCTTCATTATACAGAAATGCTAGAGCAAGAAGGCCACAATTTTGTCATTCCATAATCCTGATACTGTTCATAATTAAAATATATTTTAAAATTTCTCATATATTTGATAAACTAATTTGGTGGCTTTAAGTTGCCAAACCTATCTAAATAACAACTCGATTACCGTGTTTCTTGTAAGCTACACAATGTGTCCCGAATCCTTTGTTCCTATGTAAATTAGTAGGGATATTTTGGGCGTTCACCATCAACCGAACCGAGCCCTACTGCGCATGCGCGACTGCGCGCGCAACTAGCTGCGCGCGCATCTGTCATATGTCATCTGGCAACCGTCATCTGTCATACGTCATCTGTCATACGTCATCTGTCATACGTCATCTGTCATATGTCATCTGTCAACTCTCATACGTCATCTGTCACCTGTCACACTCTTGGGCGTTAACTACTTTGGGCCTTAACTACTTGGGGCTTTAACTACTTGGGGCTTTAACTACTTGGGCATCAACTACTTGGGCACTATTTATTTGGGGCCTAACCGCATCGGACTTTAGTACTGAAAGGAGTTACCATTGATTTGGTATCTTTTAAATAGTTGTGAAGCCCTTGTAGAATTGACTTCTAGTAGATAATTAGTTTGGTTTTTTAGTGATTGAGATGCAGCCTCACATCTCTAGGTTTAGGCTTGGTTTTAGAGTTTAGTAATGAGTACTATCTTGTGGTTTGAATAATACTGGTTTATTATCTCTAGGAAACAGGTATTTATACATTAGAAGTAATACATGTTACTATAAACTATTTACAATATTTAAACTAAAAGTGCTGACTTGTCCGTGACCCAGTGCTCCTCGTAGCGTCGATGTTTATATCACCCAATTATGTTTAATAATAACATTTTGTTAATAAAGCATATTTGAATAATAGAAATTAAAATATGATTTAGGATGATTTTTGAGATAAATCATGGCTAATTATTGGTAATTAGACAAGTACTACTCCTTAAAATAGTATTATTTCACGAATATGACGTCAAAAACTTTTTTCTTTATTTTTGCACATGCTAGGATTAGAACCCGGGACACGGATGTTGGAATATCAGCGCTATAACCGACCTGGCCATCGGCTTCACATAAAATATTGTGCTGATGAGATGTAGACTTGCGGCTAGAAGGACCAGCGTTTGCAATTAGAAATGTAATATACGTAACGAATTCAAAACGGCATTAGAAGTCATGTATAAAAGTATGTTAGCTATCATCTGTCATTTAAGATATGTCAACTACCACCAGTCACTTGTTAAACGCCAAAATAAAAATTTAGCATACGCCACATGTTCAAAATGACCTTATAAGGCACGTGTAAAAGCATGTCAACTGACACCAGTCATTTAAGATACGTCAACCGCCATTTGCCACTTGTTAAACGCCAAAATGAACTCAAATTTTGGTGTTAGATAGAAGTCAGAGAGACCATGAGATATACAGGCCCAAAAACCTCAAAAATATTAAAGCCATTTCGACGATTTCTCTGGTGCCAACCAAAAGGGCCTTAAAATTTGTTTGCTTCGATGGGGACTAAGGGTAGGGGTAATAAAATACATACCCCAAATTTCATCGAAATCCGTTAAGCCGTTTAGGCGCTAGAGGGTTACAGAGGTGTTTAAGGTATCAGGAGCATAGAAATGTAAGAAGTTAAATAAAAACTAAATTACGGCTAGCGCTTAAACGACAAGTGTTGAAGAACTAAAATTTTGGTGTTGGATAGAAGTCAGAAAGACCATGAGATATACAGGCTCAAAAACCTCAAAAATATTAAAGCCATTTCGACGATTTCTCTGACGCCAACCAAAAGGGCCTTAAAATTTGTTTGCTTCGATAGGGGCTAAGGTTAGGAGTAATAAAATACAAACCCCAAATCTCATAGAAATCCGTTAAGCCGTTTAGACGCTAGCCGCTGCTGGACAGATTTTCGGATAAAGATGGTGTTAGTGTAGAATTATTAGTAAGCGTAGTAGTAGGTGTTCAGAGTTTCGGACAACCGTTAATGGGTTAGACGCGTTTTCGAGGTACGAATATGTAATTACTGCTAAAGTCCCACAACCCCGCAATGCAGTGACCATTGTCAATGATCTTTGCGTAGTAAGATACACATCACCCCGTATATTCTAATTTTATAATTCGTATACCACAATATTGGCAATAGGCCAGAAAGATTGCAGCATCATTGGGAAATTACTAGCGAGCTAAATTAAGAGTACGAGGCAAGCTCAACACAACAGCCGTTGTGATTGTTTAGACGCGTTTTCCGACGGGCGAATATGTAATAAAACTAGTAATTAGAAAAATTATTTATTTAACCACAATATCGATATTTAACAACTTTATATACGAAATTAGTTAATAGTAGTAAACAAGTTAGGTCTAGGAATACAAGTAAACTAGAAATACTGTTCAGAGTTTCGGATAAAGATGGGGTTAGGGCAGAATTAGTACTAGTTCAGAGTTTCGACTAAAGATGGGGTTAGGGCAGAATTAGTACTAGGAAAAGATGTTTCGACTGATGTAAAAACTTTTCAAAAATCTCGACTAAGATCATCGCTAGAGGTCTTAATGGCTAAATGCGTCTTTCATATTAGTAACAGCAAGAAGGGAAGGATTCCGAATGTTGGAGAGAGACAAACTCGTTTGAATATGTAATAAAACTAATAATTAGAAAAATTATGTATTTAGCCACAATATATCGATATGTAGCAAACTTATATGCAAAATTAGTGAAGAATGTTAAACAGGGTATAGCTATGAATACAAGCAAACTAGAAATACTGTTCAGAGCTTCGGATAAACATGGAGTAGAATTAGTACTAGGAAAAGATGTTTCGACTGACGGAAAAACTTGTCGAAAATCTCGACTAAGATCATCGATAGAGGTCTTTAGGGCTAAAATACGACTTTCAGATTAGTAACAGCAAGAAGGGAAGGATTCCGAATGTTGGAGAGAGATAGACTCGTTTAAATCGTATGGAAAGAAACCGAAAACTATTAAATATGTACTGTTTAAGTACAAAAATATCAGTTTATGCATAGTCGGGCTATTCAAAACGTAGAAAGAGATAGAAAAATATAGACAAAAATATTAGGGAATACGTACAAGATATAAGAATATAGCGCAATGATTTCAAAGAGAAGTAGTTACCACGAAAATATATGTTAGCGAGCACAGGGAAACAGACAGGAGGATGATGCAAGTAGTTAATATTCCATATAGATCTGTCGGAGCATGATATCAAGTTAAAAGAGACTAAAGAAGTGGTTAGTAAATTTATATCCTACAATAATTAAATGGAACAACTGTATGGGGTTTAAAAATATTCGAATGTAGACAAAGTCTGGAAAACAGTTCCTAAGCCGCTATAAAACAGCTAAAACAGACTCTGTTTCTGGAAACAACTACGAAACAGACCCTGTTTTAGGAAACCACTTAGACGTCTAACTGCCCAACCAACCCAACAACTCCCGAACAGCCATGAATAGAGAGAGAAATAGGTCTTGTTTCTGGAAACAGTAATTCGTATTCGTACTTGCTAAGAGAGAAACAACATACAGACTAGTTTCTTCAAAAATGTAAGGGTACTAATGTTGCTACTAATAATCAGACATATGTCTGTGAAAAAGGTAAGCATCCAGACCAGCCTCCTTTTCGGACTGAATTTAAAATAAAAATTTCGTTCAAAGATCTTTAAGAACACGTACATACAGACTATTTTCTTTTGACATAAATCCACCAATAGGACTGGAAAGAATTACGTACACCACAAGTTTGATACTCACATCTTACCCCAAACCCTCGAGATTCAGTGCGTCTTAGAAGCACGATGTGTTAAGTCTCTAGAAACAGAGTCTGCTAGTAGCTGATTCATAGCTGCTTCCTGAAACTGCTGTTTTTTCTTCAAAAACAAGGCGTTTTCCACGAAACAAGCTGTTTTGCTATTTATACGAGTCTATTATTACTGTTCTGTGTTGTTATTAGGACTTCACAATTTAGCAAGCTTGATAAAGATGTTAAGCGCTGAATAATTCAAGCATCTAAGACAATAAGAAAAAAATACTTGGCTTAAAAGTTGGAGCGGTGTGAAGGAGATGGAGCACGGGACAAGCTCTGGAAATCCATCACAAACCCTCTAAAGAAACTTGTGGAAATTTCAGCACAGACATCGCAGAAAACAAAGTTTTGATTTGAAGTTTCTGAAAAAGTGGACAACGGCAGAAGTTTCGAAACTTAGAACGAAATCAGCAAAAACACCTCCAAGCACAACAAGAATCCCAACAAGGTCGAAGCCGTCGCCATCAAAATTGGGTCAGGCGCTAATGGAATACAACGAAAAACCCAAAGAATTTGTGTACTATGATGACGTAAACGAGTTGGCTGAAAGGCTGAAAAAGCTAGACGCTTTCAATCAGGCTGGCAACAATAATAACATGAACGAGATTTGGAGCATTTTGCAAGAATTGGAACAACTTGGAGTAATTGAATTCTATAAATAAGAAGGTATATTTGATTCGTAAATCTTATTACATACTGTAATCTACGAGGACGAAGAAGGGAGCGATGTAGATGAAATTTGTAATCTAAATAGAAGAGCGTATAAGAAATGGTTAGTATATCGCTGGCCGGCAGACAATTAACATGGCAGAAATATTAAAAATTATTCTTGCCAACATTGAAGAAGTATTTAGTAGAAACCTGTTGTAGGATTTTATGTTAATTTTACAAAATGTTGCGCCCATGAAGATTCGTATCCAGGGAAACGAAAAGAAAAAAGAAGTCAAGAAAGTCATCGAAGAAGGAAGTATTATTGTCTCGTAATTGTAAAGTTTTTTATAGCAAAAATATAGCGAAAGTAAAGCTAAATAAACGTATGGTCCTTTGAAGCAAAAGAGGTAACATTTTTATGGCCTACAGAGCCGGAAGTTCCCAGCCCACGAATAAGAAGTAATCACGTCATCGAAAGAAAAAGCACGAAAAAGTGAGTCCGTTCCATTTTCTCCTTCCTATTCCTTTCCTAAAAATGGCAATTCTCGATATAGGTACATAATAATAATAAGAATTTCTTTAGTGAATTTGTGTTGACAGATTTGTCAAAATTTGTAGAATATTTCAAAGGTAAAATTAATCACATAAAAATAAATCGTATTTAACAGCAGTTTCGTACAACACTATTTTTCTCTTAGAATAAATCACGCAAAATGCCGTTAAAAAAAGATATTGAGGATGAAATCGCCCAATTAGAATATTCACGTGAAGTTATTGGTGAAAGGTTAAAACGATTTAAAGAATTTGTAACGAAAGATCAAAATAATGAAAATTATATTCAAATAGAAATTCGCTTAAAGAGTATTCAAGACGATTTCTATGAATTTCATAAAACACAAACTCGGTTAGAATTTTTGAAAAAGGATGAAAAAAGTAAACGTTTAAATATCGAGAATTCATTTTACGAAATCATAGGGAAAGCTAAAACTCGTCTCGAAGAAAGAGAAACAGCAAAACAAGCAACTGTTTCTATGTCAAATGTGACGGCTCAGGTTGGAAGAGCTATCGCTAAACTTCCAGATATAGGTCTTCCAAGCTTTTACGGTACCTATGAGACATGGTTTAGTTTTAAAGATATTTTTGAATCGGTTGTCGATAAAAGAACGGATTTAACTGATACTGATAAGTTTCTTTATTTAAAGGTTTGTTGCAAAAACGACGCGCTCAAGTTAATTGACTCGTTAGAAGTGACTGGTAACAATTACCAAATAGCTCTCGATTTACTCACGAAACGTTACGAAAATACACGTGCTATTGTCTATGATCACATAAACTATATATTGTTTAACTTACCTAATATACAAAGGGAATCATCTGCATCTTTAAGAAAGTTGCTAGATATGCTCTTTTATCATTTAACTGCTTTACAAAAATTAAAGTTACCCACAGAGCACTGGGATGCTTTATTAATCCCTATTATTTTAAGAAAGTTAGACGATAGAACAAAACGCGAATGGGAAGGTAAGCTAGACAATAATAAATTGCCTACATTAACTAACTTTACTGATTTTTTAACGAAAAAATGTTTCACTTTGGAAGCTATTTATAGTGACAGTTATAAACAAAATAAACCCGATCAACCGAATGATAGGTCACATAGTAAATTTCAAAAGGTTTCAACTCCTAATTTATGACGGTGTTTCGCGATTGCAGAAAAGAAATGCGAAGTGTGTAAAGACAAACATTAGATTTTTCAATGTCCTAAATTTTTGGCATTACCTATCAATGAAAGATGTAATGAAGTTAAAAAATATAGGCTTTGCACAAATTGCTTACGACCAGGACATTATAAAACGCAATGTCAGTCAAGTAATTGCAAAAAATGTAATTTAAGACATAGTACTCTTTTACACGATGGTAGTTACAAACATAAAAGTGAAATTAAGAGAAGTAATACGGTAGATAGTAACATTGTTAACACGTCTCATGTACTACCTGATTTTACAACACAATGCACTGAGCCTACAACGAGCACACAAAAAGAAACAGAAAACGATATACAATCTACACAAAATCAAAATATAGTTGGAAATATTTGTGAAGTTTCATAGGCGAATGTAAACAAAAGTCAAGTACTTTTGTCAACGGCAACAGTACTAATTGAAGATTTTTTAGGAAATTTACACGAATGTACAGCACTTTTAGATTCAGGCAGTCAGTCAAATTTAATTAGTCAATCTCTGTGTGACAAATTAAAATTAAATTGTGATAGCATCTATTTGCCGATTGCAGGAATAAATCAAACAATAACAGATATTAGATCTAAACCAAGTACAAAAATAAAATCTCGATTGAACGCATTCGAAACTAAATTAACCTTTTTAGTTTTACCAGTTATAACAGAAAAAATACCTTTAATCTCTTTTTCTAAAAGCATGGTAGATTATCCAAAAAATATACCGTTAGCAGACGAAGGCTTTAACCAACCAAAGGTAATTGATTTATTATTAGGTGCTAATATTTTTTACGATATATTAGGAACCGGAAAAATTAAATTAGGAAACGGTATGACAGGATTACAAGAAACTGTGTTTGGATGGATATTTACAGGTACAATTTGCTTTAATAATGTTCAAAGGCAAAAATCACGAAAGGAAGTTTGTAATTTTATTCAAAATAACGAAAACGATATGTTAAACCAAACTTTAACAAAATTTTGGGAAATAGAGGAAATACCTCAAAAGAAAATTCTATCCAATGAAGGTAATTACTGTGAACACTATTTTAAAACTACGACATATAGGAATTCTGAGGGTAGATTTGTAGTTAAATTACCATTTCATGAAAGGTCTGAAAGAATACTCGGTAACTCTAAAAATGTATGTTTAAAACGATTTTTGAATTTAGCAACCCGATTGCAACGAAATGAAAATTTAAAAATTCAATATGTTGATTTTATGAAAGAATACGAAAATCTTGGACACATGACTTTAAAATGTACACTAGACTTAGACAGCTCAATGGATAACCAAACGTACTTTATACCACACCACTCTATTATACGTGAATCAAGTTTAACAACTAAATGTAGGGTAGTATTTGATGCTAGTTTTAAAACAAGTAGTGACGTATCACTAAATGATTTGTTATGTTTAGGTCCCACGATACAAGATGACTTATTTTCTATTATTTTAAGGTTCCGACTTAGACCAATTGTTCTAAACGCAGATATTAAAATGATGTATAGGCAAATATTAGTAGATCCTTCTGATCGTCCTTTTCAACAAATACTTTGGAGACAAGATACGAATGAACCAATCAAGGTATATTATTTAAATACAATTACTTACGGAACAAAAACTGCTCCTTTTTTAGCTACGCGATGTTTGAAACAACTGGCTATAGAAAACAAAGAAAATTATCCCCGAACGTGTAAAATTATCGAAAATTCATTTTACATGGATGATTTAATTGTAAGTCTTGATTCGAGGGAAGACGCGATAGATGTTTATCAAGAGATTACAAAAATTTTATCACAAGCCGGTTTAGAATTAAGAAAGTGGTCTTCTAACGATATTTCGATTTTAGATTATATTTCGCAAAATAGTATCCTTAACGATAATAAATTGATATGTCCTCGCGATAACAAAGAATTAAAAACGTTAGGAATTTCGGGGAATCCAAATTCAGATACACTTAAGTACTCAATTGACACTGACTCTAAATTGTCACGCATCACAAAACGTTCTATTCTGTCAAAATTATCTCAGATCTATGATCCGCTAGGTCTAATTAGCCCAGTTCTAGTAAAAATGAAAATTCTTATGCAAAAATTGTGGCAATTACAGTTAGACTGGGACCAAACACTTACCGATGAAATAAAAAGGGTATGGTTAAGGTTTTTATCTCAAGTTGCAGTTCTTAACGAAATAGAAATTAAAAGACGAGTCTTAGAAGATTTAAAAGGCGATGTTGATCTAGTTGGATTCAGTGATGCATCTGAACTAGCATACGGTGCTTGTATTTATTTAAGTTCTATAGACGAAAACAAAAAACGTACAACATGTCTACTAACTGCAAAATCTAAAGTTTGTCCCACCAAAAAACCTACTTTACCGCGACTCGAATTACTTGCTGCTTATTTACTGGCAAAGTTAGTTGACACTGTCAAAAGGACAATCGATATTACTATTTCAAAAACAATTTTGTTTTCGGATTCAACAATTGTATTATCATGGTTAAAAATTGAACCAAATCAACTAAAAACATTTGTAGCTAATCGCGTTATAAAGATAACAGAACTGACCAATGTTACTGAATGGAATTTTGTTAAAGGCGAGCATAACCCGGCTGATCATATAACACGAGGAATAGATCCGATCGATTTAGTTAACTGTACTATATGGTGGCATGGTCCAGACTATTTAAATGAGACATTTAACTCAAATAATAACATTTGTTCCGAGCCAATAGAGGTATTACCAGAAATAAAAAAGACTTTTGTAACATTAGCGACGACTCATGATCATGATTTTTCTATTTTCGACAATTATTCGACGTTTCTTAAATTACAGCATGTAGTTGGTTACATTGTCAAATTTAAAAACCGTAGTCTAAAAAAGATATCCAATAATTCAAAGAACCTCACTGTAGAGGAGCTTTTAGAATCGTTATTAATACTTACAAGATTAGCACAATTTGAAAGTTTTAATCAAGAAATTTTACATCTTAAAACTGCGAAAAACATAGGTAAAAATAGCAAACTTGTAAATTTAAATCCATTTTTAGATTCACAAAACATTCTCGGAGTAGGAGGACGATTGTCCAACTCCGAACTTTCTTTTGACCAAAGGCATCCAATTATTTTGCCTTATAAACACAAGTTTACAAATTTGTTGATTTCTCACGAACATTTAAAAAATTTTCACGCTGGAACTCAAACTTTGTTATCGATTTTACGACTAAGGTTTTGGCCTGTAAATGGTAAAAACTCGGTTAAAAGGGTTATACGATCATGTGTTCGTTGTTTCAGGGCTAAATCAAAACCTTCTGAATTTTTAATAGGAGAACTTCCCCATGCACGAAGTACACCTAGTAGAGTTTTTTCAAAATGCGGTATTGATTATGCCGGACCAATTCTCATTAAAGAAGGAACCACACGTAAAGCCAAATTTGTAAAGACGTATATTTGTATCTTTGTTTGTTTTGCTGTTCGCGCGGTACATATCGAACTGGCCAATGATTTAACTACTGAAAGTTTCTTAAACGCACTAAAACGTTTTATATCAAGACGGGGCAAACCCACTGATATCTATTCTGACAATGGTTTAAATTTTGTCGGTGCAAAAAATCATTTTATCGAGCTATATAACTTGTTGAATGATAAAACGCATAATAATGAAGTGTCTTCATTTCTCACGAATGATCTAATACGTTGGCATTTCATACCTCCCAAATCTCCACATGTAGGTGGTTTGTGGGAAGCTGCTGTTAAATCGGCAAAATTCCATCTCAGAAGAGTAATCGGCAATTCTATATTAAATTATGAGGAAATGAATACCTTGCTCATTCAAATCGAGGCTTGTCTTAATTCCCGTCCTATTACCCCACTTTCCAATGATCCAAATGACCTTACTCCGTTAACTCCCTCCCACTTTTTAATCGGAGAATCACTAGCAAGCATTCCCCAAGAAAATGTATTAAAATGCAAAACTAATCGATTATCAAGATACTTGCTCATTCAACAAATGCTCCAGAGTTTTTGGTCTCGCTGGTCAAAGGAATATTTATGTCAATTCCAAACTCGTAAAAAATGGTTGACGAAAGAAACCAGCTGTGTTAAAGTGGGTTCCATGGTAGTCGTTAAAGAAGATAATACGCCTCCTCTCAGATGGCCATTGGGTAGAATAACCGCTTTGCATCCCGGAATGGACGATATTGTAAGAGTGGTTTCCGTGAAGTTACCCAGTGGAACTGTGCTGAAACGGTCACTGTCAAAAATTTGTTTGCTGCCAGTGAACAACGAAGAATAGCATTTTGACATATTATCATTTAATTTTGTAATTGTTAATTTTTTTTTGTTGATACTGTTATTTATGTATAATTTTTGAAAAGTACACTTTTCAACGGCGGCGGCATATGTAGGATTTTATGTTAATTTTACAAAATGTTGCGCCCATGAAGATTCGTATCCAGGGAAATGAAAAGAAAAAAGAAGTCAAGAAAGTCATCGAAGAAGGAAGTATTATTGTCTCGTAATTCTAAAGTTTTTTATAGCAAAAATAAAGCGAAAGTAAAGCTAAATAAACGTATGGTCCTTTGAAGCAAAAGGAGTAACACCTGTATTGTGGGTCCTGTTTACCTTCAACTTTAATGGTTTGGGAACTTGCTAAAAAATATAATGTACATGTAGAGCCAAAATGAGGAAAGCTTTTCTATGGGGAAATAGGAGGCATCACTTATTTTTGGAACATCTTTGAAGGAGAAATTTACGATCCCACCCGCAAAGTTATAAAACATATAATGCCATCCGTGGACCTTACGAAGTATGTGTACAAAGAAGAGCCTAGCATAGACACAGATATGGAGACAGCAGTCATGTTGGATGTTTTTAATCAGTTCCAGAGAACAAACACAACACGTCAATACTTTTCCAACGCTCCAGATAAACTTAAAACTATTAGAAAAATTATCCATAGAAATGTAGCTAGATGTATGAAATAAAAAGTTTGTATTCTTTGTATGTATGTGTGATTTTATTAACCTGCTTGTGGAGAACCAGATCACCAATAAGCAAAGCTGCTAGAAACAGGGTTTATTTATTGGTTATCTGAAAGATGGCAGTAGCGTTCTATGGGGTTCGGATAGTGCCCGATTGTCTAAACGAGGAGATTTAGTGATGGGGTTTACCAAAACTGGCATCGAGGCGTTAGTTACATAAATTCAGACATGCTAAACACCTATATGGATCCTAAATCTTAATGCATACATTAATCTACGAGGATGTCGATCATATACGTAAACGCATGCAGGGGCATGGGGAATGGCACAGGTGAAATTTGTAACTTAAGTAGAGCCCATTCTCAACGACGTCGTGTTGCGTTTGTATTATAGTTGTGTGACGTTTGTCTTATTGTTGTGTAGGTGTTTTGCGCTGTGTTGGTGTTGTGTAGGCGTAGTGTAGACGTGTCGGCGTTGTGTGGGTGTAGTGTGGTCGTTGTGTACAAATAAAGGCATTAACATCATAGCGATAAAGATGGCAAGTCGTAAAATTAAATTAAAACTAGCAGCAATGACCGGCGAAAGCGTGTTTGGTTTTCGTACAGATGGGTCAAAGTGGTTTATTGGAAACACACCGGTGGAATTTGACGACAACATTTTATTGGTTGAGAATTAAAAATATCCTCTATCAGATGGTCTGTTAAAGTTATTAACCGAAAAGAAACCAGAAGAATATACGGAGAACGAGTTGGAGGATTACAAGGAACTACTCTTACTGACCAGGGCCCATCGGCTGGGGCTCTATCGAAACGCACACACCAGTTCAAGCGGTAGTTGGAAATATAAACACATTGTATCAAAACTATTTCCACCTCAGAGAAGCCGTGCATTCAATTTGAAGAATTTGCCAACAGTCTCTAAAATGCCAAAAGAGAAGGCTCTACTTGGAGAGCTTTGTAATAAAGAAGAAGAATATCCATGGAAGGAAGAAATATTAAAGTACGAGGACGTGAATGAGTTAGTTGATAAGCTAAAATATTTAGAAGAAAATAATGAAAACAATAATAATCATAGAAAAATAATGGATGTACTTAGAGAACTTGAAACGCTTGGCGTAATAGAATTTTATTAAAATATTTCTGTGATTTATTTCTTATAAATATGCGTCACTTACTCTAAAATAATCAGTTCTAGATACACCTTTCAACAAGGCGGACTTATTAGTTTAGCCTTTTTGCAAGATGGAGCTATTAATAATATTAACCTTAGCGCTTGTAAGTACTGTACACGCAGAATCAACAGCAGACGAAGAAGGAATACCTACTACTACAGATGAAGTTAAATATGGCGAATATAAGTCAATGCCAGAAGAACAATTCACTCATGAAGAGGCATGGAAATATTTAGTGCAATATGGGTACCTTAGCAGCACTAATACCAGCAACTCTTTGATGTCAATATCTCAAGGTTTGAAACAACTCCAAGAAAGCTATGAGTTACCTGTAGATGGAACTTTAAACGAAAAAACTAGAAACCTGATGCGCAAACCCAGATGTGGCGTTAAAGATGTAGGGCAGTATAAAACACGCCCCACAAAGTGGTTTAGCACATATTTAAAATGGAATATTTATCCTCCAACATTGGCTTTATCTCAGTACCCATATAAGAGAACAGCAAGGGATGCCTTTAGGACCTGGGAAGCAGCATCAAACCTGCGCTTTCTCTATACAAGTGAGAAGGATGCAAATATAACTAACGCCTTTAAGAACGCAAACCACTCAATGACAAACGAAAATAGCACCTGCCCATTCGGGTTATCCCAGAAAGTATTAGGACATGCTTATTTCCCCTATGGTGGTAGTAATGTAGAAATTCATGTATATGACGGTCTTTCATGGAGTTTTACCAAAAATTTTTATAACGATAACTTCAATTTATTGGCAACGCTGGTACATGAAATTGGCCATACTCTGGGCTTAGACCACTCAATGGATCCGAATGCAATTATGTTCCCTGTTTACCAACAACGCAATAACCTATCTGCGGATGATATATTTGGCATACAACAACTCTATGGACCAATCGCAAGCCCTATACCATCTCTACCTAATCCCATACCTGCAAAGACACCTTCGGTATCGTCTACAGAAAGACCTTTACCACCTGATACGAAGCTAACGGAAAAAACACCACTTGTACAAACAACAGACCTACCGCCACATATGAAACCAACGGAAAAAACACCAATTTTGCAAACAACAACGCAGAAAATCGATATACGGCCAGAGTTATGTGATTTAAATTTTAAAATACTTAACACATTTTTAGTGGTAAAAAATAAGTTGTATATATTTTATGAAAAATATGTGTGGATGCTGAATTTAAATAGCAAAGAAATTAATAACAAGCCTTTCTTGATAACTGATTACTTGCCATTTTTACCAAAAGATTTAGAAAACATTACAGCTATTTATGAAAGACCTAATGGCGAATTTGTCACCATTGTAGGTGATACAATTTACTTTTTTGAATATGGAACCTTTAAATTAATACGCTCGGAAAATATTGATATGCTTGCTAGAAGAGGTGATAAAACTATAATTTCTGCAGCAGTTAACACTAATAAGGGACGAACCTATTTGTTTATAAATAAATTTGAGGTGTGGGGCATGGATGAATGTAGCTTTAGGCCTAAAGAAACACACTTAATATCAGAGCTTTTTAATGGCGTTCCTGCTCGAGTAGATGGCGTATTTCGATACATAAATGGCCGTCTGTACTTCCTTCAAAATGGCATGTATTTCGAATATAATGAATTTAGCAACAGCCTCGTTAGTTCAGGAAAGATGGATCTTAATTTCTTTGGTATTAAATGTCCTAATCTAGGTCTTTTAGAACAACTCAAATATTTACTCAGTAATATTATAACAAATAAAGTAAAATTATAGATCGAAATAAATAGCAATTTATACCTCATGACTTTTTCTACTAGCGTAAGAAATCCAATAGTCTACTCCCTTATCAAGAAGGCCAACAAGACCTAAAAAATCTCTTTGCTAGAAAATTAATAAGGGAGGCTATAGAGGTCTGTATAAGTTTTTCGTTTCATTTTTACGTCTAAGTGACTAAATAAACATATGGGAGATTGATACAATTAGAGGGTGGGACTGTTTTTCACTGTTAACGTTTCAAATGAACAATATTTGTTACAAGATAATTGTCTTTGTTCAGGTTTGTTTCATTGGGTTTGCTCAGGTTTGTTCAGGTTTGCTTGGGTTTGCTTCGGTTTGTACGTTTAAAGGTTAGCTCAGGTCGCGCGCGCGCAAGCGACCTGAGCTAACCTTAAACGCGCAAACCCTAGCAAACCTGAAGAAACCTGAGCAAACCCACTGAAACAAACCTGAGCAGACCTGAACAAACCTAAGCAAACCCAACGAGACAAACCTGAGCAAACCCAACCAAACAGTCACTTGTCAAACGTCGAAATAAAAATTTAACTTAGGTCACGTGTTAAGGATGGCTCTTGTTATCTTCGATGTGTCAACTGTCACATGTCACTTGTCAAACTTCAAAAATAAAAATTTTACATGTGCCACATGTTATGGATGATATCGTGAGACATATGTAAAAGTATATCAGCTGCCATTTATCATCTTCGATGTGTTACCAGTCACTTGTCAAACGATAAAATAGAAATTTAACGTAGGTCACATGTTGAGGATGATGTCAGAAGATGTTGAAAAAAGAAAAGCCGTCCAGCGGGATTCAGGGTCAGAGTTTTTTACAGTTAGTGCCCTAACGGTCTAAAACAGAGGGTGGGGATTTGAGTGTTTGGTACGGGATGAAAAATTGCTTCCAAAAACAGATTAGTTAACGTTTACAAGTTGCTATCACGCGTATGTAACGGGAGGTTGTATTTTGGTTTACAAATATCCTTTTAACTACTTCTCATAAAGATGACGCAACACTCCTACGCATTTTTGCTAAAAATCATGTCCATCGTGTATAGTTGTAGAAATTTAAACTACCCTCCGAAGATAGGGTGACTAAAAAAGGGTTCTAATAATATGATAAACGGCATGATGGGTATCAAATAAAAGAGAAAAATCTAAATAAATTAACGGTACTATTATCGTTTCTTAATTCGGAGAGGGAAAGGCATTAGCAATTAAAGAAAATTTAATGTTTTATTTTTAAATAATTTTATAAAGAAATCCAATTACGGTTATAAACATATTTGCGAGCCTATTTCTGATAATATAAGTATACATTTCAATTGGTAACCAGGACATTTGCGGCTTGGAGACATCCGCTCTGGATATCTTGGAATATTAATTAGTAACTACATACAAAAGATTAGTCAGTATGAGTTTCTAGGCAGTAACAAATCTTTACGCGTGATCGGTTGGTTAAATCAGGACAAAATACGGGTTTCAGTTTTTTTTTGTTGTTAGCAGACTGAACTGGTGATTATTAGATTTTTACTGTGCATCAATTAGTTTGTGTGTTGTGCCCTAAGTATTATAAAACGTAAGTACTCTAGTGTTTCATTTAATCGTGTTAGTATTATTACTATCGTTATTTGAGGTTTAAAAATTAATAGTTGGTATATTCAAGAGTTTGTGTGGGGACTAGAAAGTCGAAATTTATGGATAGTATTTTAAATTTGCGTTTAAGTAACAGCATGGAAATATTTAGTTATTTGCGCTAATATTAGTATCGGAATCTAGGGATAAAAAAAGCCTCGAAATTCTTTCGCTCATTTCTACCTGAATTATGAAAAAAATTGCCTGCAGATGTTTTCCCTGTCTGTCCCTAACACCCACTCCTTTAAATCTAATGTCAATAGCTTACATTTCCCTTCTCTTCAGACGCCCATGGTTTGTTAGTACTTAGGCTTGACTTGACGTCTACGTGGGATGACTTATATAAAAAAATCTTTAAAGCCGAAATTTATGGGGCGCTATTTTAAATTTGCATTTAAGTAACAACATATAAATCTTTAGTTATTTGCACTAATAGTAGTACCTGAATTATGGAAAAAATTACCTGCAGATGTTTTCCCTGTCTGCCCTCAACGTTCACTCCTTTAAATCAAGTGTCAATATATTACATTTCCCTTCTCTTCAGACGTCCACGGTTTGTTAGTACTTAGGCTTGACGTCTACGTGGGATGTCTTAGATAAAAAATCTTGAAGGATGAAATTTAGGGGTATTATTTTAAATTTGCGTTTGGGTAACAACATGGAAATATTTAGTTCTTTTGTACTAATATTAACACCTGGATCTAGGAATAAAAACCTCGAACTTCTCTCCTTCATTTCTACCTGAATTATGAAAAAAATTACCTGCAGAGGTTTTCCCTTTCTGTCCCATCGTCCAATCCCTTAAATCTCATGGCAATAGATTAAATTTCCCTTCTCTTCAGACGCCCACGGTTCGTTAGTACTTAGGCTTGACGTCTACGTGGGATGACTTATATAAAAAAAAATCTTTAAAGCCGAAATTTACGAGTATCATTTTAAATTTATGTTTAAGTAACAACATAGAAATAGTTAGTTCTTTTAACTAATATTAGCACTGGGATCTAGGGATAAAAAAACTCGAACTTCTCTCGCTCATTCACACCACAATTAGGGAAAAAGTTCCTGCAGATGATTTCCCTGTCTGTCCCAACACCCACTCCTTTAAATCTCATGTCAATAGCTTACATTTCCCTTCTCTTCAGACGCCCACGGTTCGTTAGTACTTAGGCTTGACGTCTACGTGGGATGACTTATATAAAAAAATCTTTAAAGCCGTAATTTATGGGGCGTTATTTTAAATTTGTGTTTAAGTAACAACATATAAATCTTTAGTTATTTACACTAATATTAGTACCGGAATTATGAAAAAAATTGCCTGCAGATGTTTTCCCTGTCTGTTCCCAGGTCCAATCCTTTAAATCTCGTGGCAATAGATTACATCCCATTCTCTTCAGATGTCCACGGTTTGTTAGTACTTAGGCTTGACGTCTACGTGGGATGTCTTAGATAAAAAATCTTGAAGGATGAAATTTAGGGGTATTATTTTAAATTTGCGTTTGAGTAACAACATGGAAATATTTAGTTCTTTGTACTAATATTAACACCTGGATCTAGGGATAAAAAACCTCGAACTTCTCTCCTTCATTTCTACCTGAATTATGAAAAAAATTACCTGCAGAGGTTTTCCCTGTCTGCCCCAATGCCCACTCCTTTAAATCCGGTGTCAATAGATTACATTTCCCTTCTCTTCAGACGCCCACGGTTCGTTAGTACTTAGGCTTGACGTCTACGTGGGATGACTTATATAAAAAAATCTTTAAAGCCGAAATTTACGAGTATCATTTTAAATTTATGTTTAAGTAACAACATAGAAATAGTTAGTTCTTTGAACTAATATTAGTACCTGAATTATGAAAAAAATAGCCTGCAGATGTTTTCCCTGTCTGTTCTCACGTCCAATCCTTTAAATCTCGTGGCAATAGATTACATCCCCTTCTGTTCAGACGCCCACGGTTCGTTAGTACTTAGGCTTGGAGTCTACGTGAGATGTCTTAGATAAAAAAAAATTCTCTATTCGGTATTCAGGAACTGTAGTTTTGCTTTTAAATTACGCTAAAAACTGTAACTTTTGGGGGAGAAAAATGAATCAAAAGTGTGTGTCGTATAGTCTGGAGCATTTCCTCAGTCACAATCTTTTATTTTTACAGAAAATATTTGTATGTTAAGTACAACTTCAAGCGTATACTGGTTTGAAAATTAGAAAAAATATATTCAAAGTGATTTAGGTATGTTCACTATTATTGCTAGTGAGCTGGCTCCTTCGGGGTATAAAGGGATGGTCGACTTTTTTTCCACATGGAAACACGCCAGGTACCCTTCCGAGGGGAGACGTACTGACTTCGGTGCTCGGTAATTCCTCTCTACAAAGGGGGTTGACACCTTAAAGGAGTTTGGTATATACAGTGTTTTCCATATGTCTTATGGACATGACCAGGGTTAATTGTCGCCTGTTGGCTATTAAAGAACCATCCATCGTCCATGTTTCAACTGCAAATAACTTTTTTTTGCGTTTCCGCTGTTATGTGTTCTCTTGTTTTGGCTCTATAAAGGAGCTAATTTTGACTAATTACGTTACTAGAGGCTAGACTGTTTAACATATTATATCTTTCCTATTCGTGCCCTAACAGTAAGAAAGGGACGGAAAATCTTTGGCGGGTATTGGGTAAAGGTCAAAAAGACCTTTCGACTGGCGATTTTTTTCGAAAATCTTGACTAATGTTGCTAGTTGCTGTACTGTTTAAAATATGTCTTTCATATTATGCAATAATATCATAAAATGGTGCGAGAAATCTTTCTGTGAACCATTTAGCGATTTATTGTTATATCGGTATACTAAGAATATATTACGCCCCTTTAGACAGCCTCACTGAGGTTCAAGATAGTGGAGCTTGATTTGTAAGACCTCCCTACAAAAGGGGCAATTTGAGCTGTGAAACCTATCTTCCTGCGTCTTTTGGGACCCCTTTTTATTCTTTTTATACTGTCGAATCAAATAATGTCGACTTAAATACAAAGTAGTAGTAAATTTTTTCAAAAGATATAGATTTATCTTACAATAAGGAGAGCGTTTGCTTGGGTTTGCACTTTTCTTTGCAGTATTTTGAAAAACACGTTTTACAAATACCATCAACATGGTGATGCCGGAAAGAATCTCAACCATGCAGATTTTCGAAAATCTAAGACTTAGAATAAGAAAAAAGAATCTCTTTCGACTACCCAGATTTTCGAAAATATAAGACTTAGTATAAGAAAAATAAGCGTTATATTTTAAGGAGTTTTGAATGGGATTTTGTTTTAGTTTTACAAGGTTTAGAATAGAACCTTTTGTATTAACGGCGGCTATATTTAGATATAAGGCCCTTAACCGGTTACATAATTTTAAGGCATAATTTCTTTTTAATATATCTACGGTTTTACAGGGTGTTTAAAAGAACTTAGACCCCTCTGTCCTTACACCATATTTAACAGCTGGTGTTTCAAGAAGCTGATACTTTATATTGTTGGTATACATCTTATTACTATGTCATTCAGTTCTCAACTAAACCCTTTAATCTGAACATGTCCTTTATCCATCAAAACCTCGTTATAATACATACAGGACAACGTCCTGACGTTATCCGGACAACAACAGGGCAGTATTCGGACAAAAATAGAGGTTCACAGGGCGTTAACGGGACGTCACACAATACAAAGACAAACGCCATGAGAGAAGCTCGAATCCTTTGGAAACAGAACCTGTTCTCTTTATAGCCTGAGGCTGAGAATCGTTTAAGTTTCGAATAATTTTGTACCACCTGCAATAGAATATTTGTTGAGGTTAGGTTTGATTGTTTAAGGTAATAAAACATGTAAACGACTTAGTTTAATTCTTTATTTAATACATCTAGCTACATTTCTATGGATAATTTTCCTACGAGCTTTCAGTTTCTCTGGAGCGTTGACAAAGTATTGGTCTGTGTCCATACTAGTATCTTCTTTGTACACAAACTTCGTAAGGTCCACGGATAGCATCATATGTTTTATAACTTTAACGGTGGGATCGTAAATTTCTCCTTCAAACACGTTCCAAAAATGAATGTTGCCTCCTATTTCATCGTAGAAAATCTTTCCGCATTTTGGTTCTACATGTACATTATATTTTTTAGCAAGTTCCCAAACCATTAAAGTTGCAGGTAAACAGGACCCATAATACTGGTTCTGACTGAATACTTCTTCAATGTTGGCAAGAATAATTTTTAATATTTCCGCCATGTTAATTGTCTGCCGGTCAACGGTATACTAACCATTTCTTATCAGCTATTCCACTTAGATTACAAATTTCGTCTACATCACTCCCTGTCTTTGTATTCTTCCTCATCTTCTTTTCTATGATAATAGGTTTAAAAAAAACAGACGATCGTAGAGCCCATGAGTTCTTCGGTATTCAATATCGCCCACTTGAATATCGCCATTTTTCAAAAAATCAACCCGTAACTCTCCCCGTTTCCATGTATCAGTTTCGATATCGTGCTTAAGACCCTGTGTGAGATCACCATCAGCTGACTCTCTAATATTTTGATATGTATTCTAGAACAATTTTCGGATATTGATTTAGGGTATGATCTGAGTATCAAACTCGTTGTGTACCTAAGTCTTTCCAGATCTATTGGCAGCTTTCTGTCAAAAGAAAATAGCCTGTATCTACGTATGCAGTTCTTAAAGATCTTTGAACGAAATTTTTATTTTAAATTCAGTTCGAAAAGGAGGATGGACTGGATGCTTTTTTTAACAGATAAATGTTTGATTATTAGTAGCAGCATTAGTACCCTTCTATTTTTGAAGAAAATCGTCTGTATGTTGTTTATATATTAGCAAGTATGAATACGAATTACTGTTTCCAGAAGCAAGACCTTTTTCTTAGTTGTTTCATAGCTGTTCCGAAGTTGTTTTTAGAAACAGAGTATGTTGTTTAGTTCTTAAGTGGTTGGGGAGTCGGACGCTTAAGGTGTGTTCCAGAAAACAGGGTGGTCAGTTTTTAGCGGTTTTTAGCTGTTTTTCCTGAACAGGGTCTGTATTTTAGCTGTTCTTCCAGAACAGAGTCTGTTTTTTAATTGTTTTTCCATAATAGAGTCTGTTTTTTAGCTGTTTTTCCAGAACAGGGTCTGTTTTTAGCTGTTTTTCCAAAGCAGGGTCTGTTTTTTAGCTGTTTTCTCGAACATGGTCTGTTTATATTTTGTCTCGCTTTTTCTATCTCTTTCTCCGTTTAGACTAGTCCTAGTATCCAGCCACGGGTATTTTCGTACTTAAAAAGTATATATTTCATAGTTTTCGCCTTCTTTCCCTACGATTTCAACGAGTCTCTCTCTCTCTCTCTCGCTCTCTCGCTCTCTCATTCGGAATCCTTCCCTTCCTACCGTTAGAGCGCTTATCTGAAAGTCATATTTTTAGCCCTAAAGCCCTGCATCGATGATCTTAGTCGAGAATTTCAAAAAGTTTTTACGTCCGTCGCAACATCTTTTCCTAGTACTAATTCTACCTAGTGCTGTAAAAATTTTGAAATCTAATTTTTTACTAGTTCCGAAGAACTAATGCATATTTTTTCTATTATTAAATCCACTAATATTCATAATTTATATCACTAATCCAAAAATTTACTATACAGGATGATGTAAAAATTTTGAAATCTAATTTTTTACTCGTTCAGAAGACCTAATACCTATTTTTCTGTTATTAAATCCAATAATATCTATAGCTTATATAATTAATCCAAAATTGACTATACAGGGTGATGTAAAAATTTTGAAATCTAATTTTTTCCTCAAAGTCGAGATTATTGAAAGTAATTTGATAAATCGAAAGATCTACTCCGTCACTATCCCCCATGCGAATTTCGTCTCGCCCCCTTCAGCCGTTCGGTCGCTAATCGCAAACAAAAACTCTATCTCCGGAACCAAAGGGCCGATCGATGTCATTCTTTTTTTTAAACGCCTTCGGACATCGCTCCGAACACGTGACGTATGTTAAATTTTTAGATTTACGTTTAACACGTGACTGGTGACAGTTGACATATCTTAAATGACAGGTGACAGCCGCCATACTTTTACGCATGTCTTCTAACGCTATCCTCAACAGCTGTTTGCGCGCATGCGCAGTTCTCGCGCATGCGCAGCAAAAGGGAGCGGGGCTTGTGACGTCAGAGGGAGAGGAGTGGGGGTGGTCTCAAGTGACGGTGTACCTACTATGGTTATCCTTTATAATAGAAAAACCTCCAATTTACCCACAAAAATTAATAAAAACTATAAGAAGGCTAAACATCGTAAACCAAAGATTAGTAGAAAGAGAAACACACAAGGGATAACACCTGAAAATATAAGCTTTATGAAATCTCTAGGTTTAAAGGTTTTAGTATAATGGACATCCTTAACGTAGCAGAAGGTCTTTTCATAGATAATTCAATTGTGCATTCCGAAGTTCATGGTTATGAACCATATCTACCTACAAAATTGGGAAATAATGATGAAATTATAATACCTGTTCATGAAGTAGACAAGTATACTCTTCCTTCCGAAAGTTTTCTTTATATAGAGGGTAAACTAACAAAAGATAATAATACTATCTCAAATACATTAAAATTGATAAACAATGGGATTGCATTACTTTTTAAAGAAATGCGTTATCAACCAAACGGTGTTAAAATAGATTCAGTTAGAGATGTTGGGGTAACTTCGACAATAAAGGGATACATGTCGTATAATAAAAATGAATGCAATAGACTTAAAAACGAAGGTTGGTTTCCTATGGAATCTTCACAAGTTGTTGATGCAACGACAGGATTATTTAATGGTTGCATTCCGCTTAAATTCTTAATGAGGTTTTTTGAAGACTACAAAAAAATTATTTTAAATGCCAAACAAGAACTTATTTTAGTACGAGATAATTCAGACAAAAATGCAACAGTTAATACTGCAGCTGAAAATCCAAAAATTGAGCTTACTAAGCTAACTTGGAATATACCTCACATTTCAGTAGCTATTCCTCAAGAATTAGCATTATCTAAAATAATTAATAAGAATACTGATATAATAATTGCTTTCCGGAGTTGGGAACTGATTGAATACCCAGAATTATTAAAAACTATTCGTCATAACTGGCCTGTCAAAACATCTACGAAAGTTAATACCCCACGTCATGTAGCAATTGCTTTTCAAAAAGACTTAAGGGATAAATCAACAACTGATATGTCTTTATTATCCAACGTTAAATTACGAAACATTAAAGTGTTTTTAAACTCTGAGAGATATCCCTAAAACGATCTATTTTTAGACTTTGCTAAAAATAAATTTGCATCATTATATGAAATGTTTTCACAATTTCAAAAATCTTACTATGGATTAACACCTGAACCCATGTTTTCTCCAAAGGAATTTAATACTTATGCTCCTATCGTATATATCGATTTTTCACATCAGAAAGAAACAATTGAATCCGGACCTATTGTTATGAGAGTTGAGTTTGAATTACATGATGATCTCAAAGACAAAATATCTGCCTATTGTCTTATTATGCACGACAAAGTATTTAGCTACAATCCATTAACCAAAAATGTTAGACAACTTTAAAGCGCATGTCTAACTATATAAAATCAATGCTCTACTATTCTTTCCTACCATTATGGGTGAAGAACTGGAACTTCGAGTATCCTACTTTTTAGAAGAGCTGAAAAAATTAAAACAACAACTACAAGAATATTCTGACAAGAAATCTATGGTTAAACAATTCTCACTTTTGAAATTATGAGGTTATTAATTGTCGATGTGCAAGGATTTAACATAGAAAATAAGAAGTTTATTCCCAAAGAGTTGGCTGCCTATGATGGACACAAAATATGCCACTATATCTTTAAATCACCATTTGATATAAAATACCTACCACCTGACTTACATAAGCAAGCTGTATGGTTAATGAAAAATCATCACTGTATTCCTTGGAATGAAGGATATACACCAATTCACAAATTTTCTCAAATAATCAAGAATCTAACAGAAAAGGCCGATCAAGTTTATGTGAAAGGGAGAGAGAAATCCGAATACATTCGAAAATATTCATTAAAACCAGTCATGGAACTTGATGAAAATCCATCATTACAAGAAGGAGAAGCTCATTGTTTTTATCATTCTAAATCACCATGTATATGCGCACTTACTAATGTATACAATTTATATAATAATTATTTAATGATTGAATAAAACACATAAATGAAACAAAGTTTTTTATTTGTTATAAATTAGGTTTCAAATATTTCTTGAATAATTTCAGGTGACAAAAACTTCTTTACTTCATCCAAATGCTCCTCAAATCCCATTTCTTTCATCGTGTACAGAAAAGACTTTAAATCAGAAGTATGTAAACATATGTTACAGGCTTCTGCTGCTTTTTCATATTTTCTAGCCATATCCATACATTCCTCATACGTATAGAATCTTTCGAATCCATACTCGGTTTCATGGGCAGCATCAAACTCTAAATTACTGAAGTGTTGTGATAGATTCTCTATAGCATTTGTTAGGTTATATGCTATTCGTTCTCGAACATATGCTAACCACATCTTGTTGGAGAATGTACAGACTTAAAGTCAGTTCAGACCTTTAAATATTAATTTAGGAGGTGGGAGGAATAAAAAAATATATTTTAAAAATTTATTTTTCAATACAACTCTTTACAAATTCATTACATGCGAATGATTCTACATCCTCCACAACACAATCTGAGTAAAAGTTTAATAATTCTAAAACACAGCAAACATTTAAACTATTTTCCATAGGTGAAATAACATCATATACATTTTTTAACAAGTCGCCATTTTTCATAGAGATTCCACTAACCAAAATATTGTAATATTTGGAAAATTCCTGGTTTTTTAAGATATCAAAACGATATTTGATTAAATTTGCCAAGTTCACTAATTCATTTATGGTATCACCAGCTAGGAATACTTCATTACCACCATCTTGTGTAATCGTGATAATTCTTGCATCCCCAATAAACACAAAGTGAATCTCATAACCATTTCCCTTCATGGGTTGCCACCCGGTGTTGTTGGAATAACTGAAGCTCATCATAATTCCTTTATTATTTAGGAAGGAAATCCATTGATCTTCATTAAAAGTCACATTTTGATTATATTTGTATCCACAGAGTTTAACAACAGGAATATATTTTCTCTCTAAGGAAAATCCATTGGATTTGGATTTGTTAATATAGTAGATGGTTTCATTGATAAGAGCTGCATTGCGTTTCTTACTAAACTCTTGTTGGTTATAGTTTGTTGGTTGATACATTTTCAGATGCTTTCTTGAAATAATGGTTGTAGAACTGTGGGTGAGTGCGTAAATAAGCAAGCGTGGTAGTGGGGATAGCAAGAGTGGTGGGGATAGTAAGAGTGGGGGGATTTAAACTATAATCTTATAGATTTAAACATCATTTAGCGACTAACCATGAATGAGTGTAAGACAGAACTTTTTATCGACATTCAAGGATATAACAGTTCCTTTGGATACATTCCAAAAGAATTAGCGATTTATGATGGGATTCGTTGCTCAAATTATCTGTTTAAATCACCATTTCAAAAAAATATGTTACCTGCTCTCGATCTCAAAATGGTTAAATGGCCCGAAGAGTATCATGGATTGGAATGGAATTTTGGAAATATAGAACTTAATGAAATTGATGATATTTTAAAGCATGTGTTAGAAGTTTACCAATCGCCCAAAATTTACGTGAAAGGGAATGAAAAAATAAACTTCTTAATAAAGTTTTTGGATGAAGATTTCATATACGCTATTCTCATTGGACAAGAACCAAAATTTAGTAAATTTAACAAAATTTCAGAATGTTATTTTCACAAAAATGTGAATCCATTGCATTGTGCATTAGCAAACGTAAAATTGTTATATAATTATAGGCATTGTTATGAATAAAAATCTTTATTATATATATGTTTTTTATTATTGAAGATTATTATTTATAATACAGATATACTTTGAATAATATATATCCTATTGAACATATAAACACTACTAACAATATATTTAATAATACTACACACACATTTGAATTACATTCTTCTATACAAGATTTTCTATACAACTGATTCCATTCCTGTGTCACTATTGAAGTTTTATTGAAATAATATAATCTTAACTTATACTGTACAACGATAGATTCATTTATAATATTATCATATATTTTGTGGGTAAATAAACCATTATTTATATTCATTCTTTTCCATGTTAAAGGCCAACTATCATTATTTATATTATTAACAGATAGACAAATAAATGCTTCTCGAACATTAGGATCAACTTGTATGAACAAAGTATTGTTAACGAATGCTGATAGAAATAGAATTCCTACTGGTAGCAGAGCCATTTTCAAACTAAAATATTTTTCCAGGGTTCTTATGTTTTATATTCGTCACGAACTAAATCTTTTAGAATATCAATTACATTATTAACTTGTCATCATCAGTCTTGGATTTCTCTTCCAAAATACTTATATGTTTGTGCCCCCAAGCTAAAGTTCTAAAAGAATCTGGAATTATATAGCGTTTATCATCTTTTGGAGACAAAGCAACCTTATTTTTTAATTGTGTAAACATGTCATGTAAAATGGAATGAAAAATATTCATTTTTCTAAATTTGATCTCAGAATTTTCAACTACGTCTTTATAATCTTGTTTAGTAATGGAATTTTCTATAACATATTTTTTAACTCCCTTTGCCTTTTTTTCAGATTTCCCTTCTAAATTTACACAGTAAGCTTTTGCGCCGCAAATTCATCTTTCATTCGCCCTAATACTGATTTGTTTATAGTTAAATTATGTATATTGTTTTCACTGTAATTAGAAGTGTCAAATTTCTCTAAATTTTCATGCATATCTTGATAAAAGTTTTCTGTTCTTACGTTTAAAATTGAACTATCTGTATCCGTGTATAACAAAATTGCTTCGTCTCCATACTTGCTCTTAATATAGTCATAATAAAAATCATATAAAACGGTTTTTGATAATTCCAAGACTGTGAAGCCAACATAAACAGGTTTATTGTAAGTCACTTTTACTCTTTCCATTTGTATCGCAACCAAGTTTTCATTTAAGACTAATCGATTTTTAAAATTTGGTTTAGCAATCAATGTCTGCGCTCCTTGTTTTTTACCAATGTTCTCCCAGTGTGTGATGAATCTTATGTCAACTCGTTTATCAATATTCTCCAAAGATTTACCGTAAATGGCATTATTAAATAATTTATAAGTATCCTTTTCGAACTTATGTTTAGATTTGTTCCTCATTTCGGTATTTAAATCGATGTACTGTTTAAAAAATGCAGCTTGTTTAAATTTAATAACTCTATGAAGTTTAGTTAGTTTTAATCCGTTTTTAAGCATCTGTTTCAGATTTCGGTAATGAATAACATATTTTTCTTTATGGTTTAAATTAATTTCTTTTGTTTTGAACCTGGTGCACAAATATTTTCAGCCCAAAAAGGTAATTCGTTGTGTTCTTGATGTAAATTTGAGGATACTTTATATCTTCTTCCAAAACGAACCCGAATTCAGCATCGTCAGGAAGAGACATCACATCAAGGGCTTCAATTTCTTCATCGTTCAACCAAGAAAAATCACTTACGGGGAGACATTGGCTCATACTATGTCCATACAATTTAGTGGCACCCAAATACATTATAAATGAATTTGGTTTGCTTGGATCATAGTTTTCCAAGAATGGATTATTAGCTTCAGCTTTTCGAATGCTGCAATGACCGACACCACCTCTTATATTATTTTTAAAAAATGTATCATATCTATATCCGTTAATAATTCTAATTTAACATCAGTCATTTTTAACATTGAATCCCATCTTAAACCTGGTAATGTGTAATACTGTGCAGGATCTAGCTTAAAGTTACTTAAAGAAACATTTCGAAATGCTTCAAAAAAATCTGTTAATATGAGAACATCTGACAATAAATAAATTTTGGTATAATCCATAAGATTTTGACAACTAAATAAATTCCAAATAGTAATTGCTCTATTGTAATCCGATGGACACATAGGTTCATCTTTAAGTTTATCATAAAAATGTTCAATAGCTGGGAGTTGATTTTCATGTAATTTTTCGAAAGAATCAACATAAGAATAAGGATAGACACCTTTTTTCCGAATTTCATTAAACTGGTTAGGATCTTCAAAATATTTTTTAATCTCAATGCACTGATTTGGTTCCAAGCTTTCACCAAGCTTTTCCAAAGAGGAACCAACGAAACGGAATGAATCTAAAAATCTCATTTTAATAAACAGATTTTTGTCTTTATTATCCTTGTCTTTTACTTTGTCAACCAATATGGATTTTGAAAATGAAATATATTTTTCTTTGGTTTGTGCAAGTACATCAACATTATCTTCTGCACAGCACAATTGTTTAACAAATAAATGACTATCATAACCAGTTAAATTATGAAAAAAGATGGGTATAAAATATGGAATTTTAAAATTTAGATTGCAGATACTGTGAGCTGCATTTCGAAATTTACCAGTTAAGTGATCGTGATCCCTTACTTTTTGATTTTCTTCGACCTTTTCGTTACATATATGACAAATTGTGCTATTTTTATAAGCCAGCTCTTCCTCATCTGATAAAGGAAGCATTTTTACTACAGGTTTAAGATGTTCATTATAAATTCTATGTACATGACCTTCAATTCGTTTACAAAATTGATTAGCTGCATCCAAACCAAAATATGAATCTAATACCGACAAAGAATCATTATATGAACATTTAATGAAATAACAAAAAGCATACGGTTCATGTTTAAATGTGTTCCGAGTATATGAATCCTCATCATTATCTGGTTGATCAAACTGCAAAGCTTTTAAAAAGCATTCAAAGTCTGCGTATATGACAAATGGAACTTTTAGTTGTTTTTGAAAATTTACAAACTGTAAAATATTTTCTGGTATATGCTGACCGTACTTATTTATTTTAATGTCATTGGTAGGAACTTTTGTAAACAAATGATTACAATCATGTGATTGATGCTCTTCAAGTCTTTTCATTGATGTAAAATAAATTAAACAACCATCACAAAAATATTTTTTATTGCTTGTTTTATTAATTTGAGATGACACTAATCTTGACATGAGTAGTTAATGCAGCCCTAAACTCAGACAGTTTAGGTTTAGGGCTACATTGCAGATGGAGCTCTAGACATCCATAGACAGAGTTCCAGGGAGTTGATGCAAGGGTCAATGACCGGCACAAGCAATAGGTAGACTTTCACTTCACTTTTTACAGGGGATATAGATAACGATCTGCTGTAGTCAGTCGATTTAATCTTTATTAAATTGAAAAAAAGTTTTCGGACCGAATGAGTCTTGAACCGCCAACCTTCCGATTAGAACTCCAACGCCGTATCCACCAAGCCACCGAGGTATATTAATAATTTTACCTTTCAAGTGTGAGACAATCGTTATACGTCGTAGCAAACTTTTTGTAGTAAAGTAAAAATAACAAAATGTTGATTTTAAGGATAGGATAAAATGACATAATTACTAGTTTTTAGAAATCATGTATCTCCACGTAGGTATATCACTCACTTGACGGTGCTATTAAAATCTATAAAATAAATATTTAATTACAACTTATTTAAGATTAAGTAAGTAATGATTAAAAGTGAGGGATTTTAAATACAGCATTGTGAGTGATCACATTTTCTTAGAGGTTATGTGTGTTTTGTTATTAAAATATGAGCTCTGACATTGCTGTTAACTCTGCAGCAAAAATTTTAATTAATGGCGATTTTGTTCTTGCGAAAATGTATAAAAAATCAACCATAATCTACATATTTTTCAATCCATACCTCATAAAAAGAATTCGAAAATGAGTATTTTTTTCTTGATTTAAAGGTAAAACGGTTAAATTTTTAAAATTTTTGTTGGCAAATATATTTATAAATTTTAATATCAGTGGTTATACTTTATGAATGCTAAACTCTTCAAAATAATTGTTTGTCGCTGGTGAATTCATTTTCTCGTACTGGAAAAACAGAAAATTCAAATTTGTAAAATGAAGTTATGTTTATCAGTGATCTCCACTATCTTTTCAATTTCTGGCGTTAATTCTCTGAATTTGATATTTCTACGTCACTCGTAACTTTTTGAACTTTCTTTTTTGCTAACTTAAGTAAGAAATTGTAACCTAGCCAGAAATCTCCTAAAATATCTTACCCAGGCAGTATCCTCAAAAGTACTACTACATCCCAAGCTTTGCTTTAATCTGACGCACTTTTAAGAACAGATAGTAATGATAATGTTGTATGTGAATTAATATTCTGCTACTCTGTGAAATCGAAGGTGAAAGAAAGAAACAGTACAATAAATTCTTGGGGTAAGGGTTCGAAAGTTATGGGATGATTTAAACGATCACTCACTATGGGTAGAGAAATACGTGTAACGTAGTAGAACATTAGAAGAAAAGTGATCGCCAAGTCTTCAGGACAAAATGACTCAGTATATGTGTTTATGTATTGAGGATAGACTGGAGAAGATATTAAAATAGACAAGGGTGAGGAACTTTAAAATAGGTTGGGTTTTCCGCCAAAATGGTGAAGGTGTTACTGTAAGCCGCAGGTTTAGGAGATATATTAGATAATTATAAAAATAATAAAATAAAAAATGACCGTACAATTTATGTTTTATGTATTAATACAAAACTAAAATAAAAAGTGATAGAAACAGCCGTTTGGTATTATTTGTAAAATGACATCCCAGATATGGTATAAATAGAACAAATGTATGGGTGTTTTCCGATTGCACTCTTGTATAGTACTTGTTTAATGCTAAACTAGAATAAAAGTATTAAAACTAACGTCGATATTTATGCTTGAAATTATGCAAGCAGATAAAGGGGCCCTTTTTTATTTAGGGGTATAGTACACTGTTTGAACTTAAAACATGATGCAGATAGAAAATATATATTAATTACGGAATTCGAATATACGCAATACAAACACTCTAATGCTCCTGTTTATTATCAGATTATACACCTCTGTTCACACTTGAACAGACTGACAACTGTCTAAATAATAGATTACGGGATATTTCACCTATCCATTATTTTGGTGTGTTTAAAAGTGTTGCCAAATCAACAGGCTTTGGTTGGTTTGTCACAGTAGTAGATAAAAATAGTTGGCAAGCAGATTAAAGTAGCAAAAAATTTTACAAAAATACCAACAATCTAGATATTTAATATCTACCAAAAGTATTATACACATTATAGCAAAAAAACAGTGAAATAATAAGTAAAGAATGACTTAATTAAAAGTTAGGTATGTGTAAATTAAAACAATCGTATATTTATAATTCGAAATAGAATACTGACAGGACAGTAAATTAGCAGATAAATTTACTATATATAAAGCAGACAGAGGGTTTTTGTTATCTAAATAGTAATTTATAATTAACCAATCACATCTTATTTAAAAGTCAAAAATGTCCCTTCGATATTATTAATGAATGTCGTCTTAAGAGTTTTCTGATCGTTTTTATTTTCTGAGTGTTAAACACAATAGCAATAGGGAGCTAAAGGTCTTAAATTCTACATTATAGTTATATAATACTGGAAGTAAGAAATTTTCACAACTTAGCCTAAGTATTTTGTAACAGTTAGAAGATAAAATTTTAAACAGGACATTAGTCGTGAACTCAAACTCTTGTTCATGTCCCATTCGATTTTATTTAAATGGAGAACGATGTTTCGAAGCAAAAACCACGTTATTATTTAAACAAATTAATTCTATATTTTATTACAACTTTATATATATTTGTTATACCCCAGAGTTTATTAACGTTGTTGCGAACCTCCCCTATTGTTGACCGAATACTGCCCAGTAGTAGTCCTGTTAATGCCCTATTGCTCCCCAGATAACGTCATGACGCTGCTCTGTATGTGATATAACAAGGTTTTGAAGGATAAAAAGATCATGTAGAGAATAAAGGTTTTAGGTGTGAACTGTATCTGTTCTTATTAAATATTACGATTAAAATTCCTACGTCATCTAAAATCACATATGTTCTACACTTTATCCTCACTTATTTTAAACATTGCATTTATATTTAATTTCGGCAACTAGAGAAAATGTTGTGATATTGTTTTATAGGGATAATATAACGCCTCTTACCGAAATGGCTTTCGCACCCTTGATATATTTACCTTATAACGTAAAGAAATAATTTTTACTAGTGTTAATAAATAGAACAATTGTATGGTGTTTTTCCGATTGCACCCCTGTATAGTACATGTTCTAATGCAAAACTTCAATAAAAGTATTAAAACTATCGATGATATTTATGCCTGAAATTATGCAAGCAGATAAAGGGTTTATATTTTAAGATTATAGTACACTGTTTGAACTTAAAACATGTTGCAGATAGAAACGTGTAGGGGCTCATGCCTGCAGAATAATTAAATTTAACACGTTCGTCCTAGTTAAAAAGCTCTACCACCAGCGACAAGGTGCGAACGTTTCGGTAGAGGACCCTCCTTCCAACCCCCTGTATGTTTACAGGCCTACATAAATTATATCCTGCTAACACCTTTTAGTTTTTTTAATTTTTTATTTTTTGTTTTTATTTTTTTTATTTTTTATTTCTTTATTATTTTTTTATTTTTATTTATTTTTGACATGGCTTTAGAAGTTAACAGCACATAATTTAAATAACTTTTTGTAATGACAGAAGTTAAAAGTACAAGAGATCAAAAACGTTGCTTACATAACCCTGAGCATCTAGGACTGATTTACCTAAATAATCTATCACATCTTATTTAAAAGACAAAAATGTCCCATCGATATTATTAATGAATGTTGTCTTAAGAGCTTTTGAGATAATGGGTACTTTTAATGTCATATGACTTAATATGATCGTTTTTAGTCATACAATAGTTGTTAGTATTTGCTGACTCTTTTGATGTAAGTTTTTTTTATTGCCATATGCCTCTCTTTAGTCATATAACGGTTATTAGTATTGTTTGCTATTTTGATATAATGGGTCTTTTTATGTCACATGACCTAACATGCCTCTTTTTAGTCATACAACAGTGTTGTTAGTATTAGTCGACTATTTTGATATATTGGGTCTTTTTTATGTCACATGACCTAACATGCCTCTTTTTAGTCATACAACAGTGTCGTTAGTATTAGTTGGCTATTTTGATATATTGGGTCTTTTTTTTCATGTCACATGACTTAACATGCCTCTTTTTAGCCATACAACAGTGCTGTTAGTATTTATTGACTCTTTTGATATAATGGGGTTGATAAGATATAATATTTGGTAATATTATCATCAATTTGATGATTAATATCATATGACATAAAAAGCCTCTATTAGTCATATGACAGTTGTTAGTATTTGATGATTCTTTTAACTGTACAATCTCAATGGGCCCTTAAAGCCATACTTTAATTATTTTAGGTAACTTACTTTATTATTTAAAAGTGTTTGTTTGTAAGCTACCCGAGTTTTTTTAAAACCGTAAGGGACTGAGTTGTAATTTTTAAAAAATTTCCTTTTTAAGGAGTTTGGCTTATACTCTTTTGTTTCTGTTTTTGTAATTACTTCATGCATTTCTGTACGCCGAATTTGCTGTGAAGTAATTTGAATTGGGGTACTATCTCCGGATAATATCATATCGCGTATAGAGTCAAAATTTACCAATTTTGAAGCGGCATAATTTAAACATATTCCCTTTACCTTACACACTATTTTTTCCTCTTGCTTTGCGGGCAAAAATACTTTGTAAGCGTAATTTTTAGGTCCACCGCTAGCAAAATGAGTTATGTAACATCCGGGGCCGTATTGTTCTAATTCGTCTGTCATTTCTCCTATGTTACTACCTACTGGAATATCAGGATAGCCGTTTTTATATATGTAAATTATCGAATCTGTATCGTAATACAAAACTTGATCATTCAGTTTTTCTAAATAACTATATAGTTTAAGACGTGCCTGTGCAGTGGTATAGGCAGCAATACAGATATTAACTGTAGATAACGGATCAAAACTCTCCTCGGTAAATTGATAATTGACCAAAAGCGTTTTTTCATTTACAGGTAGAATCGTGTTAATAGTTAAATTTGGATTAGTTAACATAGAATAAAGTTCTTGAGGTCTGTTAATAATTTTGGTTTTAGGCTGACACTCTAATTGTCCAAATTTTCCCCAAAAACTATTTAACATTAATTTTGCCAGAGCTCTTAGGCCTGGGTTCGTAACTACAGAGAGAAATTCCAGTTGAATACCCTCGCTGTTTAAAAGCGTCTCTATATACTGTTCCCTCTCAGTCACGGAGGTACAATTTGAGGGAAAACCGCTTGCCTCTTGTTTTATTTTTATAAATTTATTCATCATGTCAACAAACAAACCACCCTCACGACTGGTAGCATCATATTGTGTAACTTCATATTTCCAAACTTCGTAAATATCTAAAATCGTGTAACCCTTTTCTATAGCTTTCAAAACCTCATCTATTACCCAAGTACCCATTAGTGCCCTCTCATTTTCTGTATGCTTGCATTCATCGTTACTCATGGTATCACCACACGTTCGACAAAGTACAAACATCAGTTTATTATTCATTTTTACAGGTAGTACAGGGTGATACAAATCTGTCGGTGGTAAAACAGTACATTTTATTAAACCGTTCGTTTCTTTTAAGTTTAAGTTTTTGCATTCATCCCCGACAATCACTTCGGGGTGACCGACAGGATATTTTCCGTATTTACATACCCAAGGATACAGCGAACATACGTCTACATACTTTATTTTTTCTTCGGAGTCAATTTCGTAATATGTTTTACAATTTCCCGTACGGCCACCGTAAAATGTATCTCGCGGATTTAGAGGGGATAGCGTAAACAAAGGTGAATTTTCGGAAAATAACCGTATTTCAGGGTTCTCTAAAACTTCTTTTCTAAAATCACATTCCCACTTTTCTACTACTTCATAACCAAACCCTCTAAGCCTTTCAGTTTTGGACACGGTAGTCTCATATCTATGATTGAGAGTTTCTGTAGGATTATCACGCAAGGGTTCACTTCTTTGGTATTTGAAACATTTAGGACACCCATGCCAATAGCACCCGTGAAACTGAAATACTTGTTTTGTTTCGGGGCAAAATCCGTCTACTTTGACACCATTTAACTCCATTTCTCGACCATTTCCGGTATGTTTAATATTTTTGTATATTTTTTCTAACCACGAAAGCCATAGGAGAGCAATTTTTGATTGGTTATCTGCGAATCGATAACCGTTTTTTGGAATAATGCCAATAGTGTGGGGTTTTAGAAAGTTACGACGAAACACCTTATTACAAGTCGAAGCAATAGTTGTTGCTTCAGTAAAGGGACAAACATTGACTGTGTCAATCATTTGCTGCTGAAAAACTTTACAACTTTCAAATAATATGGTTGTGTCACTTTTACAATAATCTATTAATTCTTGTTTAAAATTGAAAATCACATTACTTGAGAGCTGCTCCTCATACCACTTCACAAAATTTTCACGTTCCTCTTCTTTCATGCTATCCGGTGAGTAATAGTCTATTAATGGTACGCACCCGACATAATTTTCGTTTTCTTTTTTGTTGAACAAATGCGGGAAGTACCCCTTCTTTATTTCCGTTAACCGAAAGACCTTTGGCAATTTTGACAAGGGCATGGGAAAATAATTTAAAGAGTCAATAAACTTTATATTCGAAATTTGTAACAATATAATTTTAGTTCCTCGCAAGATAATTTCGGGGACAATATCTATTTGTGATAGAAATTTGCTTAAGATAAACTGATTGTCAAAGCCTCCACCGTTGTGGCTAATGACAATTATTTCTTTGAATAAACTTCTTTGATTTAAGAGATACTCGATAAATCTATCTAAAGGGTTTACCTGTAATACTTGGGTGGTAACCCCGCATCTGTGGCAAACCCCTGGTTCACTATCACGACACATATTGCAAAATTGCTTAAATACACACAAATTTACTTCGTGCAAAAGGTCACCGTTTTCTAAAAGTGTTTCTTGTCGTGTTTCGAAGTCAAAAAATACAAATAATGTATCTTGTATTTTTGGGGAATTCTTATCAACTTGCATGTGACACTGATGCCCCCCTGGCTGATGTTTTTTACAAATTTTGCAAAAAATTTCTCCACAAATATGTTTTCTGCCCCTTTTTATAGTTTTTAAACATTCAGGACATAATTTAATTTGTTTACACACGGATGATTTTCCCAAAGACTTTGCTTTTTTGTGATTATAATAACAATTTTGGTTTCTGAATACCCTTAAACAATCTGAACATTTAAATTTTTGTATAAATTGACAGGGGGGAGATTGAAATGACCTTCATGGTATAATAGATTTAATTTTTTGTGGCTCTCTGTTGCACCTTCAAAAATAACGTCTCGTCCTTTAAAACCGTATCTGTAGACAACAATTTTATATTCTTTCAGGTATTGAAATTTTTGCAATTCCGGTATGCCACTTCCTTCAACAGGAACTTCGACACGCGCGTCACTTATTAATTTCAAAGTCATCTCGGTTTGTATTTTATTTGTATCTTTTTCGATTGCCTTAAAGTTCAAAGCATTATTCTTGTTTGCAATAGCCACCACTAAAGCTCGAGGTAAACATAAATTATCCGTATTTTTAATTACAATTATACCCTTTCGTCTTGCGCATTCGTCATCAAACCTAACATACCCACGTCCTCGCGATTTCCCCATAGGCATTCTAACGCTTGTTACCCCAAAACGAAACGTGTCTGTATCTAACCCTGATGAATTTGATTGAAAAACTCCCGCTATTACCCCAATAATGTCGTCGAGAACAATTTTGTCAGCCGGTTGAAAATTTATCCAACCTTCGCCCCGCTCAAGACTTTTTGAACTAAAACTAAAACCTACTTGATCATTACCTTTTAAATTGGACGTTGCGAGCAAAATTACGTCTGTTAGGGCATTTTTAACCCACTGAATAGGTTCAGTATGACCGGGTACTGGTTTCAGTTTAAATTCCACCCTTCTACCTTGTAAACTAAAACGCCTAATGTTTTTAACCTCATCTTTAATGATAATAAATTTTTCCATTTTGTTAGACATGTCTGCACTCGTCAACAGTTAAGTTTAAAATGAAAAATCAGCTCTTCCTCGCCCCCTTTTTAAGTCGTAGTACCAATATAAAATTAATCAATTCCCTCACCTCCGTATTTATAACAGTAGTACTAACATAAAAACTAAATTCGATGATAATAAACGTTAATTTCAAGCCCAAAAACTGAAATTGAAAAATAATTTACGGAGGTAAAAACGCTTATAAATATGAAAATCAAAAATTATACCAATTTCAGCACTACAAGGGATGCACTTTCACTAAAATTCTATACAGTTACCTACAAAATATCAATTTCACTACGTTCAATTCACCTACCACACTTATAACTCAGTTTGAAATTATGACTAACATCTTGGGGGAATTTGACTAATATTTATACTCCGACAAATAAAAACAAAAAGAAAAAGACATAGTAGCCGCTAAATAAAAGAAAAAACTATACAGTGAAGTAGTTAGTAAAGAAAATAAAAAATATAACAAGAAAAGCACTCCAGACAAAAGAATAAATAATACAAAAAAAGAAAAACCATTGGCGTGGTAGCCTCGTGAGAAAGGAAATTTCTCATTCAATAAGAGGTTCGAGATAATATATCTCTGTATCTTTTTTTGATTAGTATATGATGAACATGAGATATCTTATACTTTTTTTATGGAAGTACTTACTTCCTTAGTCTTATTCATAGTTAAAGAAATTTTAACAAAAAGTGGGGCAATAACCCTATAAATAATAAAGCTAAAAAGTAATTGCCGCTTTTTATTGTATTATTTTGAGCAACCTCCGCCTATGTATTAACACATCAATAAATAAACAAAAAAGAATTTCTTACCGCGTTATCAAATAAAACAAATAAACAAAATGAGAAAACAAAAAGGTCTCTAAACTTTTATTGATCTTTTTACTTCTTTTAATACAAGAATAAAAAAACAAAAAAGTATTTTAAATAAAAAGAAAAAGAACAAAAAGAGAAAGCAGACTCTCCGCGAACGGTTTTGTTTTATTTTTACCGTAGTATCTTAGATAAAAGCAGAGTTCCTTTCTAAATAAACCTGTTCTGTTCTGAGCCGTACAAGACGCCTATTTTATAAGTTATACGTATTAGTACCGTGAATATTGTTTTCTATCGAACCGCGTCTTTAGTGTTATTTTTAATATTTTTATAATTATAATTTTTATTCAGTTTTTAGCGAAAATTTATAAGTGTTGTGATAAGAAACTGCGTTGTTCGAATAATACATATAATAAACTGAAACACATCTTTTTTAAAAATTTTCTAAGGATAAGTGCCATGTTTTAAAATGGAAAATGATATTATAAAAAGGTATTTTCACTTTTAAAAATTTTGTTCGATATTTACTATACCGTGAAGATCTTGATTTAAATAATCTGTGAGATAGACAGTGAAAAAAGGGGTGGGTACAAACTCTCAAGACTGAAATACACTGTATAACTTTGAACAGTTTTCAGCTTTCAAACAATACCTGATTGAGCACAAATGAGGAAGTATTATTTTTAAAATGTAGGTATCTCGTTAAGTAATTAGATATATTTTAATATAAATGAAATGTAAGCCTATTCTAGCAATTATTTTAATAATTAAGCGATTTTATATTAATTACCGTTTATGCTGATTTTCTTTTGAAATTCCGGAATAAGCATATTTTACCAGGCCGATAATTTTACGCGACATTCTTCTTAAAATTTTTATTAAGTAAAGGTGCTTAAAAGATTGGAAAATGCCTGTAATTTTGTGCATATTTTTTTTGGTGACGAGTTCAGTATCCTGTTACAGGAAAACTGAGACTCAGCTTTTAGAGGAAGTGGAATTTTGGAGGAGTAGGTGTGAACTTTTATTGGTGGAGGACATCGTAAAGAGGTATTTTGACTTTTTTAAAATTTAGTTTGATATTTATTTTCTTTTGGTAAATGTAATTTTTAGCCGTAATTTGGAAATAAAGGGGTTAAGGTTAGAAATAGCAGACGATATGAGACAATATGCACGAATTGTCAAAGAAAAATCTACCACTATTTATAACCTGGAGAAAGAGTTAGAGGAATATAAAAATATATCTTCTAGCTGTAATAGTGAACATAAAAAGTGCATAGAAACCAATTTAGTGTATAATAGGGACAATAGAGCTTTAGAATTAGAAATTTTCGCTATTCAAGAGGAGCTAGAAAGATATAGGAAGGTTAATAGGAAATATAGAAATATCATTTCTAGTAAAAATGAAAAAATTAAAAAAATGCGTAAAAATGCTCAGAAAGTAAAAAATAGAACAATGGGGGGTTTTAAAAAGCCTGTAAAAACTCTAAAAACGAAATAATAGAGAAATAAAATTATTTAGTTGTAATACAGGTCATAATTTTAGTAGAGATATTAATTTTAATTTAAATATTTTTGAAATTATTTTCGATATATATATATATATATATATATATATATATATATATATATATATATATATATATATTATTATATATATATATATATATATATATATATATATATATATATATATATATATATATATATATATATATATATATATACAGTGACCGGCAAAAAGTTCGCAACATATGGGAAAAATTTTTATTAGGTGAGTATTGGAAAAACTTTTCCGGGGGATCGGTTCTGCATGTCCGATAACCTAAAAATCGATTTTGACATACGTCACGTGACCACTGGTATAGCGTCAAATTAAAAAAAAAATTGTTAATTTACAAAAAGTGAGGTTAGTTGACGAGATATCAAAAAAAGTTATTTGAAAAAATTGCTTAGAATTAAATTCTAGGCCCTTGTGCAAAATTTTAAGATTTTATTTAAAAAAATTGGAAAACTCAATTTTTTTTAAATATTTTTTTATCGATTTACAAATTTCCAGTTTTTTTCGTTTAGATAGCTTGGCTAATGTAAAGCCCATGTATCTGGATGAAAATAAACGAATGTAGTAGTTTTTTCTACAATTGACAGGACAAAATTAAAAAAAACAGGGTTTCGCCGGACGCTAGCTGTTGCAATGATTTGTATCTAGCAGCAGTGTCAAAATTTTAGAGACATTTCAATGAGATTACATTGAGAAAACCTTAATCGTCTTAAATATATCTGAAGTTCGACTTTTTGTAAAGTTAAGGGGAATAAAATAGATAATAAACAAAAAATTACCTGTTTATTTAATCGAAATTTCATAAACGAAAACCAATGTAAGAAAAACTTAAAAGTAGTCAAATTCTGTACTAACAACATAAAAAATCATTGTTTTTCCTTGGGTGCACAAAATTTAAAACTCAGTATGACCACCATTTCTCTCCATACATACTATTGTTCTCGAGCGCAACTGTCGATTAACATTTCGGAGCATTTTACGATTGATCTCGCAGGCCACGGATTTTCAGAAAACCGTCCTATCCACTGGTTTCCAAATTCTTGATCCAGCCATCTCTTCACCTCATTTGTGGAATGAATGCTAGCTCCGTCTTGTTGAAAGTATAAATTTCTTCTTTCGGCTAATGACAAATTGTCTAAAAAGTCAGATATCTCAGTTTGTAGAAATTCTAAATATCGTTCTGAATTTAAATTGTCTCTAAAGAAAAAAGGTCCCACTATTCTGAGGTTGAAAATTCCGCACCACACATTAACCTTAAAACTATATTGGTCTTTACTCTGAATTACAAAGTCTGGGTTTTCGGTGGCCCACCATCTACAGTTTTGTGAACTGACGGTTCCGTTAGAGGTAAATGTAGCTTCATCCGAGAAAAGAACGTTCTTTGGGAAATTAAAATCTTCCTCAATCATACCCTGGAACCAGGCACAAAAATCGAAGCGGGCGTCATAATCCCTATATTTTAATACTTGTACAAATTTAGGTTTGTACGGATGAAATTTGTTTCTTTTTAATATCCTCCGCACAGATCTTTCGTGAATGTTAGTGATCTCCGATATTTGACTAACTGCTAATTGGGGTGTTTCTGTGATCGACAAACACACATCCAGAGAACCTTCGTCACCTGTTACCGGTTTTTCATGGGAAACTTTATACTGATTTTCTACCGATCCCGTTTCTTTAAATTTATTGACTAGACGAGATACTGTGGAATAATGGAGGGATTTATCGGGGTGCCTCTCATTAAAAATTGCTGCTGTTTCTCTATGGCTTTTGTAATTATCTCCTGAAATTAAAATAATTTCTATCTTTTCCTGAAGAAGTAGTGTGGGTGCCATTTTAAGGAATAAAATATTAATAAACTTATGTAAAATATCAAACTTAGTAAGATGCGAGACATAAACCAATGACATAGGTTGAAATCAAACAAATTATAATTTGTTTGACATTTTTCTGTTGTTTTTAACCTACTATATTATTTGGTTGTTTTAATTTCAGAGCCTGCTTTGGTAGTTTTAAGTACAACTAAATAGACCTGGTTGTTAAATTTATGTGCGAAAAATCTTAATAAAATCTTGATACAGTCATTTCATTAGATTCAAACCATTGCAACAGCGAGCGTCCGGCGAACACCTATTTTTTCGATTTTGTCCTGTCAATTGTAGAATTGTAGATCTGACTCCGTTAGATTTTTTTATGTGGGGATACCTAAAGAACCCTGTGTACAAACATCGACCCTTTAGGAATATACAAAATTTAGAGAATGTCATTATAAATTGTGTATTGCAAATAAATCGTAAAATGCTCCGAAATGTTAATCGAGAGTTGCGCTCGAGAACAACAGTATGTATGGAGAGAAATGGTGGTCATACTGAGTTTTAAATTTTGTGCACCCAAGGAAAAACAATGATTTTTTGTGTTGTTAGTACAGAATTTGACTACTTTTAAGTTTTTCTTACATTGGTTTTCGTTTATAAAATTTCGATTAAATAAACAGGTAATTTTTTGTTTATTATCTATTTTAATCCCCTTAACTTTACAAAAAGTCGAACTTCAGATATATTTAAGACGATTAAGGTTTTCTCAATGTAATCTCATTGAAATGTCTCTAAAATTTTGACACTGCTGCTAGATACAAATCATTGCAACAGCTAGCGTCCGGCGAAACCCTGTTTTTTTAAATTTTGTCCTGTCAATTGTAGAAAAAACTACTACATTCGTTTATTTTCATCCAGATACATGGGCTTTACATTAGCCAAGCTATCTAAACGAAAAAAACCGGAAATTTGTAAATCGATAAAAAAATATTTAAAAAAAATTGAGTTTTCCAATTTTTTTAAATAAAATCGTAAAATTTTGCACAAGGACCTAGAATTTAATTCTAAGCAATTTTTTCAAATAACTTTTTTTGATATCTCGTCAACTAACCTCACTTTTTGTAAATTAACAATTTTTTTTTTAATTTGACGCTATACCAGTGGTCACGTGACGTATGTCAAAATCGATTTTTAGGTTATCGGACATGCAGAACCGATCCCCTGGGAAAGTTTTTCCGATACTCTCCTAATAAAAATTTTTCCCATATGTTGCGAACTTTTTGCCGGTCACTGTATATATATATATATATATATATATAGTAGTAGTAGGGTTAAACTGAAAGAAATATTTTTAAAAATTTTTTCACACTATATTTTATTATTTAAATCATTTTCAATACTTATATAAAAGAAGCGGGGACAGGTCGGTTAGAAATTTTTTTAAATTTTCGCCACTCTTAAATTTTATAAAATTATATCTTTATATCCTCCTGTTAATCTTTCTATATAAATATTTTTAAAATTTACCCTCCTTCAATTTTATAAAAATATATTTTTATAGACATTTGTTTTTAGAATAATTTACTTTCACTTATAAAGGGTCTGCTTCTATGTGTGTAGAACATCATGTCATATTTAGACTATTTACAAGAGTTCGATTTAAAAGTTTTATTTTATTTTATTCTATGCTCCTGTTCTTAACTATATGTAAATGAGTTTTGTAACAGAATTTTATTACCAGTTTTAAAATAAAATAAATATATTTTAGATAGTTCTAACGCCTTATCACACCTAATATTAAAGTTTTCACAAATTATTATTGCTTTGTTAGTTAAGTTCGTGGAGCCTAGGATCTGTTTTAATAATATTATTTATTTTGTAATTATATTGTAAATCCTTATATATATATATATATATATACATATATATATATATATATATATATATATATATATATATATATATATATATATATATATATATATATATATATATATATATATATATATATATATATATATATATATATATATATATATATATATATATATATAATATATATATATATATATATATATATATATATATATATATATATATATATATATATATATATATTATCATCAAAAACCACAAACAGCTTATTACTCGTTTTACGAAAAATTGTTTTTCTTGCTAATTATTTCACAATTGTAAAATAGTTTTTCTACACGTTGAACATAAATAACTTTACTAAAATATTTTTGGTAGAAAATAGAAAACTTGAAATTGAATAAAATTTTAGCATACTTATGTTGAATAGTTTTGAATTATATCGAAATGTCCAGACCTCTCGGGGCCAGGAAAATATATATTAATTTCTCCCTGAGCTTCAGTCTCTGGATAAAACGAATAAACTAGATACAGGTCATTTTTATCGTTGGCTTTGTAAATATTAACAGTTGTTTTAAAAATATTGGAAAAAACGGCTATTTCAAAATCAGTGCCGTAAACCCCGTCTCTCCCCATATGCTCTAAATACATCTGTGCCGTTTTATACCCTATTTCTACACTTGAGACTGCTAATCTTTCAAAATATTCGCTCCAATTTTCAAACACAAAAGAAACTAATACTCTTCTCACTAATCGGTGAAGATTTTGATTTTTTTTAAATAAACTGTGAGATAGACAGCGAAAAAGACAATTACCATCTCTTTGCATGAAAACAAGAGTATTAAGCTCTTTACCATTTTTATCGTATAAAATATTATTTGTTGTTTTTTCCTTTTTATTTTTAAATACAACCCTGTGAAAGCAGTCTGTCATTTTTTTTCTGTTTTTAAATACTCCCCTGTGAAAGTAGTCTGTTATTTTTTTCTGTTTTTTATTTAAAATAGTAGTATTCAATTTTTCGTTTAATGAAATATTATTATTAATCAGGTGACCAAGGTTTTCTAAAGTATTTTTTTTGTTTGAGGAGATAACTGAAGTTTCAGAAGAATCAAAGAAACTGTTAAGAGGCTGAAGGGGTAAGGGGCAAATCTTACAATTAACGTAATCATGAGCAACACAAACTGTTATGCCACTGATTAAATCAACAGTCTCCTCACCCCCTGTTAAATCAATGATCTGAGACAAATTGTTAGTGTTTTGTTCCTTTGATTCTTCTTGAGTTAAATCAGAAAACTGTTCAATGTCATTGGTAAGTTTTAAATCGTGAGAGGAAAGCTCTTGTTCACAAAAATTTCCCAGGCCCTTTGAAGATTCACAAGAAACAAAGAATTTTTTGAGAGCTTCGGGGGATAAGGGGCAAATCGCACAATTGATAGAATCGTGTACATTACACATTGTATTGTCTTTTGTTAAATCAACAGTTTCCCCCAGGGCTGATAATTGGCTATTTATTTGGAGGGGTTCTATCTCTGAAATACTAAGTTTTTTTGTTCCTTCTGGAGTCAAATCAAAAATATGCTCTAAGTTATCACCAACGGTTAAATCAAGAAAAGGATCAATATTTAAAAGCTCTTGTTCACAAAAAATATAGAGATTATCAGCTAAAGGTAAATCGTTACAGGACATTATTAAATATTTAGAACTTTTTAGTTTGATTAATTGAATGATACAAATATTTAAATAAATGTTACGGAATTAATAATAACTTCTATACCTTCTCAAGTCAAGTGCATACGTATTTTAAAAATAAAACCTCGGTTTACCTTTCTCTCAGGAAACAAACACAAAAACTTCAAAGAGCCTACAGTATCACTGATCGGAAGACAGTATAACATTGAACAAACATGTTTTTAGGGGTATATATATGTATCTGCAGATAAAAGTAAAACAACTAACGTTTTGATGTGTTCTTTCGTTTACCTTTTGCATAAACCTTTTGATTAGGTATGCTTCTTTTATTTTAGGGGTCTGGAGAATATTTATTTTTAAAAGAACAAGCTGGTAAAAGGTTTATAGAGTGTACTAAGATTTACAATCATATTTTAGATTTTAATTTTAATTTAATATGACTTTCAAAGAAAAGTGTGATATAATGTCTGTACGGTATTTTTAATACTTTCTCCTTAAAACTTTGGTAGCGTCATCAGCAGTATAACTTGCTGATTTTTGCTGGTTTTTAACTGATTTTACCTGATTTTAACTGATTTTTGTTGGTTTAGGTGATTTTAGCAGGCTTTTTCGGATACATTTTTCAGATTAACTAATACAAATATTTTGAAAATGAAATTATTCTTTCTCTGTCTTAATGTCGTCAGTCATATTTTTTATTTTTATTTATTTATATTCTATTTAAGTCTTTATAGCTTTTATCATCAGTTAGTATTAATATTTTAGGTTACCGTGTAAAAGAATAAATTAAGCCAACAGAGAAAAATAATAGGTCCTATTTATCGCGGGTTCGAATTTTGGTATCCCCATAAAATCGATTAAAAACTTGATATTTTTAAAACTGCTTCAAATTATAGGGCCTACGTGCTGGCTGATGAGCTGAGATGTAGATTTTTTGGTTGCTTTACACATATTTCCCTGCCTACCTGGGTCTACCTGTCTACCAGCATATTTTATCCGAGGACAACACCTCAATACAAGTCGCCTAACATCAAATTCGGGGCGCACTGCTATTCACGATGTAGTAACAAAAACAGAGATAAAAGAATATAACCCCAACTCCTTAAAACGTAAATTTAGAGGTTTTGATTCTGCCCTCTACGGTTTTAAAAAGCAGAAAACGTAAAAAATTTGTAGCTGTTTTTAATTTTTGATTTTAATAATTAGACACTATAATAACAATAATAATAATAATAATAATAATAATAATAATAATAACTGAAAATAGGCTGATGAAATTTTTTTAAAAAAATTTGTCAATAAATATTACCTGATTGTTAAAAATCTATTAAAAAGTTCAACATTTAAATCAGTAACATACATTATATTATAGATAACCTACACGTATATGTTACGTCTATGTTACGACTATGTTACGTCTATTTTACGTCTATTTTTATACATGAAGGTTATATATAATATAATGTATGCTACTAGTATTTTACGTCTATGTTACGTCTATATTACGTCTATGTTACGTCTATTTTACGTCTATGTTACGTCTATGTTACGCCTATGTTACGTCTATGTTACGTCTATTTTACGTCTATTTTTATACATGAAGGTTATATATAATATAATGTATGCTACTAGTATTTTACGTCTATGTTACATCTATGTTACGTCTATGTTACGTCTATTTTACGTCTATGTTACGACGCCATTACGCGTTAATAAATATCCTACCATCAGTAAGAAAGCTTCATTATCAAGTTAGACGTCAAAGAGATAAGATGGCTAGCAGCAAAATAACTTTAAAGTTGATGGAAATGCCTAATAAAAATGTGTTTGGATTTCGGGAGGTGTGCTCTAGTTGGTTTCTTGGAAATGTGCCAACTGTTTTTAAAGGAAATACTCTAATTATTAGTGGGGTAGAGTTTAAGTTAACAGATGGCCTACTAAATCTCCTGACTGAGGAACACCCTGTAGAGTACACCGATAGCGACCACCTACAATATAGAAACATTTTAGTTCTAACAAATGCCCACAAAAGAAACTTTAAACGGTGTGAACGCATTAGTTCATCGTCTGGTTGGAAGTATGTAAATATTATTAAAAAGCTATTTCCTCCCCGAAGCACTTATAAAGAATTGGATAATATAGAGGCTAAAAAGAAAAATACGAAATATTTAAATTTTTTAAAATTTCAAAAAGAAATCCAAAGGAGAAAATTAATCGAAGACAGCCAAGACACTAGCGATGGGGGCTACGAAGTAGAAGAATGGGGAGGGGGGCTTCAGGAAGTTAGACGGCGAGTCCTATATTAGAGTACACAGATGTCAACGACACGATAGACCAATTTCGATGTTTGGAAGAGAATAATACGGATGGCATTAATACACCTGAAATTATGAGTATTTTAAGAGAACTGAAGCAGCCTGGAATTGAGATTTATTAATAGTATTAGTTATGAATGCAATGTTTTTACTAAGTAAGATGTACACTGAGGGGTTAAATAAAGATAGTAACACAAGCTGATGTTTTATTTGTTCGCCTATTAGGTATTTATTTTTAGTAAAAATCTTTCAAAACCTATAGCGCTTAATGTAAACCTTAATATTAAAAATAAAAAACTAAATGGTGTTTTAGCAAGGCATAATTTATGCAGGCCTGTGTGTTTTTATTTTTCGGGGGTGCAATTTCCTTTGCAGCTTTTTGAAAAATGTGTTTTACAAATACCCCACAAAATGGTGGTGCTAAAATAATCTCTTTCGACCACCCCGTGTTTCGAAAATCTAAGATTTAGCACAAGAGAAATAAATGTTATTTTTGCTTAAGGAGTTTTGAATGGGTTTTTGTTTAGTTTTAAAATTAAAATTTTATCTTCTAATTGCTACAAAATACTTAGGCTAAGTTGTGAAAATTTCTTACTTCCAGTATTATATAACTATAATGTAGAATTTAAGACCTTTAGCTCCCTATTGCTATTGTGTTTAACACTCAGAAAATAAAAACGATCAGAAAACTCTTAAGACGACATTCATTAATAATATCGAAGGGACATTTTTGACTTTTAAATAAGATGTGCTTGGTTAATTATAAATTACTATTTAGATAACAAAAACCCTCTGTCTGCTTTATATATAGTAAATTTATCTGTTAATTTACTGTCCTGTCAGTATTCTATTTCGAATTATAAATATACGATTGTTTTAATTTACACATACCTAACTTTTAATTAAGTCATTCTTTACTTATTATTTCACTGTTTTTTTGCTTTAATGTGTATAATACTTTTGGTAGATATTAAATATCTAGATTGTTGGTATTTTTATTAAATTTTTTGCTACTTTAATCTGCTTGCCAACTATTTTTATCTACTACTGTGACAAACAAACCAAAGCCTGTTGATTTGGCAACACTTTTAAACACACCAAAATAATGGATAGGTGAAATATCCCGTAATCTATTATTTTGACAGTTGTCAGTCTGTTCAAGTGTGAACAGAGGTGTATAATAAACAGGAGCATTAGAGTGTTTGTATTGCGTATATTCGAATTCCGCAATTAATATATATTTTCTATCTGCGTCATGTTTTAAGTTCAAACAGTGTACTATACCCCTAAATAAAAAAGGGCCCCTTTATCTGCTTGCATAATTTCAAGCATAAATATCGACGTTAGTTTTAATAGTTTTATTCTAGTTTAGCATTAAACAAGTACTATACAAGAGTGCAATCGGAAAACATCCATACTTTTGTTCTATTTATACCATATCTGGGATGTCATTCTACAAATAATACCAAACGGCTGATTATATCACTTTTTATTTTAGTTTTGTATTAATACATAAAACATAAATTGTACGGTCATTTTTTATTTTATTATTTTTATAATTATCTAATATATCTCCTAAACCTGCGGCTTACAGTAACACCTTCACCATTTTGGCGGAAAACCCAACCTATTTTAAAGTTCCTCACCCTTGTCTATTTTAATATCTTCTCCAGTCTATCCTCAATACATAAACACATATACTGAGTCATTTTGTCCTGAAGACTTGGCGATCACTTTTCTTCTAATGTTCTACTACGTTACACGTATTTCTCTACCCATAGTGAGTGATCGTTTAAATCATCCCATAACTTTCGAACCCTTACCCCAAGAATTTATTGTACTGTTTCTTTCTTTCACCTTCGATTTCACAGAGTAGCAGAATATTAATTCACATACAACATTATCATTACTATCTGTTCTTAAAAGTGCGTCAGATTAAAGCAAAGCTTGGGATGTAGTAGTACTTTTGAGGATACTGCCTGGGTAAGATATTTTAGGAGATTTCTGGCTAGGTTACAATTTCTTACTTAAGTTAGCAAAAAAGAAAGTTCAAAAAGTTACGAGTGACGTAGAAATATGAAATTCAGAGAATTAACGCCAGAAATTGAAAAGATAGTGGAGATCACTGATAAACATAACTTCATTTTACAAATTTGAATTTTCTGTTTTTCCAGTACGAGAAAATGAATTCACCAGCGACAAACAATTATTTTGAAGAGTTTAGCATTCATAAAGTATAACCACTGATATTAAAATTTATAAATATATTTGCCAACAAAAATTTTAAAAATTTAACCGTTTTACCTTTAAATCAAGAAAAAAATACTCATTTTCGAATTCCTTTTTATGAGGTATGGATTGAAAAATATGTAGATTATGGTTGATTTTTTATACATTTTCGCAAGAACAAAATCACCATTAATTAAAATTTTTGCTGCAGAGTTAACAGCAATGTCAGAGCTCATATTTTAATAACAAAACACACATAACCTGTAAGAAAATGTGATCACTCACAATGCTGTATTTAAAATCCCTCACTTTTAATCATTACTTACTTAATCTTAAATAAGTTGTAACTAAATTTTTATTTTATAGATTTTAATAGCACCGTCAAGTGAGTGATATACCTACGTGGAGATACATGATTTCTAAAAACTAGTAATTATGTCATTTTATCCTATCCTTAAAATCAACATTTTGTTATTTTTACTTTACTACAAAAAGTTTGCTACGACGTATAACGATTGTCTCACACTTGAAAGGTAAAATTATTAATATACCTCGGTGGCTTGGTGGATACGGCGTTGGAGTTCTAATCGGAAGGTTGGCGGTTCAAGACTCATTCGGTCCGAAAACTTTTTTTCAATTTAATAAAGATTAAATCGACTGACTACAGCAGATCGTTATCTATATCCCCTGTAAAAAGTGAAGTGAAAGTCTACCTATTGCTTGTGCCGGTCATTGACCCTTGCATCAACTCCCTGGAACTCTGTCTATGGATGTCTAGAGCTCCATCTGCAATGCAGCCCTAAACCTAAACTGTCTGAGTTTAGGGCTGCATTAACTACTGACATGTTCTTAATCCAACAATAATGATTGCTTTCACCTTCACTTATCAACAACAAGTTAACGTGTATTGGAAGTTTTTTATTGGTGTAATGAAGAGGACCTACTACTTCATATTTTAATTAATTATCCTCATAAGCACTCTCTAATCCGTAAACATTTATAGATATTTGATTAAGAGTTTCAAATTTATGTATATCTTTTAACTTTACAGGAAACTATTCCTTCAAAATTTAAATACTCAAAAAAATTAGGGTATGAACTTGTTCTATCAACATTTGTTTCAGCAGGAAACAGTGCACTTATCACACTCCATGCAAAACAATATGAATCATTATTTTTGATATTAATTACACCTTGTTTATTTGAAATTTGTTTTGGTAATGGTATATACGATGACGCTCTAATTGGATTAAATTTATTTATATTAAGCTCCAAATGTAATATTTTTTCCAATGCCCAACCTGAACCATTTTCCGCAAATATTGAAACCTTTTCTTTTATTTCAGACAAAAACTTCTTATAAATATCAGATAACTCTGTTGTTGAAGTTATGACCTTATTTTTCGTATTAAACGATTTAGTTTCGATTGTCTCTTTTGTTTGTAAATTATATTGTCCAAATAGTTCTACATTAATCTTAACAATTCCATGCTTAACTAACTGTTCGGAAAGTAAACTTACAAATTTTTGTTGTACTTCATCAAAAAACTTTCAATGTCCACGTACTTTCTCGATGGCTGCAACATGTAAGACACAATCCTGTTTTTAAATGCAGAAGTTAAAATTTTTACATTATCATCACTTTTAAGTGCACTTTTATGTAGGTTTGAACGTAAATGCGCAGCAAGTTTATTTTTTATATACCAAGTATCACAATCTTTACATCGTGGTAAAGTAAGTTTAGGTATTGGAGGTCTGTCTTCTTTAATATCTTCTATTTTAGCTTTTTCATGGACACATCACATACCTGGGTATTTCTCGCGAACAAGATGGTCTCATGGCACACGATTCTCTTTTATGTCTATGCACGTTCGATTGATGAGTAAAACTCTTGTTGCATTCACTGCACTGATACATCTTGAGAACTGAACAAAAAATCAGAAAAACAGTTCTTTTGTAAAAATTCTTGGGATATTTTAGCTGGTTTCACAACACTTTGCACAATACTGTTTTTGCAAACTAAACAATGATACCCTAATATAATATCAACGCTAACTAACCGCTGAGGATATATAGCTAACAAGGAGAAAGCACAACTGTCGAGCTCAAGGTGTGACTGCAGACACTTAAGAACGAGAAGCGAAAAGAGAATATAAAGAGAATCCGTCTGGGCGGAACATGCCCATGCGCATCTCTATTGCGCAGATGTAAAAAACGAAAAATATAAAAAAACGTTTTTTTGTTTTTTTATTTTTTTTGATACGCCATTTTTTTTGATACGCCGTTTTTTTTTACGCCAGTTTTTTTTTTTATACGCCAGTTTTTTTCATCTGCGCAGTAGACCAAAATGCGCACACCGAGCGTGCTAGACATGCGCACGGAGGGTTAGGTGATGTACTTTGGTGTATACATTCTAAGTCACCCACTTTTAAGAATATAACCCCAATAGTGAAGCTACAATTAAAAAATTTGTTGTTTGAGCGGGTCCTTTCTACCGCTTTTTTCTACATATGGGTGGAGCTTGCTGTATTGCCCTGTGTATTGTTATCATTCATTAGTACAACACTTGCGTTTTAACCGCACTTACCCTTTTAAGTAACGTGCTGTAATACGATGAAATTAACTATGAGTGAAGCTTTGCGTAATGATGTTTAACGATTTAGAGTGGGGGGATTTGGTGGGTGAAGAGTGGTGGGATGCTGTAAATCCATGGATTAATGAATACTACTTCTAATTATTTGTTTAACATTTATAAAAAATTAATTTATTAAAATACAGGTTAATTTTTGAAAAAAAATATCAATATGTTTCTCTACATTAGTCTACTTGATATTTCTATTGCACATGAAACGTGATTTCTGAGATACAGGAGGACCATCGAATTGTGTGCTCCAGTCAGGACGATTGTAATGTATAAAACATGGCAATTTAATTTGAAGATCAAAACTTGATTTATAAGACATTGGTAATTTTCCCCATACATCCAAGAGTTCCAAAGGATCTGCATAATTAATTAGATATTCCAAAGGTAACATTTCTAGTTCATCTGTAGTAAAATCCTGCAAGGTTTTCTTTCCGCTTACATGACTAAACATTACATTTGCTGTTGGGCAAGACATAGTTTTTCTTTTTTGCTTCCAATTCTTGAACTTTCTTTCTCTGTTCAGTTCGAAACTTTTTTTTAGCACTCTTAGATAGATTGGGAGGTGGATTTATTATTATTATTAAATTGTTTTCTATGTACTCTTGTGGATTATAGCTTTCGCAATGTTCTGCGTCCCATGAATAATCAATAGGGACTGCTGCAGACATGATCCGAATTGTGTTAAATACTGTAAATATTGAGTAGGATTTGGTAGGGAGAGGAGAGGGGAGAGGAGAGGGGAGAGGGGAGAGGAGTGGGGTGAAGAGTGGCGGGATTTGGTGGGGTGAAGAGTGGGGGGTTTGGTGGGGTGAAGAGTGGGGGGATTTGGTGGGGTGAAGAGTGGGGGGATTTGGTGTATGATTTGGATTGATCTCGTAGCTGTGAAAGATAACTACTGACCGCGAAGCGGTCTATACACTCCCCTCTTGACCAGAAAAATGTTCGTCGGTTGGCGTGGTTTTCGGCATGTTCATATTTTCAATTGTTTTTCTCGAAAACGGTTAGCGCGGGAGCGATTAAATTTTCTGGGTTAATAGAGGGATAATGCGTCTAGCTTCTATAAAAAGGTCAGTCGAAATTTCCGCGATTTCATATGATATCGATTACAGGTCGCAAAAGTTAATTAAATCGATTTAAATTTTCGGAGGTTGTAGAGGACCGGGGGCTTCCGAACCCTATTAAAATTGGCGATATTCGGAAAATGGGAAGTAATTCATTTGAATTTTTTATTTCGAACAGACCCCTCTTTGGTACTTAATAACTCGAAAACCAAACGTCGGACAAAAAAATGCATTCCAGCGAAAAACTTTTAAAACTTAAATACTTTCTTTTTGCAAAACATTTACCTATACCTAAAACGGCTGGAAAATGGATTTATTTGAGAAAAACTGGAAATGTAGATTTTAGACCCAAATTTTTCATGGTTTTTAATGTTTTTGGGGGTCAAAATGGATCCAAATCAAAATCTCATATACCTGATCAGAAAGAGCTCGTCAAAATACGTAAAATCCATATTTTTCAGTTTTTTCATTTTTAATAGGAAGGGAGCAATCGACGATTAAATTTCCATTTTTTGCCCTCGACGTCGGTACATTTGAATCACTCTATATTTTTTCCTATCCAATTTTTTCCAAATGTTTCAACGCCATCTTATAGAGGGATAATAAGGCTTTAAAATTAATCTCGAATGGGTAATCCAGGAGCGTATTTAGGGGGTAAAAACTCTTTTTTTATTTTTTCTAACAAATCCTACTTTCAACCGGCATTATTAAATACTAATTTTTTAATTTAGTGTTTCTTTCTGCATTCATTATATGCGCTGAATATCTAAGAATATCTCCCAATGATTTAAATCGCTTATTTTTTCGTTTCACTTATTACTAATTAGGTTTATTTGCATCGGGGACGGGCAAAATTTCAGAATTTTAAAATTTTCCTTCATGCAGGACCCCAGAAGTTTATGGAATCTCGTGAAGGTTACAGTAAGAACGCAGCGGCGGGATCTCCGAAATAGAGTTGCCAAATTAGTGAGGCACGGAGTGAAACGAACGATGTTTCTGCATAATCTAAACAAGGATTGAGTGTAAGCGTGGCAACACAGGTTTATTTTCGGTTTTATTGCGTTGATAGCAACCTTAGACAAGGAACTAATCTAAGATAGCAACCAAACGGAGAGCGTTCAACAGGGGCGTATTTCAGTAAAACCAGAAGATAAACTTGAGTCTGGTTTCAAGCAAATCTTTTAAATTATTATTTCTGTTTCTATATTATGTGAGTGTTTGTGTGAATGTATACAGTACTAAACTCGACAAAATTAAATATCGATTGTGACTAAGGGCGTTAAGTTTGTCCTCAACTTATGGTAGTGCCCTTTTGGTCGGTTTAGTAGCAGAAGAATCCAAGCTGTGAAACAAAATCGACTCTTTTGTAAAATAAATATAAAAACCGCGATTTATTAGAAAATAGGTTATTCAAGTAGTGCTAGGAGTGACTGGTCGCCGTTCGGTAGCCACATGCGTACTTGCCTTTTAAACAAAGCCGTGAGAGAGGCGCAGCTTCCTGATAGACGGGCAAACCCTAGGCAAGCGGCGTTTACCGGACGTATCAGTAAAATAGCGTGAAGGTGAATATAGACGCTCATAAGTGGAATTCACGAAAAGGGACTAACCATAAAGTGTTGGCCATATAGTGTAATATACTTAATTAGGGAAAGTGCTAGAAAGCAGCGGCTATTGTAACGGCCATAAGAAAACAACTTAGAATTGTAAGGCCCCTTCCCACACCGCTACATGTTGAAACTTGAAATTTTGCACAGAGATTTCTTATGTAACGTAGGCGTGCACTAAGGAAGGGTTACTCAAAATTCAACCCCTAAGGGGGTGAAATAGGCAGGCCCGTTCCTGGCGGGTACGCAGTGAATGCCACGCACACAGGCGGCAAAAGTTAGGGGCGCTAATTCGACAGAGATTAGAGATTACGACATTTGTGACATTACCCACGAACCAACTTCTAGTTGTAACTTGTTGTAACTTGTTGTTACTAGTAAATGTGTTAGAACAAAAAGTAAACAACTCTCTCGGTAGTATTGTGAAGCAAATGGAGGCCTTTACAAAAACTAATAGGGATTATGTAGACTCGGTATCCGATCAACTTAAGCTACTTGACAGCAAATTAAAGAGCGAGACTTTAATTTTGGATACAAACTTGGACCGTCTATCTACCTAATTCAAGGACCTCGAAAAACTCCTAAAAGTTTACACCAATATGGCTATTCGAAATGCTCTCACACCAGTCACTGTGGATATCAAAAATATTCGTGAAGAACTATCAAAATTATTACAAACAGTTGATTTGCTAAAGGAAGGATCTTCCCATCCACCACCTATCTAAAATGTAGACGTATATAATTCGATATCTTGCTGCAAAACCTCATTCTTTGGGAAATAATGGCTAAGGGCATTACGAAGGCGAGAGAACAAGTTGTTAAGGAACTGCATAAACCAGCTAGAATTAAATTTGAACGTCGCAGATTTATCCAGTATGGTTTAGATGATACGTTTGCTTCCGATCTTGCTCAACTCGATCAGTACGCTCGTGAAAACAAGGGATTTAAATACATCTTGGTTGATATTGATTGTTTTTCAAAATTTCTCTGGACCAGGCCTCTAAAGTCAAAAAATTCTCAGGATGTGACTAATGCAATGGATCATATACTCAGTCACAGTCTCGGAGGATTCCGAAAAAGCTGCTTACAGATAATGGGAAAGAGTATTACAACGTTAGCTTTCAAAGTCTTATGAAGAAGCATGACATAAGTACCTTTAGTATTTTAAAGGCTTCTATTGCTGAACGAGTAATTCGAATGCTCAAAGAACACCTGTTTAAGTTGTTTACCTTGAATGGTAATCATAAATGGATCGACTTGTTGGAACAAGTTACAAATAATTGCAATAACACCAAACATCACACAATCCGCATGAAACCGAAGGATGTTAACAAGAGGAATGAGAAGAAAATATTGGACTCTGTTTATAGTCGTTTAAAGGTTGTGGGAAAGCAAAAATTCAAAGTTAGTGACATTGTTCGCATAAGTAAGGCTAAGCACGTGTTTGAAAAGGGTTATGTGCCTAATTGGACCACTGAGTTGTTTAAAGTATCCCAGGTGAAGATTACCAATCCTACAACTTATTTGCTAGAGGATACGAGCGGTCAACCAATTAGCGGCGGGTTCTATGAAGAGGAATTGCAAAAAACCAAACAATCTGACGTATTTCTTATTGAGCAAGTTTTGCGTAAAAAGGGCAAAGAAATGTATGTAAAATGGCTTAGGTTTGATAAGTCGCATAATAGTTGGATAGATATAGTTAAGGATGTGGTTTAAATGCTCGTTCTTTGTATAAATAGACAGCATTTTCCGACCTTTGACCAGTTAAAACTATGCCGTATTGCAAAGAGTGTGATACGGAAATTTTATCTCGTACGTAGTGCTCATAACCGTACCACAAAACATAAGCAGCAATGTAGTGAGAACTTGTACTCTCATGTAAAACTAGTTCGAACCGCTTTTAAACACCGCATACTCACTTATCACCTGACAAGTGATTTACATTCGACTGATGTTAAGCAATATTTAGGAGACCTCAAAGATACTGATATTCAAAAATAACTGTCTAAACAAAAATAATAAAAGGTTATGTCCACTGACTGTGGATGAGATTGATGCTGCTCTATTGAAAATAATTCAAATTGTTCAACGTGACTCATTTTCAATCAGAAGAAAAGGAAATTTCTCGAAAAAGTTCGATTTTGAGTCTTTCACCATTTTTCGCAAATAATGTTATTCGAGTTGGAGGTCGCTTAAAAAATTCTAATTACAATGAAAATAAGAAACACCCAATTTTAATACCTTCTAAACATCATATAACCAAGCTTATTCTTAGCGATGAACATATACGTTTGTGTCACGCGGGCGCTCAGGCAACTTTAGCCTCAGTTCGTGAAAAATTTTGGCCGGTTAATGGTCGTAATATTGCCAAGAAAGTAGTTAGAAATTGCATACGGTGCTTTAGATACAACTCAAAGATTCAAAATCCTCTCATGGGTGAATTACCCTCGATACGAGTACACCCAGGCTTTCCATTTGAAGCAACAGGTGTGGACTATGCAGGTCCGTATTTTATTAAAAACCATAAAGGTCGCGGTTCTAAAAAATCCAAATGTTGGATATGTTTATTTGTATGCCTGAAAACTAGGGCTGTGCACCTTGAATTGGTTACCGAGCTGTCAACAAATGCATTTGTGTCTGCCTTTCGCAGGTTTGTATCTCGAAGGGGCAAGCCAGCTCACGTTTATTCCGACAATGGCAGCAATTTTGTTGGCGCTTGCGTAGAGCTTAAAAAGTTGTTAAACAACAAAGAATTTTGTAACGAATTGCAGGATTCTTGGAGTTCTGATAATATTTCTTGGCATTTCATACCACCAAGAGCTCCACACATGGGTGGTATGTGGGAAAATGGAGTAAACAGTTGTAAGTAAACATCATTTGCGTCGTGTAATGGTGAATATCGTCTTTACATTTGAGGAATTTTATACACTGTTGGTGCAGATAGAATCAATATTAAATTCCCGTCCAATCTGCCCCATGTCCAGCGATCCAAATGACCTTTCTCCCCTCACTCCTTCTCACTTCTTGTTGGGAAAACCAGCTACGTCATTGCCAGATCCTGATGTGTCCAATGTTGCGGTTAATCGGCTAACGAGATTTCAATTAATACAGCAAATTCAGCAACACTTTTGGCAAAGATGGCAGAAGGAGTTTATAAACGAGCTTCAGCAGCGTCGAAAATGGAAAACTTCTCATCCAGGCATCCAGCTAGAAGACATGGTTTTAGTAAAGGAAGATAATTTAGCTCCAAAACAGTGGAAGTTGGGGCGTGTTTGTCATGTTTTTCCCGGAAAGGATGGTGTGTGTCGTGTTGCCGATGTTAAAACTTGCAATGGGGTGATTCGGCGAGCTTTTTCAAAATTATGTGTGTTACCCTTAAATAAAGAGTGTCCATAACAATGCGTCTAATGTGACTGCTTCGTCATTTGTTGGAAGGGAGCCTTCCAGGGTGGGGGGTATAGAGACGCATACATTATCGTGTAAAAAGAATAGTGGCAACGCCGAAAAAGCAAAAAAACTACCCATAAATAATTGTTCCCAGACTTCGGCGGCGTTTCATCTTCGCAACGGCGAGTGAGTTCCGCGAAGTAATAAAACCCCGGTGCTAGCAAGTGCGCCGTAAAAAGCGAGTTAGTCGCAAGACAATCGTCTAAGGGTGTGTTGCCGTCTTGTTGACTGTTGTTCTACGTCATTCAGTAATTGTTAAAAATGTCAAAATTACTTACTTTGGTTATCCAGAGTCTTATAAAACGTGTTTTGTAAAACGAATAGTAATTTCTAAATAATGTCCCTAGTATGTATTTAGTTGAAACAGTTTTAAAATATAAATTTTGGTTTTGAGTACCGAAGAAAAATCATTGTTTAATTTATGGAGTTACGCCCAACGGTCTTGCCGTTATTCATACTTTTGAAGAAAGACTGATTACGTTTGAAAATTGGACCAATAATGTTAGCCCTAAAGACTTAGCACAGGCTGGTTTTCATTAAACCCAGCGATTAGATATAGTTAACTGCGCATTTTATCATTGTGAGTTTACTGATTGGAAGGAAGGAGACGATCCGTTAACCGATCACTATAAGTACTCTAAACATTGTCGGTTAGCTAAAGTATTGCGGAAGTGTCGACAAATGAAAAAGGTAGTCACACCTCGAAGCTTGAAAAAGATAAAACCAGAACCGCTCCGAACTCTCCATGCTAGTTCTCTGTTCTTAATGCCGCTGTTGGTGTTATTAGCCAGTGGACTGATACACCTCTATGATATTATAAATCTCCATTCGTCAACGCTTTAACTCATTTTGGCGTTAGCCATGGCTCTGTTAAGTTCGTCCTTCATTCTGCTGGTTGCAGTAGTACACAACGTCTTCTACGTATATCGACCTTTAAATGTTAAAAACGCTTCTGTTTTGTCCGATTTTGGAGATTGTAACGCTAGCAGACCATGGATTCCGTTGGCTTTCAACCCGCAGAACGCTGACCACATGTCTGTATTCTCCGCCACGATACCTCCATCAAAGAACAGCTCTTTTCGCTACAAGGTTCACTTTCTCTTTCAAGATTAGACGATTGGTGAAACAGGATGGATGACGTTCCTTAACGAGTGCAAGAACTCTTACTCCTACTACTACTACTACTACTCATACTACTCCTACTGCTGCTAATTCTACACTAACGCCATCTTTCTCCGAAACTATGAACAGTATTTCTAGTTTAGTTGTATTCATAGCTATAACTTGTTTAATATTATTAACTAATTTTGTATTTAAGGTTGTTAAATATCGATAAATAATAATTTTCCTACTACTAAGTGTTTTCTTCCTTCAATACCTTTATTACATATCGTTCTCATCGTGACTTCGCTAAAAACAACAACTTTCCTACCTAACTACAAGCCTATATGTTATGAACTAAATATTTTATGAGAAGTCGATGGCGAGATCGGCTAACGCGCTGGTATTCCACGTAGTAATATGCAGGTCCCAGGTTCTAATCCTACTATCGGCAAAATAAAGAAAAAAATTTTGACGTCATTTTTCCCTGAAATACTTAATACTAATAATATTCTTACGAAGTAGTACTAATATCCGATGCAGTTAGGCCCCAAGTAGATAGTACCCAAGTAGTTGACGCCCCCCTCAAGTAGTTAAAGCCCCAAGTAGTTCCAGCCCCAAGTAGTTAAGACCAAAGTAGCTAACACCCACGAGTGTGACAGTTGACAGATGATGTATGACGTATGACAGATGACAGTTGACAGATGACTGATGACAGCGGACAGATGACATATGACAGATGACAGTTGACAGATGACGTATGACAGATGACGTATGACAGATGACGTATGACAGATGACGTATGACAGATGACGTAAGACAGATGCGCGCAGGAGATGCGCGCGCAGGAGACGGGCCCGCAGTCCCTCCGAGGACGGAGTGATTGGTGAACATATTATCATCTATAACTACTGCGCTCTATCAACCAAAATATGAATATTTAAAGAAAATTTATCACCAATCAAAGGTCTTGGCTACTACGCTTTTAGCGAAGCAAATAACATTGTGGAACCGTCAGATGATAAACCTAATTCAATATTTATTTTTGATGACGTTATGTGTGAGAAACAGGACGTTATAAAATCGTATTTTAGCATGGGACGTCACAAAAATGCGGGTGCCTTTTACTTGGCGCAAATGTATTCTCGTGTCCCTAAGCAGCTTGTTCGGGATAATGCCAACTTCATTATTATGTATAAACAAGATGAGATGAATATGAAACATATATTTTTCGATCACGTTTCACCCGACCTGACGTTTACACAATTTCAAGAGATGTGTGCTAAATGTTGGGATAATAAACATGGCTTTTTTGTTATTGACAAGGATAGTGATGTAAATTCAGGCAGATATCGCATGGGATTAGATAGTTATATATTCCTATAATGGATAATCATTTCATCGTTGAACGGTGTTTTGAAAGCAAACAACAAATGGAAAGATGGTGTTATACAAGAACAAAATAAACATTGGTGAATTCGATGGAACAGCTGAGCTTTACGATTTGATTTTTCTAAAAAATCCACCAATCCTAGATAAAGAAGATGAAATTAGTCTAGATGTACTTCAAAAATACAAAACCATTTTGAAATTGATATATGCGGCATTCGACGGTTATGACAAGAAACGCGGTTTAAGGGAAACCCGATGGAAAAAATGTTTACAAATCATAAAACCACTAATCATGGGAACTAAACTAGGTGGTGGCGGTGTAGGAAGAACAAAAGTCAACAATAAAATCCAGCTACAGTAAATAAGCATCTATCTTCGAAGTCATCTGAATATGTTTATTGGATTTAACCTAAGGGGTTAGTGGATAGATTACGATTATTGTGGGGGGTCAAAACTAGCTGGACATACCGGACATGATAATGAGATTATGTCAATTATGGAAGAGCTTCGAGAGGAAGGAATAATATATTAAGTTTTGCACGTAGTTGCCATCCGCAGTGTCTGATTAGACGTGAAACCTTATAATATGGATCCTAGCCAAGAAACAATTAAAGTCGTAAATGAATTATATAGGACAGCAAGAAAAAAATTTGGTAGAAGACATACAGGGTGTCCGGATTTCGTTGTATTTGCGGGTTATCTCAGTTATTAGTAGAGATAGAAGGTTGCGGTTTGCACGTCATGGCGCTACTTTTTTGTGAAACGAAAAATGCCATAAACAAAATTTTCATAGCTTTTCTTTTTTCGAGCTACAAGGTGATTTTGAAAATTTTCACTTTTTATGCACCCCTTGTATCTCGGGTATAGTAAAAACAGACTTGTATGTATAGCTATAACTTGTTTAATATTATTAACTAATTTTGTATTTAAGGTTGTTAAATATCGATAAATTAATAATTTTCCTACTACTAAGTGTTTTCTTCCTTCAATACCTTTATTACATATCGTTCTCATCGTGACTTCGCTAAAAACAACAACTTTCCTACCTAACTACAAGCCTATATGTTATGAACTAAATATTTTATGAGAAGTCGATGGCGAGATCGGCTAACGCGCTGGTATTCCACGTAGTAATATGCAGGTCCCAGGTTCTAATCCTACTATCGGCAAAATAAAGAAAAAATTTTTGACGTCATTTTTCCCTGAAATACTTAATACTAATAATATTCTTACGAAGTAGTACTAATATCCGATGCAGTTAGGCCCCAAGTAGATAGTACCCAAGTAGTTGACGCCCCCCTCAAGTAGTTAAAGCCCCAAGTAGTTCCAGCCCCAAGTAGTTAAGACCAAAGTAGCTAACACCCACGAGTGTGACAGTTGACAGATGATGTATGACGTATGACAGATGACAGTTGACAGTTGACAGATGACAGATGACAGCGGACAGATGACATATGACAGATGACAGTTGACAGATGACGTATGACAGATGACGTATGACAGATGACGTATGACAGATGACGTATGACAGATGACGTATGACAGCTACCAGTAAATAAGCATCTATCTTCGAAGTCATCTGAATATGTTTATTGGATTTAACCTAAGGGGTTAGTGGATAGATTACGATTATTGTGGGGGTCAAAACTAGCTGGACATACCGGACATGATAATGAGATTATGTCAATTATGGAAGAGCTTCGAGAGGAAGGAATAATATATTAAGTTTTGCACGTAGTTGCCATCCGCAGTGTCTGATTAGACGTGAAACCTTATAATATGGATCCTAGCCAAGAAACAATTAAAGTCGTAAATGAATTATATAGGACAGCAAGAAAAAAATTTGGTAGAAGACATACAGGGTGTCCGGATTTCGTTGTATTTGCGTGTTATCTCAGTTATTAGTAGAGATAGAAGGTTGCGGTTTGCACGTCATGGCGCTACTTTTTTGTGAAACGAAAAATGCCATAAACAAAATTTTCATAGCTTTCTTTTTTTCGAGCTACAAGGTGATTTTGAAAATTTTCACTTTTTATGCACCCCTTGTATCTCGGGTATAGTAAAAACAGACTTGTATGTATAGCTATAACTTGTTTAATATTATTAACTAATTTTGTATTTAAGGTTGTTAAATATCGATAAATTAATAATTTTCCTACTACTAAGTGTTTTCTTCCTTCAATACCTTTATTACATATCGTTCTCATCGTGACTTCGCTAAAAACAACAACTTTCCTACCTAACTACAAGCCTATATGTTATGAACTAAATATTTTATGAGAAGTCGATGGCGAGATCGGCTAACGCGCTGGTATTCCACGTAGTAATATGCAGGTCCCAGGTTCTAATCCTACTATCGGCAAAATAAAGAAAAAATTTTTGACGTCATTTTTCCCTGAAATACTTAATACTAATAATATTCTTACGAAGTAGTACTAATATCCGATGCAGTTAGGCCCCAAGTAGATAGTACCCAAGTAGTTGACGCCCCCCTCAAGTAGTTAAAGCCCCAAGTAGTTCCAGCCCCAAGTAGTTAAGACCAAAGTAGCTAACACCCACGAGTGTGACAGTTGACAGATGATGTATGACGTATGACAGATGACAGTTGACAGTTGACAGATGACAGATGACAGCGGACAGATGACATATGACAGATGACAGTTGACAGATGACGTATGACAGATGACGTATGACAGATGACGTATGACAGATGACGTATGACAGATGACGTATGACAGCTACCAGTAAATAAGCATCTATCTTCGAAGTCATCTGAATATGTTTATTGGATTTAACCTAAGGGGTTAGTGGATAGATTACGATTATTGTGGGGGTCAAAACTAGCTGGACATACCGGACATGATAATGAGATTATGTCAATTATGGAAGAGCTTCGAGAGGAAGGAATAATATATTAAGTTTTGCACGTAGTTGCCATCCGCAGTGTCTGATTAGACGTGAAACCTTATAATATGGATCCTAGCCAAGAAACAATTAAAGTCGTAAATGAATTATATAGGACAGCAAGAAAAAAATTTGGTAGAAGACATACAGGGTGTCCGGATTTCGTTGTATTTGCGTGTTATCTCAGTTATTAGTAGAGATAGAAGGTTGCGGTTTGCACGTCATGGCGCTACTTTTTTGTGAAACGAAAAATGCCATAAACAAAATTTTCATAGCTTTCTTTTTTTCGAGCTACAAGGTGATTTTGAAAATTTTCACTTTTTATGCACCCCTTGTATCTCGGGTATAGTAAAAACAGACTTGTATGCAGAATGTTGCGTAGAATACGATGACGTAGTTAGTTTTTTTTCTAAATATTATAATTTTCGAGTAATGAAGTAACGTTGTGGTTTTTAAATGGGACACCTTGTACATTTATACGTCGTTACATTCCGCTCATCGAGGGCTTTTTGAAAATATATAAGACATGATATTTATTTTCTCATTGAAGCCGTTAAATCACAATTTTTAATAAAAATGTTAATTTTTATATAGTAGGCTTTGGATTACAAGACAATTGACATACATTTTAGAAATGTTGAATATTAAGTTGTTGATATCATCCATTTGAACAATTTGATATTATGTTATCGCCAGTTTGTTTATTATTGCCATTTAATATTTGTAATATCGTATATTAATTTACTTATAGTTTGTTACATTTGGTGGCACTCATTATATTAATATGGCTGCAAGCGAGACGTTTAAAAATTTTGAAAGTATGATATGTTAACCTGTTTTATTCAGTGCAACGAAAATAGCGATGAGACGTCACGTCTGTAATTTGAGAGGTAAATTAATATTTTGTGAGGTATCCTTAGCATCTCTTTCAGTTTCAATATTTTTAGATATCCAGAAAGGCGCAACCCAACAAAGTCAACAGTAACAGAATTAAAGAAATTTTGTAAATTTTGGATCATTTTTGAAACCCCGTCCGAAAGCTTATAATAAACCACAGAGAGAAAATGATTAGATTAACGTTTTGGCAACAGTGGAGACAAACGCATGTAGAATAGTTGAAGACGGAGTAGGAGTGCCAAAATCTAGGGTTCAGGAAATACTAAAAACACATCATTTTAAGCTGTGTAAGTCTCAGCTGGTACATAATTTGCATCCCGGAGATCCTCAGACGCCTATATTTTTGTCACTGGTATTTAGAAAAGATTAAAATAAACCGACATTTTTACCGTATAATTATATGGTCGGATGAAGCCTGTTTTAGCAGCGTAGGAATTTTAAATTGACAAAACAGTAGATACTGGTAGCAGGAAAACGAACATGTTATATTTCCAAGGGAGCGATGATGTTCCTTTGGTCCAGTTAAATAATCTATTTTTTTAGCAAGACGGATTCCTGACAGATCCTGCTCATAATTCTCACGTTTCACGTTATAAGAACTTATCTGGATAATCACTTTCCTGGTCACTGGATTCGCACAATAAGATGGCCTCCCAGGTCACCTGATTTGTCAGTTCTCGACTTTTTTGTGGGGCTATTTGGAAAATAAAATATTTCATACCCGGCATCAAAGGATAGAAGAATTGCATAATGCTACTGAAATGGAATTCAGAAATTTGTAAGCATGGCCAGTTATCCTTTTAATTGCTTTAGGAAGAATAAAAAAATGTGACAATATTGAGTTCAGAATAACGGAAATCAATTCGAACAATCTCTGCAATGTGTAGGCATACGTTTTACTTCACGGCCTACTATAAAATATGGACAATTTTATTAAAACTTTTGATTCATCGGTTTCAATGAAAAAATAAATATTATGTGTTATATATTTTTGAAAAGCCCTCGATAATCGGAGTGTAACGACATATAAATATACAGGGTGTCACATTTAAAAAACTACAACTTTACACCATTACTCGAAAATTATGACATTTAGAAAAACTAACTACGTCATCGTATTCTACGTAACATTCTGCATAAAAGTCAGTCTTTACTATTTTGATATGATGCGGCATAGCCGAGATACAAGGGGTGCTCAAAATGGGAAAATTTTCAAAATCACCTAGCTCGAAAACAAAGGAAGCTATGAAAATTCTGTACATGGCATTTTTCGATTCATAAAAAAGTAGAGTCAAGGCGTGCAAACCGCAACCTTCTATCTCTACTAATAACTGAGATAACCCGCAACTACAACAAAATCCGGACACCCTGTACAGTCCTAAAAGGATATAGAGATTTGTGGCAAATTGATCTGGCGGAAATGCAGCAATATGCTACTGACAATGATGGCTACCGTTACATTGTTGTGTGTATAAACTGTTACTCCAAATTCGTGTACACCAAAGCAGTTAAGAATAAGACTGGTGTTGAAGTTACGAATGCGATGAAAAGCATCATTGAAGAAGCATCATATTCACCAAGCAATTTGCAGAGTGATCAAGGAAAGGAATTTTATAAGAGCACCTTTCAAGCACTCATGAAAAAATATAATATAAACCATTATTCCATATATATCACGAAAAAAGCGGCAATTGTTGAGCGTGTTATTAGAACTTTGAAGAATAAGTGATATAAACAATTGAGGCGTCGGATTCTAAAACCGGACTTGCGCTCGACTGTTGTCGGGGCAAAAGTCAAAGGCTTGAAAAACAAATTTCAGAATTTGAATATTTAAAAAATTCTAGTGTATAGATCCATAAATTTCGCATGTTTTTTGTAAATACAATGTTTTTGTAAAGTGAATATCTTTTCCAAAAAAAATGAAAAACCACTTTTTATATCTCGTAATTTTTTCGCCGCGGCGCAAATATAAATTGCGATATGTCGGAAGATGTTTAACGAAATGGTTTGAAATTCAGCATACTTACTTGAAAAACTCTCCCGAAGACGATGGGCTGATTAAAAATCGGTAATTTTGAATTCATTAAATACTAATTAATAAATACTAATTGCGCGTTCGAAATCGTGTTTTTCGAACTTCGAAAGAAAAAAGTCTGTTGCGAAGTTTCAGTCTCAGACAACTTCCCGCGACAAAGTTGTTCTGTATGGTTGAAGGAAGTTTTCTGGAAAATTTCAGATTTTTTGGTATTATAATTTTCGAGATAGAGCCAGTTGAACACGCTGCGTGACCCCGTATAGTCGAGGCAATGAAGCACTAAAACAGCAAAAATCTCGGAATTTTTTGCACTAAGATGGATCGGAATGCTGTTTTTTGCATTCGCTTCCAAAAATTATTTGTAAAAAAGGTATCTACTTTGAATCTTATACAAACCGTAAATTGCATTGCTGCTGTCAAAAATGCATTCACAAAAATGCATTTTTTGGAGTCGCTTTAAAAAAATTAAATAACTTTGTTAATAAGACTCAGAATTGGCTCAAACCGGGTTCCCGGGGGGTTTCGGGGTCGCTGATCACGATTATGATGTTCAAATTGACCCACAGCTGACCTGGAGCTCAGGATCGCTGATGAACGTCATCTCCGTGGGACTCTCCCAAAATTCACGCGGGGAAGGAGAGAAACTCGGCGCCCGGGGGTTTTTTGGGTTGCTAAATTCAAATATGGCATCGGCGAACACCCCCCGGACACCTGGTTCGCCGGAACCTGGACGTGGGCGTCATCCCCGGGAGTTTTCCTGACAAGATCGCAAAAAACAAACCGAAAATCATTGTGTGGGCGTTTTCTGGGGCGCTGAATCCAAATTTCACTTCGAAAACGACCCCCCGAACACCTGGTGCACCGGAACCTGGACGCGGACGTCATCTCCGAGGGTTTTCCAGACACGATCGCTAAAGACAAACCGAAAATCGTTATGGGGCGTTTTTTGGGGCGCTGAATCCAAATTTCACGTCGAAAACGACCCCCCGAACACCTGGTGCACCGGAACCTGGACGCGGACGTCATCTCCGAGGGTTTTCCAGACACGATCGCTTAAGACAAACCGAAAATCGTTATGGGTTTTTTTTTGGGGCGCTGAATCCAAATTTCTCATCGAAAACGACCCCCCCCCCCCCCCAAATACCTGGTGCACCGGAACCTGGACGCGGACGTTATCTCCGAGGGTTTTCCAGACACGATCGCAAAAAACTAAACGAAAATCGTCTCATAATTTGACACATTCATTGATGTGTAATTCTCGCCTGGTGCCCACTAAGACATTAAAACATCAGGTTTGATTGACATTCATGGGAATGACATCGATGTCAAGATAAAGGTTCCGGTACATTAGATAGTTGGAGTGTGGTCGCGGATGCTGGATTCGAGGAGGGTAGCTAAAAACCCCCATAACGATTTTCGGTTTGTCTTTAGCGATCGTGTCTGGAAAACCCTCGGAAATTACGTCCGCGTCCAGGTTCCGGTGCACCAGGTGTTCGGGGGGTCGCTTTCGAAGTGAAATTTGTAAAATGGTTAGGTTTTCCAAATCAATTTAATTCTTGGATGGACAAATCAGATATTATATAAATATTATCAAATAGTTCTTACGTTACGTATGTGAGCGACATTATAAATAATAATAAACATTGCTTTTCATAATTATACGTTTTATTCTTTAATTTATTACATGTAGTAACAGTATAATTATGTTTTTAAATAGAACATTATTTAGGTTGGTTTCCATTTTGGTTTTTTTGGATCATTTATCTTCGTTGTGGTATACCGTGCAGCATGCGGGTGAATTTGATAAATTTTTTCCTTAGGGTAGGTAATTTTGGCATCATCATCGGCAAACATTTTTTGAAAAGCAGGTACTAGCACATTACTAAGTATGGTATTTATCTGCGAACCAAGTTGATGAACTTCCATAAGGACATATTCTTTGGTAGCAGCATCATTATCATTTATCGGTTGGGCAACATTCCTTAATAATTTTCCCTCTATATCAAATGTCCATCTGAAGTAGGTTTATGTCGGAGCAATAGCTCAGTGACGCGTCTCCGGCACTAGACCAGGTTCGAATCCTGGCCCGGCCGCACGCTTAATAAAAAAAAGTGTGGCCAGACATTTAGTAGGATTGTCACAAAAAGTGGAAGGTGGTAGAGGAATTCTTCCTCGACCGAGGTGGTACCACCCCACACATCCTCTTAAAGGGCTGGTGAAATCCCAACGGATGTTTCCGGCTCTGGATGTGTGAGTCGATTCCCCAGTACACCCACGGTACATAGTACTTAGACCTCGGTCTTCGTGGGCTGTCAGAAGATAAAAAAAATCCGATTCCGTGCAACCCTCGCGATACTTTGTTACAAACAAGAGTTTTGTGTCGACCTTTATCAATTGTGTTGTTTAATTTAACAGCAATTTACTTAATATGGGAAACTATGCACTCGTGAAATTAGGTTGATAATGTAAGCAGAATCAAATGGGCAATGTTATATGGTAACACAAGCAATTATGACTTACCTGTTACGTTAATAATGGGATGAGAGATATTCTTACTGGCTTAAAGTGTAGAAATTAAAACGTATCCCACTAATTTTAACACATTTACAGACGGTAATCGCAAATCTGGTTTCACATAATTTACTATCACACTAATTGAACACAACTACACAGTACTATAAAATTTTAACCAAATTCTTTGATTACAGAAGGAAATTTGTTAAAAAAATATTTTATTTAAATACATAATAATATTAGATATCTTTCGACGGTGAGATATTATGTAGCCGCCGAAGACACGCCGAAGGGTTGTTGACCCCATTCCGCAGATTAAACGCCTACCTGATTTTGCCGTGGCCGGCTGAAATCGGACGTCAGTAACGTCAGTACGTCAGTTGCAACTATTTACTCCAAACGAAAGATGCATTTTGAAGAGGTTAATATTATCGTGTACATTATTCTTGTGTTATAAAAAGTTAAAGCTCTTAAATATTAACAAAAGCCATTTAGTATTAACAAAAGACCGTTCGCGGTTGTTTATTTTAAATTAGAAAAACACTAATTCCTTGGTGGTTAGTTGAAGTTATTTATTGGTTTAAACAGCTGTTCTCTAGAGTGTTTTATTAAATTTGTGTTATAGGTAGTATTTTAACTTTGTGAAATTGAGAATTGTAGGAGAGTTACTAGGATTTCTTTATCTAAAGGTAATTTGATGAAAATATTAGTTCTTGAAAGTTGTTACATAGAAATATTGGGTTCTAGAGCAATATACGACGAATTTCATAATATCTTTGGATTTTTTAAAAAGCTTACCTCAAATGAAACACATTAAAGCAAAAAAATTGTTGGATAAACCATATTTTACTAAAAAAATTGTTTATAGGTTGTAAAACATCACTTAACTATTTTTATTTGCCCATGGAGTTTAATAACAACTATTTACCTCACAGTTTCTCAACAGATTACTATCAAATAATATAAGGTATTTTTTCCCAAAAATATATTGAAGAGACGGAAATAAATTTTGTTTACATTTCATCGGTGTTAATAAAGTGCACAACCGATTCGTTATCGTTTCGACCGGAGGTCTGACAAGTAGCGATGGGTCGTTCGCGAACGAGTCGTTCGATTTAAACGACTCTTTTCAAAGAGTCGCGAATGAGCCGCTCCCATCAACTGAACGATACGTTCACTGCTCGTTAAAATATCTGGCTCGCTCTCGTCCGTTCGTAGAAATTCCACTCCACGCTTTCGCGAGTTTCGGACAACTCGGAGAGCGCGTGCCGCGAAGAGCGCTAGCCGGGAGCGGCTCAGTCGGAGTCGTATAATAGAACGAGAGTGGTGGAGCATCTAGCGGCCTATATGGTAATACATTACACAGTTTGTACGTCTTTGGTATTACTATTATTTTACGATTAACGATTAATTACTTTGCCGGAAATCTGCTACAACGCTTTTAAGCAGAGGTGTATACTGCGGGTAGGTTAAAACTCAAGCCACAAACTAACCCAAGACAACCAAAAATCAAATCAAATGATTTATTAAAAGCCTGGTTCAGTATTAGGTATTATTATATTAGTATATTATTGTGTCGGTCTCGGTACCCACCAAACTCAAACGCCCTGCAAAAAAAGCCATAAATCATTCCAATATTTTAATATTTATTTTATTTTTGTTTGAAGCCGCCGCGCCAAAATTAAGCAGCGTGCCGTCGGCAGTCGAAAAAGTGTAATTCATAGCATTTTTTGCTCTATTTTATGAACATGAACAAATGCAGTTGTCACGCTAAAGTAAAGAGCGCCGCAATTCGCAGCTAGGAGATACGGGTAGCAGCCCTCGTTTAATCGAACGACTCCTTGCGAACGACTCTTCCAAGTGAGCTGAACGAGTGAGCGGGCTCCCTTGAAAGTGAACGAATGACCCATCGCTACTGACAAGCTATTAAAATTTGTATTTGTTGAAAATTCGAGGGGTCGTAAATTGCTCAAGACCCGAAATATTGTTAAAATACCTGACAACACGGCACCTAGCTGAGTGTTCTTTATGTGGCCATGTGTTTTATTACCAGTGGCGTGCAGTGATTAAATAAATTCTTTTGAGGGGCGATACCTGGCTTATTATCGCGAAGCGCCATTTATGACTATTTTTCCCCAATCTGAATTGAACTCAGGATTTACTGGTTTCAATATATGCAGTGAATTTCATAACACCCTCATATATATATATATACATATATATATATATATATATATATATATATATGTATATATATATATATATATATATATATATATATATATATATATACGTATATATATATATATATATATATATATATATATAATATATATATATAATATATATATATATATATATATATATATATATATATATATATATATAATATATATATATATATATATATATATATATATATATATATATATATATATATAAAGAAGACGGGTGGTCTTGACCGACTAGTTAAACAACAAAAAACTGGTTTGTCTTGGGGTATACGGTCCTAGTGATGGCTTTTTGAATAAAACGCTTTTTGGCTACGCCAAGCTTTCGATAATGTTTATTATATTCATCAGGGCTACAATATGAAACAGTAAATGAGCTGACTTATATTTAAAAAACTATATTTATACAGCAAAGAAAAGAAATAGAAAAATTACAAGATGAATTCTACATAACTAAATTACTTACTGCTAGTGCATTTCTCTCTTAAGATAGTTTCCATAAGTAACAGTCATTATATTATTACAATAATTAGTATTTTCATGTTTTTACATTTTAATAATTTTCTGGCCTATTTACGTGGATGGTAAAAATGATTTGAATCCAAAATGATAGTGAAGGAATTTGTCGGAGTTTTTTTCCGTTTTTTGTTTTTTTTGTATCTTTTTGCTGGTTAAGCTATGATTTATTGGGTGTTTGTTAACATTCTACTAACTTAGCCGTAACCTTAATGATTATTTAATTATGTAAGACATCAGTGAACAAACTTTTTCGGATTGTTAAATTGTCACCTGATGTCATTTACAAAGAAAAGAGGTATTGTGAAAGTGAACTGCAGAAGGGCTGGTTTAGTTAAATGGATAGATCAGCACTTTCGTTGTTGGTGGTAATGTTTTTGTTGACATTTAAAGTTAATAAGTTTGAGTAAATGACACTGAGGCATTCGATGACAGCTCTTGTGTTGATTGATTTTGGGTGTCGGAAAATTTCAACCATTTCTAGAAACAGCCTCTTAATGCTGTTCACCTCACTACACAAAACTTGGGTTTCATTACAGTTGAATCTATGTCCCAATTCATTTGTATGTTTGGAAAGAGAACATGATTTTTTATTCAATCTACAATCACTTTTTTGATGTGTGATTCTGTCTTTTAGTACCCTGGAAATTTGTCCTATGTATATACCCTCACATTCAGAGCAAGGAACACTGTACACGACATTCGATCTTTTTATGGCTTCGTCTTTATCTTTCAGTTTACTAAAAATTGTACCTATTGTTTTTGTGTGTTTGAAAGCAATTTTTATGTTAGGTTCAGATTTGAATAACTTACTAATTTTGGTTGCTATTTCTTTAATGTAAGGTACGGAATAATAAAAGGTGGGGTTTTCTTCAAGAAAAGCACTAATTTCCGGGGAAATAGCATTATTATCACGGCCATGGGTATTGTCCGGACTCGTGTTAATTTTTTCAAAAATTTTGGCGGATATGAGTTATCCAGGAGAATACTGTAAAGTTTTTTTTTTAAGTTTTTTGTACCAGGGATGGATATGAGATCCTTTTTATTCGTGTTTTTAGAGCTATTATTAAGTTGATTTTGGTGGTGTGACTGGAATGGTAATTAATGTATCTACCCGAGCTTGTCGGTTTTGTGTACCAATCCAGAATGATCTGGTTTGAGGGTCTTCTTATGAGTTTAGTGTCCAGAAATGGTACACTATCCCCATTTTCAGTCTCCACCGTAAATTGGATATGGTTGTTGTAGCTGTTAAACACTCTTAGGATCTCTGTAACACCATCGCTGGGTACAGACGTTATGATGTCATCCACGTATTTTTTTACAAACGGTAATTGAAAAGAGAGTTTTGGTATGCACGACTCCAGCAAATCATCCATGACATATTGTGATATAATGGGAGAAAGTGTGGCTCCCATAGGGGTGCCTAGTGTTTATTTGTAATATTTATTATCAAATTTAAAGTAAGTGTTATCGAAAATAAATTTTAAAATTTCTAGGAAACCATGTAGATCTAAATTTGTGTAATCAGTAATGGTTTGCCAGTGTTTAGTGACGCTGTCCTTGACAAGCGTATAAGGAATGTTGCTGAAAAGAGACACAACATCCAGGCTCATCAAGACGTAGCCTTCTGGCAATTGTTTTTCATTAATAAAAGTGGAAAATTCAAATGAGTCCGTGATCCAGTATTCATTGCTCTGGCTATAAGAATTCGTTAAAACCTCTGTAAGAAAAGTAGATAATTTACTAGTTGGGGAATCGATCGAGGAAATAATGGGTCTCAAGGAAAGAGATGGTTTATGAATTTTTGGTAACCCATAATATTTTGGGGAAACTTGATTATAAAAAATACTAAGAGTTTTTGCTTCCTCCTCGGTCAATTGCCCTTTATTTTAAATTTTTTTTATAAGATTACAGGCCTTTTGTTGGACAGTAGATGTTGGGTCCCTGGCGAGCTGCTTGTAATAAGTCTGATCCTGTAAAACACTGTTGAATTTTTCGATATAAGTTTGTTTACACATAATTACTGTAACATTTCCTTTGTCAGCCCTAGTAACAATCAGCTCATCATGGTCTTTAAAAAATTGTTTAGCTCTGTTATACAACATGCTAAGGTAACTTTGCTGTGTTGGTTTTCTTATTGTATTGGTAAGAATATTGGCAAATTTAGCTCTTACAACATTTGTTTTGTCATTAGGAAATTGTTTTATTATATGTTCAAAATCAGCCAGAAAGTTTTTAATTGAAATATCATTATTATTAGGGGGTAAGCTAAACTTATTACCCAAAGCTAGGAACTTTAATATATCACTAGGAATTTCTACTCCTGACAAATTCTTGATCCAGTTATCCTGCGTATTAATAGTTAACGTATTTTGTTGCTGTTTGAGATAGTTAAATTTGTTTATATTCGTGTTTTTTATTTTTTTGAAATGTTTTTCTGCAATTTGATTTTGTCTTTTTTCAAATTCAGCAATAATATTTTGTGGAATTTTCTGTTTTAATTGAGGGATAACTGGGACCAAAGAACTTTCTAAATTTTTATAGATTGAATTGTTATATGGATTTCTAAGTTAATGAGTTTGTGGTTTAACCTGTTATTAAAGTTCACCACCAACAGGCCTGTAATACCATCTCTATAATTGATAAGGTTTTGTATGTTTTTTTGTTCCTTCTATTATATGATTCGGTACTATGCTGTTTTTTCTGCACCTCAAGAGAAATATTCTTCTGTTTTTCATGGAAACCATCTTGCTATTAGTGTTTGCCCAAAATTTTAATAAGCCAACATACTCCGCTCCATATTGGTTCGAAATATCTTGGTAAAACCCCATTCCCATAAATAAAGAAGAAGGGTAGTCTTGACCGACTAGTTAAACAACAAAAAATTGGTTTGTCTTGGGGTATCGGTTCTAGTGATGGCTTTTTGAATAAAACGCTTTTTAGCTACGCCAAGCTTTCGATAATGTTTATTATCTTCATCAGGGCTACAATCTGAAACAGTAAATGAGCTGACTTATATTTAAAAAACTATATTTAGACAGCAAAGAATAGAAATAGAAAAATTACAAGATGAATTCTACATAACATATTACATAAAAAGTAATAACTTATTACAAGCAGCTCGCCAGGGACCCAACATCTACTGTCCAACAAAAGGCCAATAATCTTGTAAAAAAATTTAAAGATAAAGGGCAATTGACCGAGGAGGTAGCAAAAACTCTTACTATTTATAATCAAGTTTCCCCAAAATATTATGGGTTACCAAAAATTCATAAACCATCTCTTTCCTTGAGACCCATTATTTCTTCGATCGATTCCCCAACTAGTAAATTATCTACTTTTCTTACAGAGGTTTTAACGAATTCTTATAGCCAGAGCAATGAATACTGGATCACGTACTCATTTGAATTTTCAACTTTTATTAATGAAAAACAATTGCCAGAAGGCTACTTCTGATAAGCCTGGATGTTGTGTCTCTTTTCAGCAACATTCCTTATACGCTTGTCAAGGACAGCGTCACTAAACACTGGCAAACCATTACTGATTACACAAATTTAGATCTACATGGCTTCCTAGAAATTTTAAAATTTATTTTCGATAACACTTACTTTAAATTTGATAATAAATATTACAAACAAATACTAGGCACCCCTATATCACAATATGTCATGGATGATTTGCTGGAGTCGTGCATACCAAAACTCTCTTTTCAATTACCGTTTGTAAAAAAATACGTGGATGACATCATAACGTCTGTACCCAGCGATGGTGTTACTTAGATCCTAAGAGTGTTTAACAGCTACAACAACCATATCCAATTTACGGTGGAGACTGAAAATGGGGATAGTGTACCATTTCTGGACACTAAACTCATAAGAAAACCCTCAAACCAGATCATTCTGGATTGGTACACAAAACCGACAAGCCCGTGTAGATACATTAATTACCATTCCAGTCACACCACCAAAACCAAAATCAACTTAATAATAGCTCTAAAAACACGAATAAAAAGGATCTCACATCCATCCCTGGTACAAAAAAACTTAAAAAAAACTTTACAGTATTCTCCTGGATAACTCATATCCGCCAAAATTTTTGAAAAAATTAATCTTTAACACGAGTCCGGACAATACCCATGGCCGTGATAATAATGCTATTTCCCCGGAAATTAGTGCTTTTTTTGAAGAAAACCACACCTTTTATTATTCCGTACCTACATTAAAGAAATAGCAACCAAAATTAGTAAGTTATTCAAATCTGAACCTAACATAAAAATTGCTTTCAAACACACAAAAACAATAGGTACAATTTTTAGTAAACTGACAGATAAAGACGAAGCCATAAAAAGATCGAATGTCGTGTACAGTGTTCCTTGCTCTGAATGTGAGGGTATATACATAGGACAAACTTCCAGGGTACTAAAAGACAGAATCACACATCATAAAAGTGATTGTAGATTGAATAAAAAATCATGTTCTCTTTCCAAACATACAAATGAATTGGGTCATAGATTCAACTATAATGAAACCCAAGTTTTGTGTAGTGAGGTGAACAGCAGTAAGAGGCTGTTTCTAGAAATGGTTGAAATTTTCCGACAACCAAAATCAATCAACACAAGAGCTGACATTGAGGGCCTCAGTGTCATTTAATCAAACTTATTAACTTTAAATGTCAACAAAAACAGTACCACCAACAACGAAAGTGCTGATCTATCTATTTAACTAAACCAGCCCTTCTGCAATTCACTTTCACAATACCTCTGTTTCTTTGTAAATGACATCAGGTGACAATTTAACAATCCGAAAAAGTTTGTTCACTGATGTCTTACATAATTAAATAATCATTAAGGTTACGGCCTAAGTTAGTAGAATGTTAACCAACACCCAATAAATCATAGCTTAACCAGCAAAAAGATACAAAAAAACAAAAAACGGAAAAAAACTCCGACAAATTCCTTCACTATCATTTTGGATTCAAATCATTTTTACCATCCACGTAAATAGGCCAGAAAATTATTAAAATGTAAAAACATGAAAATACTAATTATTGTAATAATATAATGACTGTTACTTATGGAAACTATCTTAAGAGAGAAATGCACTAGCAGTAAGTAATTTAGTTATGTAGAATTCATCTTGTAATTTTTCTATTTCTTTCTTTGCTGTATAAATATAGTTTTTAAATATAAGTCAGCTCATTTACTGTTTCATATTGTAGCCCTGATGAAGATAATAAACATTATCGAAAGCTTGGCGTAGCTAAAAAGCGTTTTATTCAAAAGCCATCACTAGGACCGATACCCAATATATATATATATATATATATATATATATATATATATATATATATATATATATATATATATATATACTAATATACTAGATTCTTGAACCATTCAAATATATTCTTTATAAATTTTTCTTGGGATTTTTTGGTTCAACAAAATTCAGTAAGTCTACCTCATATTTTTTATTTCAACGTTTCGGCAACACTTTTGCCTTCATCAGTGTAATTTTTATTCTAAAATAACATTTTGAATTTCAGTCAAACATACATTTTTATAGGTTAATTAGACTGACTTACCATAAAAAGGTTATTTCCTATTGAAAGATAGGGTGGTCAAAATGACATAATATTTACAAAAAGACACCACATTTAAAAACTTTAAAAACGTTCTAAAATACATCCATACGAAACATAAACACATGAAGTTGAAACGGTACTGAGATTTGCCAAGATAGATTTGTATGGGATCTGCTTTGGTATTTTTTGTTATTTTCGAGATAAGAAGTTATTTTTTGTTTTATATTTATGATTTATTTGTCGGAGAAGAAAAAGAAAAAGGGGGGGGTGGGGGTTGGGGAGGATTGTTATTAATTGTATTAGTCAATAAAATATTGACTAATTAATCAATAACGTTATAATAAATTTTGCTTAAGTTTTTTATATCTGATTTCTCGTTCACAGAATCCTCATTTTTTTTGATAAATAACACTTCTAAAAATTCCCTTTTTTGCTGGTTTATTTCCGTTTTAAAATTTTGGTTTCAGAAAAATTAAATCTATGGGAGGTTTCCGTTTCATGTTTAGTAAGGGCGGTTTTATTTCTTTTGTCGTATCGATGGCCGTTGAGTCTGCTGTTGAGGTATTGGCTTGTTTGACCTATATATACTTTGGGGCAATTATTACATGGTATTTGATAAATGGTATGGGTTTTACGGTGTTTCTGTGTTTTGCTTTTAAGTGAGCTGAAGTGTCTCTGTAGAAGTTTATGACCTTTGTGACATACAGTAATTTCTTTACCTTTAAAATATTTTTGTAAATTTTCCGATAGACCCTGTATATATGGTATTGATAAAAATTTATCTTTTTTATCTCTATTGTTTTGTAATTCTAAATTTTCGTTTAATTTTTGTAGACGGGAGTTAAAAATTGAGTTTATTAGTTGTGCCGGATAGCTATTTTGAATAAGGATATTTTTAGCTTTTTCTATAGCTGTATTTCTATAATTTGGATCGCTTAGTTTAATAGCTCGGTCTGCTAAGCCTACGACAACAGATTTTTTTTGGGACATAGGGTGTTGGGAGAAGAAATTAAGGTATCGTCCAGACCATGTTTTTTTTGTATACCATTCAGTGTAAATTTTATTATTTTGGTTATACAGGGTCATATCCAAGAAATTAATCTTTCCGTTTTCCTCCGTCTCCAGGGTGAATTGCAATTTATTATGGAAAGCATTGAACGCATTTAAAATGTAATTTATTTTATCTTTTGGTACTGCAGTAATGCAGTCGTCTACATAACGTAAGAAAAATGGTATTTGCAGATTTAAGTTATTAATTACATTATTTTCAATGGGCTCCTCCATCTCAAGTGTGATTGCACAAATGGCTCTAGAGGAACTAGAAAACAATGTAATTAATAACTTAAATCTGCAAATACCATTTTTCTTACGTTATGTAGACGACTGCATTACTGCAGTACCAAAAGATAAAATAAATTACATTTTAAATGCGTTCAATGCTTTCCATAATAAATTGCAATTCACCCTGGAGACGGAGGAAAACGGAAAGATTAATTTCTTGGATATGACCCTGTATAACCAAAATAATAAAATTTACACTGAATGGTATACAAAAAAAACATGGTCTGGACGATACCTTAATTTCTTCTCCCAACACCCTATGTCCCAAAAAAAATCTGTTGTCGTAGGCTTAGCAGACCGAGCTATTAAACTAAGCGATCCAAATTATAGAAATACAGCTATAGAAAAAGCTAAAAATATCCTTATTCAAAATAGCTATCCGGCACAACTAATAAACTGAATTTTTAACTCCCGTCTACAAAAATTAAACGAAAATTTAGAATTACAAAACAATAGAGATAAAAAAGATAAATTTTTATCAATACCATATATACAGGGTCTATCGGAAAATTTACAAAAATATTTTAAAGGTAAAGAAATTACTGTATGTCACAAAGGTCATAAACTTCTACAGAGACACTTCAGCTCACTTAAAAGCAAAACACAGAAACACCGTAAAACCCATACCATTTATCAAATACCATGTAATAATTGCCCCAAAGTATATATAGGTCAAACAAGCCAATACCTCAACAGCAGACTCAACGGCCATCGATACGACAAAAGAAATAAAACCGCCCTTACTAAACATGAAACGGAAACCTCCCATAGATTTAATTTTTCTGAAACCAAAATTTTAAAAAACGGAAATAAACCAGCAAAAAAGGGAATTTTTAGAAATGTTATTTATCAAAAAAAATGAGGATTCTGTGAACGAGAAATCAGATATAAAAAACTTAAGCAAAATTTATTATAACGTTATTGATTAATTAGTCAATATTTTATTGACTAATACAATTAATAACAATCCTCCCCCCCACCCCCCCCCCCCCCCCTTTTTCTTTTTCTTCTCCGACAAATAAATCATAAATATAAAACAAAAAATAACTTCTTATCTCGAAAATAACAAAAAATACCAAAGCAGATCCCATACAAATCTATCTTGGCAAATCTCAGTACCGTTTCAACTTCATGTGTTTATGTTTCGTATGGATGTATTTTAGAACGTTTTTAAAGTTTTTAAATGTGGTGTCTTTTTGTAAATATTATGTCATTTTGACCACCCTATCTTTCAATAGGAAATAACCTTTTTATGGTAAGTCAGTCTAATTAACCTATAAAAATGTATGTTTGACTGAAATTCAAAATGTTATTTTAGAATAAAAATTACACTGATGAAGGCAAAAGTGTTGCCGAAACGTTTGAAATAAAAAATATGAGGTAGACTTACTGAATTTTGTTGAACCAAAAAAACCCAAGAAAAATTTATAACGTATATATATATATATATATATATATATATATATATATATATATATATATATATATATATATATATATATATAAACTGCTGGCCAATTCAAGCGGGACAAACTAAATTTTTGATAAAATTTAGAGTGGAATATTTTCGAAACGAAAAAAGATTTTGATTTAACTTTTTCAGTATGTAATTGAATAGTTCTTCTAGTTTTTATACTTCAAGGCACTATTGCTAGCAGTCGCTGCAACTCTATTTTACAGGGTGTTAAGTGAAACCCTGACTTTTTTGGAAAAGTTTTCCAGTTCCGAGAATCTAGGAAGAATTTTTTTTGAATTTTCTTTTCATACTAAAATGATCCATGGTCAAATACAAAAAAACAATTTCTCCGGATTTTCTCTATTTTCATTTGTTTTCCGTATACAGGGGTTAGTCGAAATTATCGACTTCTTCTTACAAAGGAACCCCTAATTTGGCCGTTTATTCACAAAAAGCGAAAGACCAAGTAAATTTGTAGTTTGAAGTAGTCCAGCTAACAAAATTAATACAAATTTTTGTACAGGGTGTAGCAAGTTTGGATCACGGGCTAGTAAATTATTATTTTTTAATTTCTACTACTTTTTCCTAAGTTAACTATTAATTATCACGTGCTACGTTAAAGGGTTAAAATTTGTTAGGTCCGATAACAGTACTGGATAGAAAGATCCTCTTTGCCCAAACGGGTTTTTCATTTTTTGTCTAGTCCCATTTTTAGTGATTAAACGGCTCGCATTTTGAACCTAACTTTTTGCAATTGCATCCATGAACGATTGAAGTGAGAGTGCTTTTTTGGTGGTACATAATGAATGTTTTATCCAACCAAAAAACATGTAGTGGCCAAACAGCTAATGATGCTTATTCGAAGAATTTTTTAGCATTATACAGGGTTGCAAAAAATATACCACCTATACTTTGCAGGTGGATTTCTGTTAATTTAGCGGCGTTTCTATTTCTTAGTCAAAAGATCTAGTAGGCCAAAAAATAAAACATTTTCTTTGCTATTGACAGTTACCAAGGCAACAAAGTATTCTTCTTTGAATTGGTGCGTTATTATCCTTTATAATGGCTCGATTAAGTGCAAAAGAACAAGCTAATTGTTTGCGTTTACTACAAGATGGGGTAAAAATTAGTATTATTGCGGATATGTACGGGGTTGGGCGAAGTACAATATCTCGACTGCGTCAACGCTTCCACGAAACGGGAAGTGCAAACTATCGTTATGGGGGAGGTCGCCAAAAGAAAGTCGGCATTGCAGATGAAAGATGGTTGGTTAGAGAGGCTCGTCGAAGGCGAAAAATTTCATCAGAGAAAATTAACCAGGAGTTCAGAGCAAGAACACACATTCGTGTGAGCAATAGGACCATTAGAAGAACTTTAAACAATAATAACTTAAGGTGAGTTACTTCAAATGAGATCTTATTTTTTGTACCAATATTTTTAGTGTTTCATTTTAGTAAGTCGGCTATTATAATATCGACGTCAGCTGAGGCGTGAATCTTGGATTTTGCGCACCGATATTATAAATGTAAACTTGAACTAAGTTGTTCATAAATTAAAGTTTTGATAGGCGACCCTAAACACATTATTTGTGCTTGCAGCGTAATGTTCCTTAGTTCTTCCCTAGAACTAACGTTATGAAAATTGACCTAATTTTGCATTTTAGTATAATAAAAGCTACTGTTGGCTTATTTATTGGTTCATTCCCTACACCTATACTACAGATTTTTAAGCCAAAATTTTAATTTTAGAGCTCGGCGACGTGCTAAATGTGTGCGACTTCTACCACAGCATAGGCGAAGACGTCTCCAGTGGGCATATGAACATCGCAATTGGCCATTAGATAACTGGGAAAACTGCATGTTTGTAGACGAGTCAAGATTTAATTTAATTCACTCGGACGGCAGAATATTAGTTTGGCGTGAACGTGGCGAACGGTATATGGAGGAGAATATGGCTCCTCAGGAACCTTTTGGTGGTGGAGGCGTTACTGTTTGGGGTGGTGTAATGTTTAATGGCAAAACGGAACTTTTTTTAACATTGGAGCCCATTAACGGTCAGGTATATAGGGACGAAATTTTAAGCAATATCGTTCTACCATTTGCAAACAATTTTGGGAACGATTTTGTGCTAATTGACGATAACGCCAGACCTCATAGAGCACGCATTGTGCAAGAGTTTTTGGAAGCTAATAATATTACCAGGATGGTCTGGCCTGCAAGATCACCAGACATGAATATTATCGAACACGTCTGGTCTAAATTGAAATTATTGGTAAGTTCTAGGGAAGATCCTCCTCAGACTCTAGAACAACTTGCAGACGCCATTGTTCAGGAGTGGGAAAATATTCAGCAAGAATTTGTCAATAATTTGGTAATAAGCATGCCTCGAAGATGCCAAGAGATAATAAATGTAAGGGGAGGTCCTACTAGGTATTAAGATTTGTTTTGTTTTCGTTAGTTGCAAGTTTTTATAATACCTTCAAGTAAAAAAAATGTTCTATAATTTAAAACGTTTTCTGTTTACCTATAAAAGTAACAACCAAAATTTACATTTTGGATCTCCTAAAGTAATGCCGGGAAAAATAACTACTAAATTTGAAAATTACGTATCTTTTCGAGTACTTTCAAAAGTAATTAAATCTTCTGAAATTTCTATACCTTCTAAAAACTACGCTATACAGAATTTTATAACTTGTTCAGTTGAATTCACTATCCATCTCCAATTTTTGACGAGAAAAATGTACTCCGTGACTATTAATTTAAGACACTTCTTATTAATTAAAATTTCTCAATGCCATGTACTGACTTTTTAGAGCAGTGGTAAAATATTTTTCTTTTATAATGAATAATCGAAGTTTACGAAAATCCAAAGATATCGAGAAACACGTGGCTTCTATTATAAGTAGTAACTTCTGCACAATCCTGTATAATGTGAAAAAGTTCCGAATGAATATTATTCTTTTTATCTGTATCGTTACTAGATTTTATTAATAATAAGTAGGACATTTTCTTTAATAATTATTAATATAGCAAAAAGGAACTTTATGAATACCTAAAGGACTCTAAAATCACATGATTTTCATATAAAATGTAGGTGATATGTTTTGGGCAAACGCGGACAAAAGCAGCGAATAAGCATCTTTAGCTCTATGGCCACGACACTTTTTTATTGGTTGGTTAAACCAATAAACGATGTCCACTTCAATAGTTCATGAATGCAATCGCAAAAAGTTAAGTTTTAAACGCAAGCCATTTGTATCACTAAAAATGGGACCAGACAAAAAAATTCAAAAACAGTTTCGGCAAAAAGTTCCAAGAAAATTGGGACTATATTCAATTAATTTGAAAATCACATGACTTCCATATAAAGTATAGGTGGTATATTTTTTGCAACCCTGTATAATGCTAAAAAATTCTTCGAATAAGCATCATTAGCTGTTTGGCCACTACATGTTTTTTGGTTGGATAAAACATTCATTATGTACCACCAAAAAAGCACTCTCACTTCAATCGTTCATGGATGCAATTGCAAAAAGTTAGGTTCAAAATGCGAGCCGTTTAATCACTAAAAATGGGACTAGACAAAAAATGAAAAACCCGTTTGGGCAAAAAGGATCTTTCTATCCAGTACTGTTATCGGACCTAACAAATTTTGACCCTTTAACGTAGCACGTGATAATTAATAGTTAACTTAGGAAAAAGTAGTAGAAATTAAAAAATAATAATTTACTAGCCCGTGATCCAAGCTTGCTACACCCTGTACAAAAATTTGTATTAATTTTGTTAGCTGGACTACTTCAAACTACAAATTTACTTGGTCTTTCGCTTTTTGTGAATAAACGGCCAAATTAGGGGTTCCTTTGTAAGAAGAAGTCGATAATTTCGACTAACCCCTGTATACGGAAAACAAATGAAAATAGAGAAAATCCGGAGAAATTGTTTTTTTGTATTTGACCATGGATCATTTTAGTATGAAAAGAAAATTCAAAAAAAATTCTTCCTAGATTCTCGGAACTGGAAAACTTTTCCAAAAAAGTCAGGGTTTCACTTAACACCCTGTAAAATAGAGTTGCAGCGACTGCTAGCAATAGTGCCTTGAAGTATAAAAACTAGAAGAACTATTCAATTACATACTGAAAAAGTTAAATCAAAATCTTTTTTCGTTTCGAAAATATTCCACTCTAAATTTTATCAAAAATTTAGTTTGTCCCGCTTGAATTGGCCAGCAGTTTATATATATATATATATATATATATATATATATATATATATATATATATATATATATATATATATATATATATATATATATATACAGGGTGTTATGGAAATCATTTAATATATTGGAATGGGTGACTCCTGGGGTGGTCTACAGACATATCCAATACTTTTTTTTTCTTAAATCGAACATTTTAAAAATTTTCAAAAATACCCTAAAATCCGTCAATATTCGACGCACCTGGCTGAACGTACACAAGGCGCTTGACGGAAATTTGCGCGCGAAAAACTTTAAACAATTGAATTTTTTGAAACGTTGCCAGACATTTCTGTTTTTAAGCATAATTTAAGACAAGTAAAAAAAAATTTGAACCTTTCCTAAGAAAAAACAAAAAAAAATAGTAAAAAGGCACTGTGAAATCAGTCCTTTTTGTCAGTAGCCTTAGTTTTAAGTAATATTTAAGACACCCTATATTACATTATTAATGATATAAGTTATTCCTACTAGCTTAAACTTTCTGCCAAGGAAAAGTTAAAAATCAAAACGAAAATACTAATTGGGCACAACTACATAGTACTTACTTCAAAAGTATAACCAGATCCGCTAAATTAGTTTTGCTCCGGCGAACGTTACCATAATACGTAAATATTATTAGTGTTTTAAATTAAATTTAGTTTTCAACCCTATTACGCTACTCACTCAAAGAAACTAGATAAAACTGATCAAAATATTGGTTAACAACGGATCGACGAAGACCGTTTTCTAGGTAGTGAAAAGAAATTACATTATTTAAAACTTTAAACGAAAAAAAATTAAAACATTCATTGTGTGGCTTGTGTGCTGTTGAAAAACTTAAATAAATATGGCGCACGGGCACGGCTCTTTGATGACATTAAGAAATCCTTCTGTTTCGATCTCCCTTCCCTTCATCATGAAACATGATCATGTCTCTTTGTCACTTCCAGTACTTGATAAAGTAGGTGGCCCTGATTTGGCGCGAAAATTTAAAATAGAACGCGTGTTTGTATTATTGCCTTGAAACACTAGAGTTAAATGCTAAGCCCATATATCGAAAAAGAGGAAAAAGGCGTCATCGATTTTAAGAAAGGAAGAAGAATTAACCATTAACCATACTTTTTCGTTTGATTCCGATTGTCGTGTTTATTTTCTAAACAGTTATAGATTATTACCATGATATACGAGGATTATTAGTATTATTACTAAAAATTATGCAGTGAATATCCAAAACAGAAGGTGTGTTAATTTCGTGGAAGGGGAAGTTGAGGCACTCGTGGAGTTTGTCGAAAAATACAAAGAAATTTTAGAGAACAAGAGAGCTGATGCTGTTACGGCCAAAGAAAAAGATAAGATGTGGGAGCAGATAGCTGCCGAATGGGTAGCTGAGGGCTATGTGGAACGCACAAGTAAGCAGCTACGGGAAAAATGGAAAAACTACAAGAAGGAAGTTAGAAGTTAAAGATAAAGTTAAAAAAAAATTCTGAAGAAAAGCAAGAGACATATAGGACTTGCGGTGGATATTGACTTTCAGTTATTTTTTTCCTACTCATTAGTGCCATTATAAGTCATTTTTATAGTGCGTTTATTATAAGAGTGGTCTTCATAAAAGTACACATCTAGTATAAAATAGTTACAATTTTACATTTAATTTTAGAAACACCTACACCTATCATTTCATGCTTCTTATTAAACTAGATCACCATACACTGGCAACAGTATGCTACATATGACGTCACTTCGAGGGAAAATCCTAAATTGACTAGACGCTTGCACCCCTTGTACCTACATATGTAAGTACAGGTCAGTTTCTGGTCGGGTAGTGTATTGGGTTGACGTTTATTAAAATATTACAGGTCATTTTATTGTCGGGTAGTATGTTGAGTTGACGTTTATTAAAATATTATTGTCATATTTCATTTGCCCAGGTAAGCCCTAGTCAATTTAAAATTTTCCCTCGAAGTGACGTCATAACGTAGCATACCGTTGTAAGTGTATTGTGAACTAGATATAATGGCTAGTAAAACCTAGGTCACGACCAGTGGCGTATGGTGAAATTTCAAAGTTGTATATCTCTGTTCCTAATTCCCAGAGGTTTTAATAGTGTGCCCACTGGGAAGGTTCTGGTAAACTCAAGCAAAAAGTCAACTTTTTTTTCGCAAATTCAAAACGTTTTTTTTTTCTTTACAAAAACATTCCCAGTGGGCTCACTATTAAAACCAATAAAAATTGGGACCGGTCCTGAACGTAGGAAGAGAGATATACAACTTTGAAATTTCACCATATGCCACTGGTCACTACCATCACTATAGTTGTGCCCTTAAACAAATTTATATACGGGGTGCCCATTTTAAGTTTTAACCACTAGTGTATAGTTGGAAGCTCTCCACTTTTCATTTTGCCCCCCCCCCTCTTTGATGGCGCCCCTTGTTTGCATTATTTTATATATTTTTAGCATTTTTGCAACAATTCTTCCAAAATTTTCATCTGCGGCGCATATTTCTGTAATCTTATTTTTCTGCTTTCAATTTATAATTTTTTTTATCAATACGATCACTTTTTGCTGCCCCCATTATAGCCTGCCCCCCCCCTAGGAGATGGCCACGCTACTGAAAAATATACCTACTCCATAATGATATCAGTTCAAATAAACACCCTGGCCCGGTATATATGTATCTTATTTTATATAGGTACCTACTATTATTTTTTAATTTGTTTACTGTCCTTAATAATAATCTACTTATACATATAATAAAAACTGTCTTATGTAAATAAATACTGTATATTTTTTTCTGTGTACCTGCCTGTAGCTTCAGTCTTAGGAAAGTAAATTCAAATTGGATATACTGTGTACCGTGGTAATATGTACAGGGATATCCAAATAAAAGTGAACAGGCCTTATAACTTTTTTATTTTTAAAAATGAGAAAAAATGTTAAATATGAAAGCTTTGGGGATTTTTATGGATCAATCATTCATATATCTTATCAGCAAAACAATTGAGTATCGAATAAAAGAAATATAGTATAAAACATCGATTTTCTCGCTTATTTTAAATTGGATGGTATGATTTTTATCATATTTTTGGATTTTTTTATTCGATGCTCGATTATTTTGCTGATAAGATATATGTATAAAGCTAAAAATCCCCAAAGCTTTCATATTTGACATTTTTTTCCTTCTTTAAAAATAAAAAAGTTATAAGGCCTGTTCACTTTTATTTGGATATCTCTATACAATTGTGGTTTAAAACAGTTTAATTTTCTATTCAAATTCAAATTCATTTATTCATGCTATTACAAATAAATTGTTTACACACGTCAATTACAGATAAAATAATTTTCATATTTAGACAATAATAAAAACATTCCTGACAATACAATGCATTCAAATTTATAATTCGAAATGAACACAATAATACAAACACATTAAAAAATCTAAATAAAAATATTAAAATATATTAAAACTATAATCTAAGTACTGTTTTGTGATGTAAAAAGCATGTTTTATTAGGAACTGTTTCACCTTCATTTTAAACTGCTGAGTAGAGAGCTCTTTAACATTTTGGGGTAACTTATTAAACAGTTTTATTGCATAATATTCTGGTCAAGCCTGACATTTACCCAACCTGCAGTGTTGTGGAACGTAGTTGGTCTTATTCCTAGTGTCATGGTCATGTATATCTTGGTAAGACAGTAGGTCGTCCTTGTCTTTGATGTAGAGCAAACTTTGCAGGATGTAAGCCGAAGGAAGGATCAGAACTCCCAACTGAACAAAGGCATTCCCACAATCCTCTCTGTACCCTAGGCCAGCCATGATTCTGACTGCCTTTCGCTGGAGACCAAAAACTCTTGTGCATGAGGTGACCGTCCCCATGCGATAATGTCATATGTCATAACACTATGGAAAATTCCATGATATGCTGTTCTCAGGGTATTTATTGAAACACATTCACTCAAATTTTGTAAAACAAATACACTACTTCCAAGTCTTTTACAAACATTAGCTACATGAACATCCCATTTCAGCTTCCTATCTAGGTATAGCCCTAGAAACTTGACAGATGCAGCTATTCCACCACCACGTGACTGACTTCGTGATGTAGATGCGCTGACAACATAATCCAGCAGGCTCAGCCTATCTATTTCTTCCTGTTCCAGCCAATGTTCTGTTAAACATAAGACTCCCAGGTCACAATCAGCAGTGGCAGCCTCGAGCTCGTGAAGCTTGTTTCTCACAGAGCGGACATTGTAATGTAGCAGTTTTATACATGACGATTTGCTACCACCAGGCTTCGCCCCTGTTGAGGTTCTAACTTTATTAGGTTTAAACAACTGTTTACTTGAATACCAACTGGTTAAACATTTTCGTCAAGAATGACAGACTTTTTATCCTTGGGCACACCAATTTTAAAAGAACTATATTTCTGCTTCCACTTTGTTTTTATCCGTTCGCATTCACAGTCGATGTTATAATTTAATTTTAGGTATTTTCCAATGTCCTCAGGTTTTGTGTCATTAGACAGTCGTGATACAAATAACCAAGAATAGCTACCTGATGAAGCGGCTTTCAAAGTGGTTGCATCCTTTTTTTTGCCTTCGATTGAGTTTGGTCTCAGTTTTGGGTCCACTTGTTTCTTTTATTTTTTACTGTAAGCTTCTGTTTGTTTTGAAAGCATAGAAAAATATTGAAGGAGTTGAAAGTAGGGTTAGTCACTGTCATTTTCTTCTTTTTTCTTGGGATGGCTTGCAGTCACGCTAGACTGTTGTTGTGGTCCTACTGTGCCAAGTCGTTTTGTTCGATGCCAATTTCTGCTTCTTTTGTCTCTTTCGCAGCTAATTTCACGGAATTTTTGGTTTTACGGCTTTTTTTATTAGGTTAGAAATTTACGAAATTTTCTATATTCTTTTCCAAGTAAGCATTTTTTTCTTTAAGAAGTTTATTGTTTTCTTGAAGAATTTCATTTTTACTCTTTAGTTCGTCCACTAAAGTCTTTAAATACATAATTTCGATATACTTCTCTGGTTTGGGAATGTCATCACTTTGTTTACATTCCTTACACATTAATGGAGTTTTGTAACTTATTATTATAAGTATATTAAGTATATTAACTATTATTTAGTGAAAAAGAATGTTTCCAGTGCTATAAGGATAACACTGGACATTTGTGGCCATTATTTAGTGAAGAAGAAAGTTTCCACTTCCAGTGCTAATAAGTACGTTTAGTTGAAGATTATTATTTTATACTTCATTTGAAGAGCAGTTCTCTGTATGGTTTTGTGTTGTAATATTTTAGCTTTTTGAAATTAGTGTTACTAGGAGTTCTTTCTTTAAAGGTAACAAAAATATTAGGTTTTCAAACTTGATTCATAGAAATATGGTAAAAAAATTTGGCAACGCCTGACTTCGAAACAAAAAAATTTTTTTCTGTAACTGACATTTCTTGCTGTTTTTTATATGGCCATGTATTTATGACAGTGGCGCGCAGGTACTAAAAAATTTTTTTTCGAGGGCCGATATTTACCTTTTTTTATAGTGAAACACCATTTATGAATATTTTTATTCAATCTGAATTCATATCAGGAGTTACCCATTCCAATATATTAAATGATTTCCATAACACCCTGTATATACAGGGTGTTCCTAAATGTCGTGCTGATAATAAAGAGGGTGATTCTACAAGCGATTTTAAGAGAAAAAGTTCATGTGACCATATGTCCTAAATCGTTTAAATTTTAAAATACAGGGTGTTAAAGTTTAACTTTTTTATTCGTTTTTGGCGTATACCTTGTACATTTTTTACGATATTTAATTTAAATTTGGTATACAGTCTACCATAATTAAGCTTTATGAAATGGTAATATTACATTTTAAGAAACTATACAGAGTACTCCTTTTTTTGGGACACGGTTCCTTTAGGCCCTCCCAACTTTTTATTGGAACGCCTCTGGTTATTTTTGCTTCTGGAATGGTATTTCGCATTTTATTTTGTAACTTTTTTATGTCTTGTAATTTTCTGATATTTTGCATTGTTTAGAAGATATTATACCTCACATCTTCTCCTCATTAATCCTCGCACTCAAAAAAAAATCAAGATTGCTATGGATACATTTTTATTAAGTGTTTTCTATTGTAATCTTGGACAGTACTATCATAAAGCTTAGTTATGGTAGACTATGTACCAAATATTTAAATTAAACATACCTAACTAAGCTTTCTGAAATATTAATTATTCTAAAAATATATTATTAATAATACAAGTTAGTTAACTAATTACAATAATTGTTGAAAATGGCTCCCTCCTGCCATTAGGCACGCCTCAGATCTTCTTCTCATTGATCCCCGCACTCTTTCAAAAATACCGGGAGTGTTTCTAACCGTTTCAAATCCAGCGATTATGCGATTTCTTAAATCGTCCACAGTATCCACTGGTGTTACATACACTAAGGACTTAATATGTCCCCATAGGAAATAATCTAAACTGTTTAAATCGGGTGACCTAGGAGGCCATGGTTGTGGTCCTCCACGACCTATCCACCTTTCAGGATACATTTCATTTAAATATTCACGTGCCAGAACACTGAAATGTGCTGGAGCGCCATCGTGCATATACCAATGTTGGTTTCTTAATAAAAGTGGTACTTCCTCAAGTAGAAGTGGCAATTCTTCTTGCAAGAACTGGCGATATGACTGACCATTAAGGCGAGCAGGTAAAAAGAATCTCCAATAATACCAGCCCATACGTTTAATGAAAACTGCTCTTGATAATGCGCTTCTACTATGGCGTGTGGATTTTCCTGAGCCCATAAATGATTGTTATGAAAATTAGTTATTTGATTTCTTGAAAAGTTGGCTTCATCTGTAAAAAGGATTTGACTTTCAAAATGGGGATTTACTGCGAGCCTCTGTAGGTACCATTGACAGAAATTAATCCGTAAAGGAAAATCCCGGGGAAGCAGTGCTTGCACTCTTTGAAGATGGTATGGGTAAAGTTGCTGGTCCGACAAGATTCTCCAAACAATTTGATGACAAATATTTAAATTTATGGCAATCTTTCTAGTGCTGGTTTCTGGATGATTATCTATTTCATTTAATATAGCTTCCTCGATAGCTGGTGTTCTAACAGTACGAGGTCTTCCTGCGTTAGCTGTATCTTTTTGAAAATGCCCAGTTTCATGAAGGCGTCGATGAATATTCGAGAATGTTCTACTGTCAGGTATCACACGATTCGGATATCTTTCACCATAAATACGTCTGGCTTCAAAAGCGTTTCCATTGGCAAGGCCATAAATAAAGTGCATATCAGCCATTTCAGAATTCGTAAAATTCGGCATATTTATTAGGTAGATAAATTTCAATTCAAAACTGTAGCTTACACGTTAACTAATAATTATTGACTTACTTAGCATAAAATGACTTCTGTTGTAAATACGAAAGAATTGTACTGTCAAAGATGACAACAGAAAAAACTTAATAAAAATGTTTTCATAGCAATCTTGATTTTTTTTGACAGGGTGCGAGGGTTAATGAGAAGAAGATGTGGTATAATATCTTCTAAACAATGCAAAATATCAGAAAATTACAAGACATAAAAAAGTTACAAAATAAAATGCGAAATACGATTCCAGAAGCAAAAATAACAAGCGGCGTTCCAATAAAAAGTTGGGAGGGCCTAAAGGAACCGTGTCCCAAAAAAAGGAGTACTCTGTATAATTTCTTAAAATGTAATATTACCATTTCATAAAGCTTAATTATGGTAGACTGTATACCAAATTTAAATTAAATATCGTAAAAAATGTACAAGGTATACGCCAAAAACGAATAAAAAAGTTAAACTTTAACACCCTGTATTTTAAAATTTAAACGATTTAGGACATATGGTCACATGAACTTTTTCTCTTAAAATCGCTTGTAGAATCACCCTCTTTATTATCAGCACGACATTTAGGAACACCCTGTATATATATATATATATATATATATATATATATATATATATATATATATATATATATATATATATATATATATATATATATATATATATACAGGGTAGTGCAACCAAGATGGGGTGGATGATTGTGAGTAAACGTTGAGGAATTTCGAAAAAAAATGTATTGGATATTATCGATAGCCAAACACGCTATGTTTTAAAATTATAGCCATAATACAGGGTGGTCCGAAGAACTCGTGGCGAACCAAACTTGTATTTTTTTAAATGGGACACCCTGTATATAATTGTTCCAATTGATTCTCCTGTTCGTTACGATAATTTTGATATAGGGTTTATTGGGTCTAAAATTTATAGTAAGGGAATGGGACGTGGTTAAAGTTGAAAAAATGCTCACAGTTCGGCCATTTTTTATAAAAATTTGAAACAGGTATGGAAAAACCAAATATTCCATAAAACATTACATATCCTTGAACACATTAATCGCTTGCAATTTGTTTAAAATTATTCACTGTTATACAGGGCGGTCAAGTTTTGCAAATACGCCCTGGACTCATTTTTTTTAAAGATATCATTACTAGCTTTCAAAAAATACCATACATGATGCCTTTCTGACCAACAGTTTTTTAGTAAACTAGCCGTGAAAGCAAGGTTTCCTCATTCTAATACGATTATACTGAATTGACGTTGTTTATTATTAAATATCTAATATTAGGAGGCCATGACACTATCATAAATGAAACAAAAGATTTACGAACTTGTCAAAGCTACTGCCGCATAATCCATTATTTACAAGTTAAGCGTAGGTGAGGTAAGAAAACTGAGACCCGAAACCTTTATTTACATGTTTATTAGAGATATTCCAAGAAACAGAACGTATTGTTTTTAGGTAATGTAAAGTAATTAATAAACCAGTTATAAACAACTTTTTGAGAAACGAGTTGCCAGTATTGCTTGAAGATTTACCTTTAATGGTAAGGGATCCTTATGGTTTCAACATGACGGTGCGCCCCCGCATTACCATAGGAATGTAAGATATTTTGTCGCTAATTGGAAGACAGATCGTTGGATTGGGCGAGGTGAACCAGTTAAGTGGCCGGTCAGATCACCCGACTTAACACCACTAGATTTTTTCTAAAGAAGTCTATAAAGAGGTTCCAACCAAACCATATGAAGGCGAGAATAAGAAACAGTTTTCGCAACATTTCAGAACAGACTTTGGGAAAAGTGAAACTTTCACTTATGGATAGACTTTGGCTTCAGCAAAATGGTGGCTTAGTTGGATACCTTTTATGAGCTTTTTTAATTGTTTATATTAAATTAGGTTGACAAGTAAGTACATAACACATAACTAAATAATTTTAAAAGGTGTTCTGTTTTTGCTTCATTAATTTTCTTACACTATTAATAATACTGATAACTGATTATCTTTGTTTATAACTGGCTTATTAATTACTTTAAATTTCCTAAAAACAATATTTTCTGTTTTTAGAAATATCTCTAATAAAAATGTAAAGGTTTCGGGTCTCAGTTTTCTTACCGCACCTACGCTTAACTTGTAAATAATGGATTATGCGGCAGCAGCTTTGACAAGTTCGTCAATCTTTTGTTTCATTTATGATAGTGTCGTGGTCACCTAATATTAGATATTTAATAATAAACAACGTAAATTCAGTATAATCGTATTAGAATGAGAAACTTTGCTTTTACGGCTAGTTTACTAAAAAACTGTTGGTCAGAAAGGCATCATGTATGGTATTTTTTCAAAGCTAGTAATGTGATCTTTAACATGAAAATAAAATATATAGGGTGTTCCATTTAAAACAAATGAGTCCAGGGCGTATTTGCAAAACTTGACCGCCCTGTATAACAGTGAATAATTTTAAACAAATTGCAAGCGATTAATGTATTCAAGGATATGTAACGTTTTATAGAATATTTGGTTTTTCCATACCTGTTTCAATGTTTTTTTTTAAATGGCCGAACTGTGAGCATTTTTTCAACTTTAACCGCGTCCCATTCCCTTACTATAAATTTTAGACCCAATAAACCCTATATCAAAATGATCGCAACGAACAGGGCAATCCATTTAAAAAAATACAAGTTTGGTTCGCCACGAGTTTTTCGGACCACCCTGTATTATGGCTATAATTTTAAAACATAGCGTGTTTGACTATCGATAATATCCAAAAAAAAGTTTTTCGAAATTCCTCACCGTTTACTCACAATCGTCCACCCCATCTTGGTTGCACCACCCTGTATATATATATATATATATATATATATATATATATATATATATATATATATATATATATATATATATATATTGTTTCTTTTCTCAAACCATCTATTATAATGTATTTTTTCTTTCTTGGGTAGAGGTTTGTTGTGTGAATTAAAACAGCTTTGACGTTTCGCCCATTGGTTTTGGGCTTTTTCAAAATTTTTTTCCCTTTATTGAGTTTTTTCTAAAAACATGTAAAATGACATGACATTAAACCCTTAAAAACAGTGTTTATACAAAATGAAGACACACACAAAGACATGAAAGACAAAACATACGAATTAAAAATTGTTTCGCTAAATTTACTAAATATAAATGTATACGCACCTCGAGACATCATGGTGTGTAAATATGTACTAAGCGAGATTTATTTTGATGTACTTATCTTTACCAGCAATTTTTTTTCTTTTTTATATTTATTTTTTGTTTCTTTATTGTGTGTTAAAATGTATTTGTTTTTTCGTGAATGTATGTTATATACCGTGTGTTCCAATTTGTGTGTTTAATGTTCAATGTATTAGGCTGTAATAAATTTTACTTAGATTGTTAATATCTTGTTTGTCGTTTACTGTATTAGGTTCTTTCTTTATGTGAATCATTTCTTTGACGAGAAGTTTTTGGTAATTGTTGTCCTGAGTTCAAATTTTTGTGTTAGGGAAATCGAAATGATGTTTAGAATAGAGCTTAAATTTGTTTTATATATATTATTATATTTGCACTGTGTAACTTATAAATCATACAAAAAATCTGCTTTTCGCGGAACTTTCATTCAGAAATAAAAGTATAAAAAATCGGCCAAGTGTAAGCTATACTTGCACAATTAGTGTTCCGTGCCATCAGCTCCCACTTAACCTGAGTAATCCTCGGCCGCCCGATCTCCGCCCATCTGCTGCGCTACCCGCCGCCGACAGCACCAACGCCGTATCACATCGCGTATGCGCGGATTTGAGTGGGCCAAATTAACAATTTTGAGAAACGTGTAGGGATTTCTTCCTCGACCGAGGTGGTACCACCCCACACATCCTCTTAAAGGGCTGGTGAAATCCCTACGGATGTTTCCAGCTCTGGATGTGTGAGTCGATTCCCCAGTACACCCACGGTACATAGTACTTAGACTTCGGTCTCCCTGGTCTGTCAGAAGATAAAAAAAGCACAAAAGTTGTTCCTCATATCGTGAGAAATATTTTTTGTCGAAAAACTTTTTTCCAAAACCAATGATTCAGCAGTTATAAGGAAATAAACAATTAAATTATTTATAACAATTGATCGCGATAGAATTTTTCAATCCTGATAATTTTTGTTTAATCTAGGTACATCTAATTCTCAATGTTCATGATTTTTTTGAGATTTTTCTGAGCGCTCCTTCGGGTGATAAGGGTGGTGGTGGAGCAATTTTTAAGCATTTTTTTCCGAAAAATGTTTAAAAAATGCATAGAAAATACATTATATGTATTATTGATTTCATGCTTCAATAAGCTTTCATTTGACTCCCCACACGATGCCCTTGAAAAAAAAATCATTTCCCATTTTCCACCCGAAATTAACCCCCAAAATCAAAACTTAACTTCCTATACTTCACGTCTATAATTGGGCTACCACACTCTATCTCTGTGCTAAATTTCAAATTATTACGTTGAATAGTTTCAGAGAAAACCCCTCTGACAGACGGACGGACGGGGACTGAACGGACGGACGGACACCGAAGTGATTCCATTTCACGGAATACTAAAAAAGGATAATAGACAAGAATAAATAAGATTTATTTTGTTAAATTGAATAAAATGCTCTGATGAAACAATAAATAAAAAGTGCATATAGTTTTGCCAGCGACAGAGCTATATGTGACAAATATTAATATATTATAAATATTGAGTTAAATTTTCTAGAGTTGTCCGCCCTATACAGGAGCGTATTATCCAACAAGCCTAGAAAGCTCGGGCTTGATAAATAAAACTTTTAAGGGTGGCGCGTCAGCGATGCAATTTTTAAAAATAAATAGGAAATTAAAACAAATTAAATAAATCAGTTTTAATAATTAAAAATTACTATCAAGGTAAGAATAAATTCCAACTTGGTCCTCAGTTTATATATCAAATCAATCAAATCAATAAAGCTTTATTGTCCAAAGAAGAAAATCTTATTGACAAAGCATGTTTATAATTATTAAAAGAACAAATAAAAAGCAACTAAATGAAATCCATTATTTGAATATACATAGGTACTTAACTCTTTTTAGATTTTTTAAAAATAATGTTTGGGGCTTTTTTTTATAAAATTGTATTAAAAAATAAATATATGTAAAAAATACAAGAAACGTAAGTTATAACAAACAAACATATATAATAAAAAGTCAAAAATTTATCACAGTTTGGGTTGTAGTCTAAAAAACAGAAACTCTAAAATAAATAACTCAAATTTAAACACAATAGCAAGGTCACTGCAGTGGATCACCAAACAACTCCTCCAGTGTATAATATGCCTTGCCGACCAAAAACTTCCTTATACCCCTCCTAAACTTCTTCTCACATTGCTGCCTTCTTAGTCCAAGAGGAAGATGATTGAAAACCCTCTTGGCTCCATAAATTATAGATTTTTTTATTTGCTCCCAGTGAGGAATAGGCAAGCCTAGAAAATATGACTGACGCGTATTGTGTTGGGAAGCTACGAGAATTTCGCCCTTATGCTTCCTGTATACAATACAGACAGATTCCAAAATAAATAAGCAGCAGCGTCAAAATTTTATACCTTAAAAAAAGAGGCCTACAAGAATCACGAAAACTGGCCCTACACATGTATCTCACCGCCCTTTTCTGTAGTAGAAACACTGAATGGAACAAATAATGAGGACAAGAACCCCCAAAAAAAATGCCATAACGGAGATGGGACTCTATAAGGCCATGGTAAGAATTTCTTGTTATGCAAAAATCTAAATTATTCGAAATAACCCTGAGCGCATAACAGTTAGACGAAATTCTGCTACAGAGATTACTGACATGGTTTTGAAATTGAAGTGACTTGTCACTTGACAAACCCAAAAACTTACACAAATTGGACGATGCAATTCTTTCGTTTTCCAAAGAGATACTGCCTATTTCACATTTAAAGCTTAACACATTAGATTTGGAAACATTGAAAGACAGCATATTTGTATCACACTATTTTTTATCTTATCCATGTCAGAACGGATATCAGTTCTAGGACCACCAATGTCTGCACCATGCCAGAGAATGGTGGTGTCGTCAGCAAAGACAGTAAACTCCCCCTCGATGGGCAGATGAGGCAGGTCATTTACATAGATTAAAAAAAGAAAAGGACCCAGAACGGACCCCTGGGGAACCCCAGACTTAATAATCGTCTCCTCAGAGCAGTCATTATTCAATACAACTGTCTGCACACGCCCCGCCAAATACAAGCCACCCCGGGGCCGCTCCCCTGATTCCACAGCAGTATTCGGTGATTCACGCAGTCAAATGCGTTTGACAAATCACAGAACAATGCTGCAGCCGCCTCCCCTGAGTTTAAAGAAACATACAGGCGCTTCAGAAACCCGAAGATAGCATCGCTCGTACATTTCGATGCTTGAAACCCATACTGTTGGAGAGACAGAAGGCTGTGCATATACTTATTATAACTTCAATACTGAAAATATAAAAATATCTTTGCATGGCTTATCTGTCGTGAAATAATAATAAACTTTCAAAATGCAAACTATTTTGTCTTTAATTGTCAACAGAGGCACGTAACTTACATTAACTAGTAAGCTATAATAACAGCTCAAATTGTAGCACATGCAAGTATATAAATAATAACTTACTAATGGAAAATGTAACTACTGAATAAGTATTGTCTTAGGTAAATATACAGTGCCTTAATTAGAGCAAAAACCAACAAAATTAAATTTTTTAAGTTGCCCGCCCTGTATCTACGGCATCAAAAGTGCCTTAAATTATATCAACGATAAAAGCCTTAGCTATAGACGAAACACAATTTTTCTAAAATTAATGGTATTTTAGTTAAATCGACAAAAAGAGAAATATAGCTTTTAAGGTGTCCGCCCTGTATAAATTTTATTGGCCGGTTTCGAACCATGCCAAAGCCTAATTTATATGCAAAATTTTTTATGTTGTTCGAGTGATTAGCAAGTTTTCGCGCCCACGGACAGACCTACGGAAATGAGAAAATATTTTTTTGTGATTCAGAAACCCCAAAATATAAAGATCTGAAAAAATTTCGGGAGGCGATTATTAAACGAATAAAATAATAAGTCCTCTAGCGAGAGAAGACAAAGATAAAATTTGTTCGTCCTGTATACAAGGTAAAATACGCACCTGGCTTTGCAAAAGAAAAAGCCATGAACCTACGCTTAATCCCAGTGGGTGCCAGAGATATAGAAAAGATTTTCTTAGGGTTCCCACCCTGTATAAAAACTTTATCAAGTTGATTTTTTACGTAAAATCGTCACTTTCGTGTTTATTTCATTTAAGCTAAACTTTTAGAGTTATTACAAAATTAAACAAACATTTTTCTACTCTTTCACATTCTGTTGTATGAAAAATCGAAATTGTAACTAAAAGCTTTGGGTTCATCAGAATACTTATGTTTTCGAGTTAAAACAACAGCAAAAAATACTATTATATCAACGGAAAAGCCTTAGCTACATACAAAGTATAATTTTTAAGTATAATTCTTAACAAAAAATAGATACTATTTATTAAAAGGTGCTCGCTCATACTGTTTTTAAGTTCCGCGCCAGCATACAGACGGAAATTGGAAACCAAGTTTTTCCTGATCTGGACACCCCCAAACGTGGTCTGAAAAACTCTCGAAAGATATTTTTTCACCAATAAGATACTTTCTCTAGCGATACAAGTCAAAAGATCAACAATCTGAATGGGGAGCAAAATTTTGGGGGACTTAGGGCGCCTATGATGGCTTAATACACCTCTGGCTCTATATCAAGTGTTCTTGTTCATATCTACAGTAAAACCCTTCGTCATTTACAAAAGATTCTCTTTTAACAAACAGTTCTTAAGTTAAAGCCAAATTAGAAATTAATGAAACTGTTTGTGGCATAACGGACAAAAAAGACAGTGTGTTGTACTCTTTCATAAAGTAAGGAGCATCCAAGAACTAATGGACAGCCCCGGGCTATATATATATATATATATATTATATATATATATATATATATATATATATATATATATATATATATATATATATATATATATATATATATATATATACAGGGTGTCTGGAAAAGGTCTGTACAAAATGCTACCACGTATTCGTGAGACTAAAATAAGACGATTTAACCCAACTTACCTATATCCAAAAGTGTTTCGTTAGGGAGATACAGAGCCCCAAAAGGGTACTTAACGATTTACTTCTTTGGCTCTAACTTTTGAACCGACTTGTATGATTTAATGAAATTTTAATATTTTATGTTGGCCATAAAGACTCATAAAACCATACTACAGTAGATGTTTGACATCGTCAGGGAAGTCAGGAACGGACTTGCCACCACACTCTTTGGGCCAAATTTTTTACAGGTATCATTTTACAGAGCTGAAAACTGATTTTTTAAATACTTTGGTCATTCCTCTTTGAAAAAGGTACTCTACATTTGTTTCGATAAAATTATCCGTTTTCGAAAAAATTAAGTGTTTGTATAATATTTGAACTAATTTTATCAGAATACTACTACTACTACTTTCACATTTTGAACATTTTTCTGTTTAAGCGATTTCTGAAATATCAAAAAGATTCAGTTTTAAGTACTTTATATGATTTAACTTTTACCTGTCAATAACACATTGTTAACGAAATAAAAACGACGTGTTTTATTGTAGTATTGTAGTATTATTTCAATAACGTGTTATACAAAACCTTAATTTTTTCGAAAACGGTTAATTTTATCGAAACAAATGTAGAGTACCTTTTTCAAAGAGGAATGACCAAAGTATTTAAAAAATCAGTTTTCAGCTTTGTAAGATGATACCTGTCAAAAATTTGGCCCAACGAGTGTGGTGGCAAGTCCGTTCCTGACTTCCCTGACGATGTCAAACATCTACTGTAGTATGGTTTTATGAGTCTTTATGGCCAACATAAAATATTAAAATTTCATTAAATTATACAAGTCGGTTCAAAAGTTAGAGCCAAAAAATTAAATCGTTAAGTACCCTTTTGGGGCTCTGTATCTCCCTAACGAAACACTTTTGGATATAAGTAAGTTGGGTTAAATCGTCTTATTTTAGTCTCACGAATACGTGGTAGCATTTTGTACAGACCTTTTCCAGACACCCTGTATATTATATATATATATATATATATATATATATGCAAAATGTCTTATACGCCTCCAAAATCGGAGGCGCATTCGCAAAATCGGAGGCCAAAGCGAATTTGCGTGTATAATGGATTTATTTGTAGATTTAAGTCAGCAGAAGAAGTTTCACAAATTTTTGTTCAGAGGCTTTTTGGGTCGATATACATGTACAGTTATACAATGCAGTTCACAATATTTTATCTACGGGGCGCCACCGTTTTATACGCATATACACTTTAATTAATGGTACTGACGAATTTGCCTCCACATGCTCTCCGTACTATTATGCCTCTGAAATATGGCAACAAGGTAAGGAGGCCAATAATACGGAAGATTTACGCGTGTGTAAATAATTTACTTTTATGATTATTTTATGTTTTAAAGTAGTTGCTGAAATTACGATTGGGGCTCCGAAAATGTACATATGTGTATAAGATCGGTGAACGCTTTGATATAGGGGTCTGTAACTTTATTTGTACAGTTTTTTATATGATAAGAAAACGATAAAAATAGATAATAGATACTCTTATTACTAATGTATGTTACAGTAGTAGAACTTTTTTAAAATTTATTTTTGCTAAATTGTTGTCACGCTCTAACACGAAACATAACCAAGTCTAAACAAAAGAGATATTGCCCACATTTAGAGGGATGTCCACTAATGGTGTCGAGATTATGCTTAAGTTCGTATATTTTACAGAGGCGTGGTCAAAAATTAAGCGCAAGAGTAATATAACAAATATTAAAGTTCAATGAAGTCTACTTGTCACTTGTCAGGTGTACACGTAAATATGTAGAATGAGAATTTAGAGTTCTCTAAACCACCTGAAGATGCCTTATATAATAAGGACTAAACAAATGATGGTAAAACAAGCTATTCTCCGGACTATATGTCTCTATGAGCGCTGGATTACATATCAAAATTTGCCGTATTATCTTCTAACATGCAAGAAACTACCAGGAAGAAGGAAACTTTTAGTTCTCATCAGTACAAGATAGACGAACATACCTTCCTTCGGAAAAAGTAAATCCTTTTGAAGCTGTGATGTCGAACTGTATAAGCAGTAAGACATAGGCAGCGCCTATGTCTATCTTGTACTGATGAGAACTAAAGAGTTCGAAACTGGTCTGCAGGTGACGACATCCTAACTAAAGAAAAAGTTTCCTTCTTCCTGATAGTTTCTTGCATTCTGAAAACGTGTTTTACAATCTAACTCTGTTAGAAGAAAATACGGCAAATTTTGGTATGTAATCCAGCACTCGGAGGGACATATAGTCCGGAGAATAGCTTGTTTTACCATCATTTGTTTAGTCCTTATTATATAAGGCATCTTCAGGTGGTTTAGAGAACTCTAAATTCTCATTCTACAAATATTAAAGTGTTTTTCTTTAATTTAGTATAATATTAGGAGTTTTTGATATTCTTGGATTTCTATTTAAAGAGCATGTTTTCGTTTGTTTCTGAGCTAAACTTACAGACACGCCCCTGAAGGTGTAACTTTTTCTGCTCCTAAAACAATTTATATCGTTAAAATTTCACTAAAACTAGAACTAGTTCTTGGACCTTAAAGGAATGTCTGAAAAGTGTTCGAATGAAAGTTTTTCAATCAAACATTCCTATCAAAACCCTTCTGTTCTAGTTATCAAAATTACCATGTTATTTTTGTTTAAATTTACCTGACACTGAAAAAATGCGAGAAAAACTTTTTATCGTAATATTTAACGGCGTAGTATAATCGACACATTATAATAATTATCTGTAACATCCACAATTTAAATGAGATTTTGCGTAAGTTTTTCTGTGTGGCATCAATTTTATTGAAACAAGGGCCTGCAAATGTTTAGTTTTTGAGTCGCTGGCGAATCCATGTGCACACGTTTTTAAAAACGCTATGGTTAAATTTCAGCGGCTCATTTCTTGGCGACTAGCATTAAGGCTCTACAATGCGCACATTTTTAGAATGATTAACACCGTTTTGCTACTGCAGGATTCTGGAAAGGCTATTTAAAGTACCTCTCGGGACAAATTAAATTTGATTAGAGAAATATTTCTTTTTTTAAGGTATAGAGACGTTTTTCGAAAAAAGTAAAAAAATTTATGAACAAATTCTCATTAAATTTATGCATTTTTAGGCTTTTTTGAAGGTTAATATCATAGCTAATAATTTTTTTTTTCAAAAAAAAAACGCTCTATACCTTAGAACTTCCATGCCTTATCTTTACAGTTCCAAAAAATGGGACATTACAATTGCGTAGTAAGTCCGATATATTGCAGCGCGCAAGGCATGTTTTAGGCACATTTCGTTAAAATGTATTTAAAGTTGCCTACCTACAGCTTGATTTATTTCCAGGCGACGTGAAACGAGAGATATGGGGACAGGATTATAATACACTAAGAGAAATAGGTTCGATAGGTTGAAAAAAAGGCTTGGGCAATAATTTATGATAAAACTTTTGGTTTCTTGTATTGTCAGTGCCAATAACAGAATATTTGAGTTAACTGTAGAATGCTTAACTAGTAGTTTTGCTATAACTGTTAGATCTAAACATAAAGTCTTCTATTCCTTGGTAAAGACGGACAGGTTTAATAAAATAAAGCAATTTATGAATGTTCTTAGATGGAGACGGGAGTTTTATAAATAAATATAACAAATTCCATTTAGTTGGCGTATATATAAATTCAATAAAGGTACTGGATGAAATAAAAATTGTTTATGGATTATTTTTAGCTGTCGTATTATTTATAAGGCGGCAAAGAGGCTACTAAATATACATTTAACAGTATGCCACGCAAAATATTAACATAATTTTGTTGGTAGGTGTTATTATTATTTAAACCTCAGATAATCGCTTATTATCGCTGAAAATACAGGGTCGGCTTAATAATCTGCAGGACGCGTTGGCGTAACTGTTGGTATTTGGTGAAAAATAAGTTTCTTCCGGGCTTTATGTTTATAGTTAATTAGTTTCATTGACGATTTGATCAGACATGGGAATTTATGTTGCTTGAGGTGCGGCGCGAGCGCCAGGGTATCAGGGACTGAAAAAATACGTACATATACGATATATTGTAAAAATGTATAAATAATATATAACGGCATATAAAATAGTTACAGTAATGGTATATGAGGTAACGTCAGCTAACCAACATTATGGTTGTATGTCCGTCTGTTTGTCTGTATGGTTACCTTTTTGAAGTATTGTTGGCAAATCTGTCACAAAAATTATTTTAAAAAGATTAAAATCAAAGATCAAAAATTTTTTCATTTCAAAAAATGATTTCAATCAAGGGTCGTTTTTTTATTCTTTACCACTCCACGAAGGCCGTAGACCAAATGTAGGTACTAGTGTTTTGTATAGAAAAGACATTTCTATAAATCTATAAATAAAACTATGATTTAATAAATCTTGTTTATATTTTAAATGATTTTAAGGAAAAATTTTATATTCCGTCTTATTCTGCGCTTCTAATAATAGGTATAATTTAACCCTGACAATATCCAAACGGCTTAACTGATTTTAACCAAATTTCGGTTGGGTAAGTATGTGTACAGTAAAAATGTTGACAGGTTACACGCATGCGCAGATGATGCTAACAGGGTAGACGTGCGTGTATTTGCTACAAAAGTACAAAAAACATGCGCAGTTGGTACTCAACGATTATTTCAATCATTTGCACAGAACTTACTGCGCGTCTACAGAAGTAGGTACCACTGCGCACGCGCATTTGGAAATATGCGCCCAATCGTTGGACCAATTTCCAGCAGATGTGAAAAGGTTACACGCATGCGCCAGGTGCTAAAATGGTAGATATATACGTAGGTATATTCTTTACAAAATGCCAAAAAAACCTGCACAGTCAGCGCTATAAGAATACCATAATGAATATACGCAGGACCTACTGAGTATATATAGGTGTACCTATTGTAATTTGCGTGTACCGATGTGTGCATGTGCACCAGGTACCAATTTGTCGGACTTACGTGCAGCACAAGTTAAAAAGTTAAACGTTTGTATAGCATGTGTTGAAATTTGGAGACATGCACAATAAGTCCTAACAGGTAAAGACCAGGCGCGGCAGGTGCCGCAAGAAGAGAGCTGTAAACTTAGACGCAAAACGTCATTTTGAAAATCTACTGTGATTGTCTTACCTTTTTAGGACGAATTACGTGTGTCTTCATCGGTTTAGCATTTCCTACGCTTGTGTGTAACGTTCCAACATCTGCTCGACGTAGATCGGTATTTTTGCACATATTTAAAAGTGCTCATGTGCAGTAGGTACCTACTTTTATAGATCCGCAGTAAGTTCTGCTGAGAATTATTCAAACGATCGTTAAGCACCGACTACTTAAAATACGCATGTATCTACCCTTTTAGAACCTTCTGCGCATGCGTTTAACCTGTCAGCATTTCCTGCATACATGTTTAGTATTTTAGTCCCTACGGCGCATGTATGCATTTAGTCGTGATGAGAGAGCGCGAGGAAAGGGTATTTTTTATTAAAGAAACTGAGCAAATAAATTAACTACATGACATGGTCCACATAATTGACACAAAACCTATTATTAAATGTAATCGGAGAGGTATTGTTCTGGCTCTAACTAGGTGTTTATTTTCAACTAACAAATATTCAGAATATGTTTTATTCACTAAAACGAACTTTTGGAAATATTTTGAGAAGAATTAATACAAAGTTTAAAGCGGACCATGTCGGAATATGCGATTGTCCGAAGTATAATTATTATTAGATACCTTAAATAACGTTATACATATTATCATAAAATTTTTACTGAAAATATGGTTTAACAAGTAGGCAATGAGGCTTGTCTTATTATAGAATATATGTACAGTACTAACCTAAACTATAGAGAAATAACTTGCTTAGTTATTTATTAAGAAGTTAACGAAGCCCTGACTATTTCCGGAGGTATCCGAGAAAAACCAAAAAAATTAATTTAATATTTCGTTTTTTTACGGCTTTATGACCGAAAATTTTGATACACCACGAGCACTTTCTCAATGTATTTTTTATTTTTGAAATTACCTTTTGACCTCACAAAACTAATGCTGTGTCACAATTTTCACAAAGAGTTCTTTCAATTTTTTTTTTAAATAAAAGAGTAATTAAACAATAACATTCACCTTTAATCTCCACACAAGTGAAAACACATAAAGCCAATATTGGTTATTGAACTTGTTGAGAACTGACACTTAAAATTCGTCTTCGGTTAAAAATAGGTATGTTGATGCTGATATGTAAAAAACGAAAAGTAGTATCTAAAAAATTAAATTATTTTCATATGAGACCTTAAGTAAGTACCCTTGGTTTATCAAAATAATCAGTAATAAAGCTGTAGAAGAATAAAATACCGAATTGATTTTTTGGTTTTCATTGCAATATCTCCGGAAGTAGTCAGAATTTTTAGAATTTAATTTTAGCAAATTATTCAGCATTAAAACGTGCAACTTAATTTCATCAACTCTATCTCTTAGAACTGCCGAGATAGCAGTGTTAATGCATCGAATCTGTAACCCCCTGTATATAAGAGAAATTGCGTAAATATCCCAACTAGCAAAGCAGAGTTTTAAAAGAAGCAACTTATTGTATAATTATCGAACAGCATCACAAAAATCATTAGAAGAGCTTTGTTTTGTACGTGGTGCATTATGGTTGCCATAATCTTATTCGTAACGAAAAATATTTTGTTTTATAATGGTTTTTACAGCTTGTATTATAGAACAAATGATTATTATTTTTACAAAATATTGGCTCTGATGTTTCCGTTGAAGAAAAAATTGTGTAAGAAATATTAGTAATAATATACTAATAATTTAACTCCTAACTGGGCAACTTCTAAATCTTGGCATCGCCTACATATTGCTGTCACATTAAAATTAATTTTAAATGCTAAAATATGTAACACTATAAAACCATTTTATCGCAAGCACTTTTATTTTACCCTAAAATATTCTATTTGATATTAAATGGTTTTATTATAATGAGCCATGTTTGAATAAAGATTTGTTGGTTCAGCGACTGCCTCGATTATGTAAAACTTAGTTGGACGTATGGAATTGATCAAATTAGAAACATACCAAATTATAATTTACTAAACGGTTTGCTCTTAGGCTCTTAGTTTAATATTTATATTTTCCAGATATAAAACTTAAAAATTTTTTTTACTTTCATTAATAACACAAAATATAAAAAATATATTCATAATACCTATTATAAAAATATTATTTAATTATATAAATTCTATTCCGAAATAAAATCAGCCAAACTTTGCCGTTAGGCATTAGAAATAAACCGACACGACGAGAGGGACTGAATAAAAATTTCCCGGAATTCGATCGCCTCGCGTCCGACTAAAACAAAACCTTCGCTTGCATTTCAGTGTGTAGAGCTGTTCAGGGGGTATTTTGCACCACGTCGTAATCTCGTTAGTATGTCCAGCTCGCGAGCGTCTTCCTCGCTGATAAATTCCATTCTGCACAAAGTGTGGCCTTAAATGTTGGTCGCTGATTTTCAACAATATGTTTTTTAGAAACGTGTACCAACGTCGGTCGTCAGTACCAACGTGTACTGACTACTCGAAACATTTGGAATCGCCTGGTTAAATAGTCTACTATATATTCACCCATTTAATGAAGGATTTTATTAAAAAACTAAAACGTATTTATTTATTTTTAATATTTAAATCTATTACCAATTTTGATACTTTTTTATTACTTACTTATAATTTCTCTTAAAGTCAATGTGTTGCTTAGGGTTGTTAAAGACTTAAGGCAATAAAAAACAAAAAGATGTAAAAAACTCCTTATGTTAGGTAAATATGGAAAAATACACAACTTTCAACGTTAAAATATAGCGTTAAACAAAAAGCTTAAAGCCCATGTTGACGCAACTCTTGTCAAGCGTCGTATTCGGGTTTCAGGAGGTAGCAAATTCATATCTAATTTTTTTTTAATTAAAAGGGTCCCAAAGCACATCAAATAATTTTCTTTTAACCACTATGAAAACGTACGTCTATCAGGTAGAAAAAATTTTAAAACAGTGGAAATGTGCCTTGTGACTGCATCAACACGCCAAAAATGAAATTCCATAATTAACCGAGCTATTAGCTTGTGTCCACCTTAAGTGGTCAAATTTATTTTAGAACCTTATATTTTCCATGGCATACTAGCTAATAAAAAATATTAAAATAGACTTTCGAGAAAATATCCATTCAAAATATTAAAATTAATAAAGACACCCAAATAGATTTGGTTCTTTTTAAATATTATATTTATTTTCATTTTTTATACTTAAAAAATTGTTTTAAAGTCGACAAAAATAATAGTAATGAAATAAATCATTGCTTAAAAAATTACATGAATATCAAAATTTAATTCTACCCTTTACACCTGGTAATGGTGGATTTTTAAGCTAACAAAATTCTAAGTAGATTATATATTATATATCAACTTTAGCTTTTACCGATTTACAGCTAAATAATGTAATCTACATCAAAATGGGTTTGCTACATTTTAAAAGTTATTTAGAAAAAAATTACAGGTGAGACAGGTGTAAGAAATTATAGGCAAAGAGGAAAATAATAGAGCTTAAATTTGTTTTATATATATTATTATTTTCACACTGCGTAACTTATAAAGGATACAAAAAATCTGCCTCTCACGGAACAGAAATAAAAATATAAAAAATCGGTCCAGTGCAAGCTATACTTGCACAATTAGTGTTCCGTGCTCCCCACTTAACCTGAGCAAACCTCGGCCGCCCGACCTCCGCCCATCTGCCGCGCTACCCGCCGCCGACAGCACCAACGCCGTATCACATCGTGTGTGCGCGGAGCTGAATAGGCCAAATTACAAATTTTGAGAATCGTGTAAGCACAAAAGTTGTTCTTTACATGGTGAGAAATATTTTTTGTCGAAAATCTTTTTTTCTAAAACCAATAATTCAGCAGTTATAAGGAAATAAACAATTAAATTATTTATGACAATTGATCGCGTAGAATTGTTCAATCCTGATAATTTTGGTTTAATCTAGGTACAGCTAATTCTCAATGTTCATGATTTTTTGTCAGATTTTTCTAAACGCTCCTTCTGGTGATAAGTGATAAGGGTGGTGGGGGACAACAATTTTTACACGTTTTTTCCGAAAAATATTTAAAAAATGCGTAGAAAATATATTATAAATATTGTTTAATTCGTTCTTCAATAAGCTTTCATTAGGCTCCCCACACAATGCCCTTGAAAAAAATTTCCATTTCCCAATTTGCCACCCTAAATTAACCCCCAGAATCGAAATTTAACTTCCTATACTTCACGTCTATAATTGGTCCACCACACTCTATCTCTGTGCTAAATTTCAAATGATTACGTTGAACAGTTTCAGAGAAAATCCCCTCTGACAGACCGACGTTTTTAGTGTTCCTTGAAATGGAAGTGATTCCATTTCAAGGAACACTAAAAAAGGATAATTAGACAAGAATAAATAAGATTTAATATGTTAAAATGGATAAATACTCTGATGAAACAATAAATAAAAAGTGCATATAGTTTTGCCAGCGACAGAGCTATATGTGAAAAACATTAATAATATATTATAAATATTAAGTTAAATTTTCTAAAGTTGTCCGCCCTATACAGGAGCGTATTATCCAAAACGATTAGAAAGCTCGGGCTTAGGCTCCTAAAACTTTTAAGGGAGGCCCGTCAGCGATGCAATTTTTAAAAATAAACATGAAATTAAAAAAAAATCAGTTTTAATAATTCAGAATTACTGTCAAGGTAAGAATAAATTCCTACTTGGTCCTCAGTTTATATACTTTCTTATAACTTCAGTACATCAGTTCAGTACTGAAAATATATAAAATTCTTTGCATGGATTATCTGTCGTGAAATAATAATAAACTTTCAAAATGCAAACTATTTTGTCTTTAATTGCCAACAGTAGCACGTAACCTACATTAACTAGTAAGCTATAATATCAACTCAAAATGTAGCACATCATGCAAGTTTATAAATAATAACTAACTAATGTAAAATGTAACTAAGTATTATAAGTATTATCGTAGGAAAATATACAGTGCCTTAACTAGAGCAAAAACCAGCAAAAATAAATTTTTTAAGTGGCCCGCTCTATATCTAGGGCATCAACAGTGCCTTAAATTATATCAACGATAAAATCTTTAGCGATAGCCAAAACACAATTTTTGTATTTTAGTTACAGCGACGAAATCAGAAATATAGTTTTTGAGGTTGGATTCCGCCCTGTATAAATTTTATTGGCCGGTTTCGAGCCAGGACAAAGCCTAATTTATATGCAATTTTTTTTTATTTTGTTCGAGTAATTAGCAAGTTTTCGCGCCCACGGACAGACTGACGGAAATGGGAAAATATTTTTTTGTGAATCAGAAACCCCAAAATATAAAGATCTGAAAAAATTTCGGGAGGCGATTATTAAACGAAGAAAATATTAACTCCTCCAGCGAGGGAAGAAAAAGATAATATTTGTTTGTTCTACATACAAGGTAAAATGCACTTTAAAAAAGAAAAAGCCACGAACTTACGCTTAATCCCAGTCGGGGAAAAAGACATAGAAAAGATTTTTTTAAACTTCCCACCCTGTATAAAAATTTTATCAAGTTTTTTTACGTAAAATCGTCATTTGTGTGTTTATTTCTTTTAAGCTAATGTTTTAGAGTTATTACAAAACTAAACAAGCATTTTTCTACTCTTTCACATTCTGTTGTAAGAAAAATCGAAATTGTCACTGAAAGCTTTGGGTTCATCAGAATGTTTATATTTTCGAATTAAAGAAACAATAAAAAATACTATTATATCAACGGTAAAAGACTTAGCTACATACAAAGTATAATTTGTGTAAAATGTATCATTTTAAACAAAAAATAGATACTATTTATTAAAATGTGCTCGCTCACGCTGTTTTTAAGTTTCCGCGCCAGCATACAGACGGAAATCGGAAACCATGTTTTCCCTGATCTGGGCACCCCCAAACGTGATCTGAAAAATATCTCGAAAGATTTTTTTTCGCCAATAAAATACTTTCTCTCGCGATAGAAGTCAAAAGATCAACCCTCTGAATGTGGCGCAAAATTTTGGGGATCATCAGACTGACGTAACCATCAATCCTGCAATGGTCAACACTTCTTCTAAAACAGAACTATGCCTGCTGCCTGAGGGTTACGTCAGTCTGATGATCCCCAACAAGGTGAAAGCTTACTGTCCTCCCGGCCCGGGATTTTCCATTAGTTTTTGGATGCCACATAATTTAATGCAAGCGCAGAACACACTGTCTTTTTGGTTTGTTATGCCCCAAACATTTTTATTTGACTACATTATTTATTATGGACACTAATATCTTATTTTTAGAAATTAATGTTTTAAAGTGTTCATGCTATACATAGTTAATCGGAAATGTTTTGGGTTTTAAGCTAGGTCTCAGACTAATATATTTCTAAAATATTTTAGTTTTCCGTCAAATAGTTTTTAAGTTTTCGCGCCAACGGACAGAGAGACCGACGGAATGGGAGATTTTGTATTGCTGTTCACTATATTTTACAATAATATTATAAGCCGTTTACTGGTATGTTTAAAAAACGAATTTACCACGTGCCACCTTGTTGAAGACGTTACTTACATTTGGCAACGTTGTCGGAGGCGTATGGGCTCGCTGTGCGCATAAAAATTTATACAGAGGGGACTTACTAGACGTAAAATGTATGGAGGTGTGTTACATTTAAAAGTATAGTAAAAATTTGTATCTTTTTTGGATGCTTATTTCTTACCCCTCTCACGTTGCTCACGTAGACATTTACTATTTAATGCTATTTGAATGCAATATACACGGAAATCTTTATTCTTTACAGTGGAGGCCTGGGTGCCTGTGTAACGTATGGAGCCCAGTTAGATAGCCATGCACGTAGATATATATATATATATATATATATATATATATATATATATATATATATATATATATATATATATATATATATATATATATTTTCACGTATATATATATATATATTTTCTAGTTTCAGTTTGTGTACTTCCAAGGTGGGGATATGTAACACCTTGATGTCTTGTAATGTGACTGGGTGGCCGGCAATAATGCCTTTTTCGTTTTTGTAGGTGAACTTTGCGTCTTTGATAGCGCAATTTGGCGGGCCAACAAACAGGTATGTTCCTTGTAGTAGGGCGACGTCATTTTCGGCGCATTCCGCTTGAAGTTTCTTTGTTCTAGGAAATATACCAATGTAATGAGCATCATTTATCTCTTCGATAATTTCTTCACTGATATGGACGGGAACGTGTTGACATTTTTCTATCTTGGGTCCATTGGAAAGCAATGATGTTACACAATCTAAGTTGTCTTGTAGAGGTAAGAGGTGGTTCTTCAGGCAGAGAAAGTTTGGTCTTAGGTCGATGCACTCGTCTTCTTGGTATTGGTAGCCATTGTTGCTTATAGAAAGGTATGTGGATGGTGGAATTATTATTGATTGGTTTTGGTTTGGAATGGAATACAAATGATAGTAGTCGAAGGTATCGGGATGTATCAGAGGAAAATCGAGTGAAAAAACAATTTTTTCTTGAATGTAGAAAACATTTGTTTCTACTATGCTGTAGTATTTTAGATAATCGTTATCAGTAAATAATATTTGCGAATGACTATGAATTTGATATAGGTTATTTACGATTTCTTTCAAGTCTGTAGGAGAGACGATACTATGGTGCAGTGTTTTGAGACTGGCGAAACTTATAGCAGTTTCAATTTCTGAAAGAAAGTTTAACAACGAGTCTAAGTTTAATTTTATTTCATCTAATATTTCGCGTAGTTCTATGTAATGTATATAACTAAAAGTAAGGTCATTTAGCTCTTTTCGCAATTCTTCAATTTTTGCTTCGATTAGATTTTGATTGCGTGTAACTCTTGTCATAGTTTCGTTAATATTTTTCATTAAATTTGATGTTAAAGACATTTGTTTGTTTACCTTCTTTACTATTTTATTTTGGTTTGATTCCAGTTCTGACAAATTATCATGAATTTCTTTAGCATCTTCCTGATCTAAGTTACCAGAAATATATTTTACTAGAGAGCCTAACGGGTTGATAAGACCGCGTTTACTACGTTTTTCGGGGAAGACTGATTGTAGTTTCCTGTTAACAGTTGTTACTTCATATTCTAAACGTTTATATGCACTATACAGGGGATCTGTATGAGTGGTGGATGATTTATTAAATAGTCCTTCTAAATTATTGTATTGATCGGTTATTGACTTAATTTGTTTTTGGAGAGGTCTAAGTTGAATGTAATGTAGAAAGGTATGGGAAGCTATTTTTATTTTAGCAGATCCTAGTTTAAATGGTAGGATTCCCGGATTGGACTGGAGGGATTGTATTTGAATTTTCTGTGTCATCAAGGTTTGAACCAGAAAGGTCATCAACCTGTAACAATGATTTGTCTATAAACTTTGACAAAGAAAATAATTTATAGGTTTTCGGTAATGTTAATAGTTAATATGGGATTTTCCGCACTAGTATGCACTGTTTCATTATCGGTGTTTTCCTCAGGGTCTGCTTGTACCATTATCGTACTTGATCCGTCTAGCTAAACAGTGTTACTCTTAAAGGCATTTTTCTCACAAATGGTGCATCTAAGCGATGTAAATCAAGAGTACCTTTTTTTGGTAGAAAGCTCTAGATTTTCATAATTTCAGAAAAAAAAATTAAAACATTAACTCATAAAAAAGTTAGTTCGGTTTTTGTACCTTTACCCCCCAAATGTTACGCCTATGATAAACTTTTGATAGTTTTGATTTTAGATCTAGATTCAGCATGTCAAAATTACCAAAATACCAAAAACTCATGTTTTGATGTTCAATCCTGTAGGAATAATTTGAAAAACACCATCATCATGGTCCTCTCTGTAGGGAGCCGTAGCTCCGTTAGGGGGCATTTTTCGATACATGTTTATTAAACAAGTTAGTGTTATTTTCCTATGCAGAATGCACTGTTTAACTTTGGCCCCTTAATTTCGGGACACCCTGTATATATATATATATATAACTTGTTTAATAAACATGTATCGAAAAATGCCCCCTAACGGAGCTACGGCTCCCTACAGAGAGGCCCATGATGATGGTGTTTTTCAAATTATTCCTACAGGATTGAACATCAAAACATGAGTTTTTGGTATTTTGGTAATTTTGACATGCTGAATCTAGATCTAAAATCAAAACTATCAAAAGTTTATCATGGGCGTAACATTTGGGGGGTAAAGGTACAAAAACCGCCCTAACTTTTTTATGAGTTAATGTTTTAATTTTTTTTTTCTGAAATTATGAAAATCTAGAGCTTTCTACCAAAAAAAGGTACTCTTGATTTACATCGCTTAGATGCACCATTTGTGAGAAAAATGCCTTTAAAAGTAACACTGTTTAGCTAGACGGATCAAGTACGATAATGGTACAAGCAGACCCTGAGGAAAACACCGATAATGAAACAGTGCATACTAGTGCGGAAAATCCCATATTAACTATTAACATTACCGAAAAACCTATAAATTATTTTCTTTGTCAAATTGTTATTAAAAAGGTTGACCAAAACCCACGCATTGAAATGAAGAGAATTTTTGGCAATCCAATTAACCGTACGCGGTGGCATCTTTACGTGACAAATGAAACACTTCGCGAACAAACAATACAATTTTTAAAAGAATATGCCGAACCAAGACGGCAATATGTGTTTTATTTCGAAAATGATGACGATCAAAAATTTTATAAAGAAATGTGCAGATTTATCCCCGAAACGTTTAAAAATTCATCATACAGACTTCTGAAATCTAACACTATCTTACATGACGTCACACGTGATAATACACAGCAAAGTCTAATAAAAACACAACATGAAGGTATTACGAACCATCGCGGTATTCATGAAACAATTGACGAATTAAGGACCAAATACTATTGGCCTAAGCTGAGCGGTGACGTCAGAAAATTTATCAATAATTGTCAAGTTTGTCACCAAGTAAAATATGAACGACACCCGCCATTAATTAGACTACAATTAACACCTACTCCTAAAAAACCATTTGAAACCATTCATATAGACACTTTTAAATTTGGCAACACCGTAACCCTCACAATTTGCGATAGTTTTTCTCGATTTGGCCAGGCTTACGTACTACCTAGCCTTTCGGCCTTACACGTATACCAATCACTATTACAATTTATTTCTTCATACAAAATACCTGAAAATATAATTTCTGACAATGGAAGTGAATTTACTCAAAACTTATTAAAAGATTTTGCAAAATTATACAAAATTAACTGGCATTATACTTTACCATTAAACCCCAATAGTAATGCTATAGTAGAACGATTTCACTCTACACTACTAGAACACATGCGTACACTATCTATTACAAAACCCAACTTAAGCCCTTTTGAAAAAATCACATACGCAGTTTTAGGCTATAATAATTCCATTCACTCAGTAACTAAACGAAAACCAATCGACCTATTACTAGGACATTTAGAACTTAAAGATCCAATCGACATCGATAATCAAGCAGAACCGATTAGTCACCAAATTTATGAACATAAAGAAACTATGGTGGAACTATACAAAAAAATACACGAGAACACCTCCAAACAAAAATCCAATGTTATTACAAAATTAAATGAAAAACGCGATGACCCACCAGACATCGAACCGGGTACCATCGGTTATAGAAAACTGACAGACAGACAGTCAAAAACTAAACCTCTTTATCGACCCGAGCATGTAGTAAGAAGCAACGATCTCACAGTTACTACCCCGCTTAATACCTACCACAAACAAGTATTCAAAAAACCACGAAAATTTATAGACAAATCATTGTTACAGGTTGATGACCTTTCTGGTTCAAACCTTGATGACACAGAAAATTCAAATACAATCCCTCCAGTCCAATCCGGGAATCCTACCATTTAAACTAGGATCTGCTAAAATAAAAATAGCTTCCCATACCTTTCTACATTACATTCAACTTAGACCTCTCCAAAAACAAATTAAGTCAATAACCGATCAATACAATAATTTAGAAGGACTATTTAATAAATCATCCACCACTCATACAGATCCCCTGTATAGTGCATATAAACATTTAGAATATGAAGTAACAACTGTTAACAGGAAACTACAATCAGTCTTCCCCGAAAAACGTAGTAAACGCGGTCTTATCAACCCGTTAGGCTCTCTAGTAAAATATATTTCTGGTAACTTAGATCAGGAAGATGCTAAAGAAATTCATGATAATTTGTCAGAACTGGAATCAAACCAAAATAAAATAGTAAAGAAGGTAAACAAACAAATGTCTTTAACATCAAATTTAATGAAAAATATTAACGAAACTATGACAAGAGTTACACGCAATCAAAATCTAATCGAAGCAAAAATTGAAGAATTGCGAAAAGAGCTAAATGACCTTACTTTTAGTTATATACATTACATAGAACTACGCGAAATATTAGATGAAATAAAATTAAACTTAGACTCGTTGTTAAACTTTCTTTCAGAAATTGAAAATGCTATAAGTTTCGCCAGTCTCAAAACACTGCACCATAGTATCGTCTCTCCTACAGACTTGAAAGAAATCGTAAATAACCTATATCAAATTCATAGTCATTCGCAAATATTATTTACTGATAACGATTATCTAAAATACTACAGCATAGTAGAAACAAATGTTTTCTACATTCAAGAAAAAATTGTTTTTTCACTCGATTTTCCTCTGATACATCCCGATACCTTCGACTACTATCATTTGTATTCCATTCCAAACCAAAACCAATCAATAATAATTCCACCATCCACATAACTTTCTATAAGCAACAATGGCTACCAATACCAAGAAGACGAGTGCATCGACCTAAGACCAAACTTTCTCTGCCTGAAGAACCACCTCTTACCTCTACAAGACAACTTAGATTGTGTAACATCATTGCTTTCCAATGGACCCAAGATAGAAAAATGTCAACACGTTCCCATCCATATCAGTGAAGAAATTATCGAAGAGATAAATGATGCTCATTACATTGGTATATTTCCTAGAACAAAGAAACTTCAAGCAGAATGCGCCGAAAATGACGTCGCCCTACTACAAGGAACATACCTGTTTGTTGGCCCGCCAAATTGCGCTACCAAAGACGCAAAGTTCACCTACAAAAACGAAAAAGGCATTATTGCCGGCCACCCAGTCACATTACAAGACATCAAGGTGTTACATATCCCCACCTTGGAAGTACACAAACTGAAACTAGAAAACGTACCATTGGATAAACTCCATGAAGTCCAGCTCCAACAGCTACAAGAAGAGCCACTGGAAGAATTTCACCTTCATTCGAAATACTCCATTTGGTCCCTGGGTTGCGTCGTGACGCTAGTGTCATGTGTCACTCTCTATATCCTGATCACACGAAAAGAAAAGATCTGCAAATTGATAGACAAGAAGAAGCCTACAGCAGCTAAAAGAAAACAAGTTGAAGAACCGTTTAAGGCAACTCAGATGGTTCCACCCTCGAGTTCCTTTTAGGGATGGAGGAGTTATGTGCTCATCATTTCATGGAACTGCTGTCTTGCAGAATGCTGAGCTAAGCACCGTTCCCATGCGAATCTAATAATGCATTTTGCATGAGGTTTTCAAGTTAGAATCGACATAGACTTTAACGTATTAACACGTAGAATTAACTGTATTCTATTTTACCAATTTTACGACTTTTTGTTAAATTAAATTAAAGTAACATTTTTTAAAAACGTGTTTTTATAAACGCGAAACATAAAGATATATATATATATATATATATATATATATATATATATATATATATATATATATATATATATATGTATATATATATATATATATATATATATATATATATATATATATATATATATATATATATATATATATACGTGCACGACTATCTAACTGGGCAAGCATCCAGTGTAAAGAATATAGCTTTGCGTGTATATTGCATTCAAATTGCATTAAATAGTAAATGTCTACGTGAGCAACGTGAGAGGGGTAAGAAAGAAGCATCCAAAAAAGATACAAATGTTTACTATTCTTTTAAATGTTACACGCCCCCATACATTTTACGCCTAGTAAGCCTCCTCTGTATAAGTTTTTATGCACACAGCGACCGCATACGCCTCCGACAAAGTTGCCAAATTTAAGTAACGTCTTTAACAAGGTGGCACGTGATAAATTCGCATATTAAACATATTAACTTATAATAGTATTGTAAAATATAGTGAACAGCAATGAAAACGTCTCCCATTCCGTCGGTCTCTCTGTCTGTTAGCGCGAAAACTTAAAAACTAATTGACGGAAAACTAAAATATATTAGAAATAGATTAGTCTGAGACGTAGCTTAAAACCCAATACATTTCCGATTAACTATGTACAGGGTTATTCATTATATTTTGACTACCACCTACAGCTCTTATTACAAGTTATAGAAAAAAACTTTATATATAAAAGTTTTAGGCTTTTTCAGGTAGTATCTTTTGGTAATAGCGGAAATAAAAAATCTACTATACAACATTGAAAAAATTAATTGAGTCGTATTTTTCTAAATGGAACACCCTGTATATTATTAGCTCAAATGAAAGATCTCTTTATTCTGATTTCAAATATATGTAATTTGTTGGCATTTGGTTCAGCCACTTTTGAAATATTTGAGTTTATAACTTATTTTTCCACCATTGAAGATTTGCTTTAATATAATCAAGTTGCCTCGAAAACGTCGACGTTTGCAATAATAAAGTATTTTTTTTTAACTCAAATATTTCAAACGTGGCTGAACCAAATACCAATAAATTATATATATTTGAAATCAGAACAAAGAGATCTTTCATTTGAGCTAATAATATACAGGGTGTTCCATTTAAAAAAATATGACTCAATTAATTTTTTCAATGTTGTAAAGTCGATTTGTTATTTCCGCTATTACCAAAAGATACTACGTGGAAAAACCTAAAACTTTTGTATTTAAAGTTTTTTTCTATAACTCGTAATAGGAGCTGTAGGTGGGAGTCAAAATATAATGAATAACCCTGTACAGCATGAACACTTTAAAACATTAATTTCTAAAAATATGATTTTAGTCTCCATAATAAATAATGTAGTAAAATAATAATGTTTGGGGCATAACAGACAAGAAAGACAGTGTGCGCTTGCATTAAAGTAAGGGACATCCAAAAACTAATGGAAAAACCCGGGCCAGGAGGACAGCAAGCTTTCACCTTGTTGGGGATCATCAGACTGACGTAACCCTCAGGCAGCAGGCATAGTTCTGTTTTAGGAAGTAGTGTTGACTATGCGGGATTGCTATTGATAGTTACGTCAGTCTGATGATCCCCAACAACGGTGAAAGCTTACTGTCCTCCTGGCCCGGAATTTTCCATTAGTTTTTGGATGTCACATACTTTAATGCAAGCGCACACTGTCTTTCTTGTCTGTTATGCCCCAAACATTATTATTTTACTACATTATTTATTATGGTCACTAAAATCATATTTTTAGAAATTAATGTTTTAAAGTGTTCATGCTGTACATAGTTAACCGGAAATGTATTGGGTTTTAAGCTAGGTCTCAGACTAATCTATTTCTAATATATTTTAGTTTTCCGTCAATTAGTTTTTAAGTTTTCGCGCTAACAGACAGAGAGACCGACGGAATGGGAGACGTTTTCATTGCTGTTCACTTTATTTTACAATACTATTATAAGTTAATATGTTTAATAAGCGAATTTACCACGTGCCACCTTGTTAAAAACGTTACTTAAATTTGGCAACTTTGTCGGAGGCGTATGCGGTCGCTGTGCGCATAAAAACTTATGCAGAGGAGGCTTACTAGGCGTAAAATGTATGGGGGCGTGTTACATTTAAAAGTATAGTAAAAATTTGTATCTTTTTTGGATGCTTATTTCTTACCCCTCTCACGTTGCTCACGTAGACATTTACTGTTTAATGCAATTTGAATGCAATATACATGCAAAGCTATATTCTCTACACTGGATGCTTGCCCAGTTAGATAGTCGTGCACGTATATATATATACAGGGTGTCCCGAAATTAAGGGGCCAAAGTTAAACAGTGCATTCTGCATAGGAAAATAACACTAACTTGTTTAATAAACATGTATCGAAAAATGCCCCCTAACGGAGCTACGGCTCCCTACAGAGGGGCCCATGATGATGGTGTTTTTCAAATTATTCCTACAGGATTGAACATCAAAACATGAGTTTTTGGTAATTTTGACATGCTGAATCTTGATCTAAAATCAAAACTATCAAAAGTTTATCATAGGCGTAACATTTGGGGGGTAAAGGTACAAAAACCGCCCTAACTTTTTTATGAGTTAATGTTTTAATTTTTTTTTTCTGAAATTATGAAAATCTAGAGCTTTCTACCAAAAAAAGGTACTCTTGATTTACATCGCTTAGATGCACCATTTGTGAGAAAAATGCCTTTAAAAGTAACACTGTTTAGCTAGACGGATCAAGTAAAAATTAATTTTCCAATAAAACTTAGTGGCAGGCCATGAAATCGAATGTTTTTACCAAATTTCTAAAAAATAATGATACAAGCAACAAATAATGATATAAGCATATTAACGTTTATGTTGTTTTGTAAACATAATTTTAGAGATGCATTGTTTCACACGAATATGTACAATGGCTATTATTATTATTATTATTAATATTATTATTATCATTATTATTTGAGCAATAAGGATAAATTTATGCGTAATTATGTACTGAAAGACTAGCCACTAGAGTAACACTACTTTACTTTGATTAAATGTTCAAATAAGTTTCCATTTTGTTGAATGCACCGTCTGGACCTTTTTCTGATATTTTGTGTAGTACGAAATATTTCGAACCGGCTTTCTTTAATTCGATTTCCAGCCGCATTAATTCGTCTTAGAAGCTCTTCTGGGCTATTTACTTCTGTGGTATAAATAATATTGCACATATTACCCCACAGATAATGCTCTAAAGGGTTTAGATCAGGAGACCGAGCTGGCGAGTTTACCGGGCCACCTCGACCTATCCACCTGTTTGGAAAATTTTCATTCAGCCAGTTTCTCACCGGTTGGCCAAAGTGGGTTACCTAAATTTTTTCAAAATGAGCTGGCTGAATTTCTAGAGGAAATTCCTATACGCACTCGGTTAGAGATGTCCTTCCAGCATGATGGGGCGCCAGCCCACTTTGGCTAACCGGTGAGAAACTGGCTCAATGAAAATTTTCCAAACAGGTGGATAGGTCGAGGTAGCCCGGTAAACTGGCCAGCTCGATCTCCTGATCTAAATCCTTTAGATTATTATCTGAGGGGTAATATGTGCAACATTATTTATACCTCAGAAGTAAATAGCCAAGAAGATCTTCTAAGACGAATTAATGCGGCTGGAAATCGAATTAAAGCAAACCGGTTCGAAATACTTCGTACTATACGCAAAATATCAGGAAAAGGGCCAGACTGTGCATTCAACAAAATGGAAATTTGTTTGAGCATTTAATCAAAGTAAATTAGCTAGTCTTTCAATACATAATTACGCATAAAACTAATTTATCTTTATTGCTCAAATAATAATAATAATAATAATAGCCATTGTGCATGTTCGTGTGAAAGAATGCATCTCTAAAATTATGTTTACAAAACAACATAAACGTTAATATGCTTATAAAAGTAACATTATTTTTTAGAAAATTTGGTAAGAACATTCGATTTCATGGCCTCCCACTAAGTTTTATTGGAAAATTAATTTTTACTTGATCTGTCTATGCTAAACAGTGTTACTTTTAAAGGCATTTTTCTCACAAATGGTGCATCTAAGCGATGTAAATCAAGAGTACCTTTTTTTGGTAAAAAGCTCTAGATTTTCATAATTTCAGAAAAAAAAATTAAAACATTAACTCATAAAAAAAGTTAGGGCGGTTTTTGTACCTTTAACCCCCCAAATGTTACGCCTATGATAAACTTTTGATAGGTTTGATTTTAGATCTAGATTCAGCATGTCAAAATTACCCATATTCCAAAAACTCATGTTTTTATGTTCAGCCCTGTAGGAATAATTTGAAAAACACCATCATCATGGGCCCCTCTTTAGGGGGCCGTAGCTCCGTTAGGGGGAATTTTTCGATACATGTTTATTAAACAAGTTAGTGCTATTTTCCTATGCAGAATGCACTGTTTAACTTTGGCCCCCTAATTTCGGGACACCCTGTGTATATATATATATATATATATATATATATATATATATATATATATATATATATATATATATATATATATATATATATATATATATATACAGGGTGTCCCGAAATTAAGGGGCCAAAGTTAAACAGTGCATTCTGCATAGGAAAATAACACTAACTTGTTTAATAAACATGTATCGAAAAATGCCCCCTAACGGAGCTACGGCTCCCTACAGAGGGGCCCATGATGATGGTGTTTTTCAAATTATTCCTACAGGATTGAACATCAAAACATGAGTTTTTGGTATTTTGGTAATTTTGACATGCTGAATCTGGATCTAAAATCAAAACTATCAAAAGTTTATCATAGGCGTAACATTTGGGGGGTAAAGGTACAAAAACCGCCCTAACTTTTTTATGAGTTAATGTTTTAATTTTTTTTTCTGAAATTATGAAAATCTAGAGCTTTCTACCAAAAAAAGGTACTCTTGATTTACATCGCTTAGATGCACCATTTGTGAGAAAAATGCCTTTAAAAGTAACACTATTTAGCTAGACGGATCAAGTAAAAATTAATTTTCCAATAAAACTTAGTGGCAGGCCATGAAATCGAATGTTTTTACCAAATTTCTAAAAAATAATGATACTTTTATAAGCATATTAACGTTTATGTTGTTTTGTAAACATAATTTTAGGGATGCATTGTTTCACACGAATATGTACAATGGCTATTATTATTATTATTATTAATATTATTATTATCATTATTATTTGATCAATAAGGATAAATTAGTTTTATGCGTAATTATGTACTGAAAGACTAGCCACTAGAGTAACACTACTTTACTTTGATTAAATGTTCAAATAAATTTCCATTTTGTTGAATGCACCGTCTGGACCTTTTTCTGAAATTTTGTGTAGTACGAAATATTTCGAACCGGCTTTCTTTAATTCGATTTCCAGCCGCATTAATTCGTCTTAGAAGCTCTTCTGGGCTATTTAATTCTGTGGTATAAATAATATTGCACATATTACCCCACAGTTAATGCTCTAAAGGGTTTAGATCAGGAGACCGAGCTGGCGAGTTTACCGGGCCACCTCGACCTATTCACCTGTTTGGAAAATTTTCATTCAGCCAGTTTCTCACCGGTTGGCCAAAGTGGGTTACCTAAATTTTTTCAAAATGAGCTGGCTGAATTTCTAGAGGAAATTCCTATACGCACTCGGTTAGAGATGTCCTTCCAGCATGATGGGGCGCCAGCCCACTTTGGCTAACCGGTGAGAAACTGGCTGAATGAAAATTTTCCAAACAGGTGGATAGGTCGAGGTAGCCCGGTAAACTGGCCAGCTCGATCTCCTGATCTAAATCCTTTAGATTATTATCTGAGGGGTAATATGTGCAACATTATTTATACCTCAGAAGTAAATAGCCAAGAAGATCTTCTAAGACGAATTAATGCGGCTGGAAATCGAATTAAAGCAAACCGGTTCGAAATACTTCGTACTATACGCAAAATATCAGGAAAAGGGCCAGACTGTGCATTCAACAAAATGGAAATTTGTTTGAGCATTTAATCAAAGTAAATTAGCTAGTCTTTCAATACATAATTACGCATAAAACTAATTTATCTTTATTGCTCAAATAATAATAATAATAATAATAGCCATTGTGCATCTTCGTGTGAAAGAATGCATCTCTAAAATTATGTTTACAAAACAACATAAACGTTAATATGCTTATAAAAGTAACATTATTTTTTAGAAAATTTTGTAAGAACATTCGATTTCATGGCCTCCCACTAAGTTTTATTGGAAAATTAATTTTTACTTGATCCGTCTGTGCTAAACAGTGTTACTTTTAAAGGCATTTTTCTCACAAATGGTGCATCTAAGCGATGTAAACCAAGAGTACCATTTTTTGGTAAAAAGCTCTAGATTTTCATAATTTCAGAAAAAAAATTAAAACATTAACTCATAAAAAAGTTAGGGCGGTTTTTGTACCTTTACCCCCCCCCAAATGTTACGCCTATGATAAACTTTTGATAGGTTTGATTTTAGATCTAGATTCAGAATGTCAAAATTACCCATATTCCAAAAACTCATGTTTTTATGTTCAGCCCTGTAGGAATAATTTGAAAAACACCATCATCATGGGCCCCTCTTTAGGGGGCCGTAGCTCCGTTAGGGGGAATTTTTCGATACATGTTTATTAAACAAGTTAGTGCTATTTTCCTATGCAGAATGCACTGTTTAACTTTGGCCCCCTAATTTCGGGACACCCTGTATATACAGTGACCGGCAAAAAGTTCGCAACATATGGGAAAAATTTTTATTAGGAGAGTATTGGAAAAACTTTTCCGGGGGATCGGTTCTGCATGTCCGATAACCTAAAAATCAATTTTGACATACGTCACGTGACCACTGGTATAGCGTCAAATTAAAAAAAAAATTGTTAATTTACAAAAAGTGAGGTTAGTTGACGAGATATCAAAAAAAGTTATTTGAAAAAATTGCTTACAATTAAATTCTAGGTCCTTGCGCAAAATTTTAAGATTTTATTTAAAAAAATTGGAAAACTCAATTTTTTTTAAATATTTTTTTATCGATTTACAAATTTCCAGTTTTTTTCGTTTAGATAGCTTGGCTAATGTAAAGACCATGTATATGGATGAAAATAAACGAATGTAGTAGTTTTTTCTACAATTGACAGGACAAAATTAAAAAAAACAGGGTTTCGCCAGACGCTAGCTGTTGCAATGATTTGTATCTAGCAGCAGTGTCAAAATTTTAGAGACATTTCAATGAGATTACATTGAGAAAACCTTAATCGTCTTAAATATATCTGAAGTTCGACTTTTTGTAAAGTTAAGGGGATTAAAATAGATAATAAACAAAAAAGTACCTGTTTATTTAATCGAAATTTCATAAACGAAAACCAATGTAAGAAAAACTTAAAAGTAGTCAAATTCTGTACTAACAACATAAAAAATCATTGTTTTTCCTTGGGTGCACAAAATTTAAAACTCAGTATGACCACCATTTCTCTCCATACATACTATTGTTCTCGAGCGCAACTCTCGATTAACATTTCGGAGCATTTTACGATTTATTTGCAATACACAATTTCTAATGACATTCTCTAAATTTTGTATATTCCTAAAGGGTCGATGTTTGTACACAGAGTTCTTTAGGTATCCCCACATAAAAAAATCTAACGGAGTCAGATCTGGTGATCTCGCAGGCCACGGATTTTCAGAAAACCGTCCTATCCACTGGTTTCCAAATTCTTGATCCAGCCATCTTTTCACCTCATTTGTGGAATGAATGCTAGCTCCGTCTTGTTGAAAGTATAAATTTCTTCTTTCGGCTAATGACAAATTGTCTAAAAAGTCAGATATCTCAGTTTGTAGAAATTCTAAATATCGTTCTGAATTTAAATTGTCTCTAAAGAAAAAAGGTCCCACTATTCTGAGGTTGAAAATTCCGCACCACACATTAACCTTAAAACTATATTGGTCTTTACTCTGAATTACAAAGTCTGGGTTTTCGGTGGCCCACCATCTACAGTTTTGTGAACTGACGGTTCCGTTAGAAGTAAATGTAGCTTCATCCGAGAAAAGAACGTTCTTTGGGAAATTAAAATCTTCCTCAATCATACCCTGGAACCAGGCACAAAAATCGAAGCGGGCGTCATAATCCCTATCTTTTAATACTTGTACAAATTTAGGTTTGTACGGATGAAATTTGTTTCTTTTTAATATCCTCCGCACAGATCTTTCGTGAATGTGATCTCCGATATTTGACTAACTGCTAATTGGGGTGTTTCTGTGATCGACAAACACACATCCAGAGAACCTTCGTCACCTGTTACCGGTTTTTCATGGGAAACTTTATACTGATTTTCTACCGATCCCGTTTCTTTAAATTTATTGACTAGACGAGATACTGTGGAATAATGGAGGGATTTATCGGGGTGCCTCTCATTAAAAATTGCTGCTGTTTCTCTATGGCTTTTGTAATTATCTCCAGAAATTAAAATAATTTCTATCTTTTCCTGAAGAAGTAGTGTGGGTGCCATTTTAAGGAATAAAATATTAATAAACTTATGTAAAATATCAAACTTAGTAAGATGCGAGACATAAACCAATGACATAGGTTGAAATCAAACAAATTATAATTTGTCTGACATTTTCTGTTGTTTTTAACCTACTAGATTATTTGGTTGTTTTAATTTCAGAGCCTGCTTTGGTAGTTTTAAGTACAACTAAATAGACCTGGTTGTTAAATTTATGTGCGAAAAATCTTAATAAAATCTTGATACAGTCATTTCATTAGATTCAAACCATTGCAACAGCGAGCGTCCGGCGAACACCTATTTCTTCGATTTTGTCCTGTCAATTGTAGAATTGTAGATCTGACTCCGTTAGATTTTTTTATGTGGGGATACCTAAAGAACCCTGTGTACAAATATCGACCCTTTAGGAATATACAAAATTTAGAGGATGTCATTATAAATTGTGTATTGCAAATAAATCGTAAAATGCTCCGAAATGTTAATCGAGAGTTGCGCTCGAGAACAACAGTATGTATGGAGAGAAATGGTGGTCATACTGAGTTTTAAATTTTGTGCACCCAAGGAAAAACAATGATTTTTTGTGTTGTTAGTACAGAATTTGACTACTTTTAAGTTTTTCTTACATTGGTTTTCGTTTATAAAATTTCGATTAAATAAACAGGTAATTTTTTGTTTATTATCTATTTTAATCCCCTTAACTTTACAAAAAGTCGAACTTCAGATATATTTAAGACGATTAAGGTTTTCTCAATGTAATCTCATTGAAATGTCTCTAAAATTTTGACACCGCTGCTAGATACAAATCATTGCAACAGCTAGCGTCAGGCGAAACCCTATTTTTTTAATTTTGTCCTGTCAATTGTAGAAAAAGCTACTACATTCGTTTATTTTCATCCAGATACATGGGCTTTACATTAGGCAAGCTATCTAAACGGCAAAAACTGGAAATTTGTAAATCGTTAAAAAAATATTTAAAAAAAATTGAGTTTTCCAATTTTTTTAAATAAAATCTTAAAATTTTGCACAAGGACCTAGAATTTAATTCTAAGCAATTTTTTCAAATAACTTTTTTTGATATCTCGTCAACTAACCTCACTTTTTGTAAATTAACAATTTTTTTTTTAATTTGACGCTATACCAGTGGTCACGTGACGTATGTCAAAATCGATTTTTAGGTTATCGGACATGCAGAACCGATCCCCTGGGAAAGTTTTTCCGATACTCTCCTAATAAAAATTTTTCCCATATGTTGCGAACTTTTTGCCGGTCACTGTATATATATATATATATATATATATATATATATATATATATATATATATATATATATAGAAAAATGGAAGATTTCTTGGCCTATAGGTAATATAATAAATGTAAATGCGAAGATTTACTTCTTCGCTAGTGCAGCGAAAAGGCCGTGAATGAAAAATAAAATTAATGAGTACTATCTTTGATTCTGGTCTGGGTGACCTCCTGCTATCGATTTCTGGGCCCTTACCCATCAGCGGGCAGGCTTACACCCAGGGTGGCTGAAGAACAGACCACGATTACTCATTATTTTTATTTTTCATTCACGGCCTTTTCGCTGCACTAGCGAAGAAGTAAATCTTCGCATTTACATTTATTATATTACCTATAGGCCAAGAAATCTTCCATTTTTCTACTATTGTTGTACAATGGTGCATTTGTACCGTCGACGTCGAGAAAATCGACATTCGACATACTTTCGAGTATTATTGTGTTAGCAGCCAAACATTTTTGGAGCAACACTGGGTGAACTAGTTGGCGCGAGCTACTACATCTTACCCATCCTTTCCGATCATTTTGGATATAAGGACTCTCTTTGATTCTGGTCAAATCGTGGTCTGTTCTTCAGCCACCCTGGGTGTAAGCCTGCCCGCTGATGGGTAAGGGCCCAGAAATCGATAGCAGGAGGTCACCCAGACCAGAATCAAAGATAGTACTCATTATTTTTATTTTTCATTCACGGCCTTTTCGCTGCACTAGCGAAGAAGTAAATCTTCGCATTTACATTTATTATATATATATATATATATATATATATATATATATATATATATATATATATATATATATATATATATATATATATATATATATATATATATATATACGTGCACGACTATCTAACTGGGCAAGCATCCAGTGTAAAGAATATAGCTTTGCATGTATATTGCATTCAAATTGCATTAAACAGTAAATGTCTACGTGAGCAACGTGAGAGGGGTAAGAAATAAGCATCCAAAAAAGATACAAATTTTTACTATACTTTTAAATGTAACACGCCCCCATACATTTTACGCCTAGTAAGCCTCCTCTGCATAAGTTTTTATGCGCACAGCGACCGCATACGCCTCCGACAAAGTTGCCAAATTTAAGTAACGTCTTTAACAAGGTGGCACGTGGTAAATTCGCTTATTAAACATATTAACTTATAATAGTATTGTAAAATAAAGTGAACAGCAATGAAAACGTCTCCCATTCCGTCGGTCTCTCTGTCTGTTAGCGCGAAAACTTAAAAACTAATTGACGGAAAACTAAAATATATTAGAAATAGATTAATCTGAGACCTAGCTTAAAACCCAATACATTTCCGGTTAACTATGTACAGCATGAACACTTTAAAACATTAATTTCTAAAAATATGATTTTAGTGACCATAATAAATAATGTAGTAAAATAATAATGTTTGGGGCATAACAGTAGTGATAGTAGAGGAGTTCTACGCCAAGAGCTCCTAAGCAAAGTGTGCAAACCCAACTCCGATACCGAGTAAACGAGAGCAAACCCAGCCGGTACCGGGCGAACCAGAGCAAACCCAATCCCGATATCGAACGCACCCACTCAAACCCAACCCGATACCGAACGCACCTAATCAAACCCAACTGTCAACTGTCATATGTCAACTGTCATCTGTCAACTGTCATCTGTCAACTGTCATATGTCATCTGTCACACTCTTGGGCGCTAATTACTTTGGTCTTAACTACTTGGGCACTATCTATTTGGGGGCACTATCTATTCTTCTCCTTCTTCTTCTTTCTGCCGTTTTTGTTCACGATGACGTCACAAACGTTTTAATCCTACCTAATTAAATATTGTATTTAATTCGTAAGTCGCATATGCACTGAAAAAAGTTTTCTGTCCAAGGCGCGGATCGAACCCGCACACACCATGTGTATAATTTCGTATTATATACGTTTCCCAGCTATAGAACCAAGTACGCCACGGCACCTAGTTGAATAAATAAACCGGGAAAATGATATCTTCCGGGAGTTTGGACGTGACGTAGTAGGTATGTTTTATGTGTTTTTTGCGATATACAAATTAAAAAATACGTAACGTGTTCGGGGGCGTTGTCAGAAGACGTTTAAGAAAAGAATGGCGTTGATCGGCCCTTTGGTTCTGGAGAAAATAATAGTATTATGCTACTACATACATAGAAAGCGTCGTGCGCATGGCACGTTTGTGCGATATAAAAATTTAAAAAATACGTCACGTGTTCGGGGACGTTGTCAGAAGGCGTTTAAAAAAAGAATGGTGTTGATCGGCCCTTTGGTTCCGTAGAAAATAATAGTATTATGCTACTACATACATATAAAGCGTCGTGCGCATGGCACGTTTGTGCGATATAAGAATTTAAAAAATCCGTCACGTGTTCGGGGACGTTGTCAGAAGGCGTTTAAAAAAGAATGGCGTTGATCGGCCCTTTGGCTCCGGAGAAAATAATAGTCTTATGCTACTACATACATATAAAGCGTCATGCGCATGGTACGTTGTTGCGATATAAAAAATTAAAAAATACGTCACGTGCTCGGGAGCGTTGACAGAAGGCGTTTAAAAAAAGAATGGCGTTGATCGGCCCTTTGGTTCCGTAGAAAATAATAGTTTTATGCTACTACATACATATAACGCGTACTGCGCATGGTCAGAATGCTGGCAGTGCTGGCAGTACTGGCAGCAATTTTACACTCTAACTGGGGACGCGGAGAAAAAATCGCAAAATAAATTTTTTTCGCCTCAACTTTGGTGAGAGTACAAAATAGCTGCCAGCATTGCCAGTATTGCCAGCACGCTCGCAGCGCCCTCTCACTAACGCTCGCTGGTCAATCTTGGAACTATGCCTGCATACTCGCAGCGCCCCCTCACTAACGGTCGCTGGCCAATTTTCAAACTAACCGAAGGTTGGGCCGAAAGCCACCGAGGACTACCGAGCAACCGAGTGAGAACGCAGTGGATGACGGTGTGTCACCGCAGGCTGGTCGACGAGCGTGGTCCGGCTGGCGTTTGTGTTAGCGATAAGCAGCAGTCTTAGACGCCAAAAAATTAATAAATTTAAATTAAAAAGTAACAAAAAATTCCCGATCATGATTGTAGACCCGTACGAAAGCTCTCAGTGGCGTAGAAAATAAATATTTCAATTACATGTATTAACATATAAAGCTCTGCTGAGCCTATCCGAGGTTGTCACTCAATGAGTGTAGGGTGAAAAAGTGGGCTAGAGCCTGGGGAATGCCTCTGTGATGCCAAAGTTGATTGTAGACCCGTACGAAAGCTCTCAGTGGCGTAGAAATGAAATATTACTGTAACATGTATTAAAGAATTAAGTGTTGCTGGGTCTATCCAAGGTTGTCGCTCATTGAGTGTAGGGTAAAAAAGTGGGCAAGAGTCTGTAGAATGCCTCTGTGATGCCCAAGTTGATTGTAGACCCTTACGAAAGCTTTCAGTGGCGTAGAAAATAAACATTTCAATTACATGTATTAACATATAAAGTTCTGCTGAGTCTATCCGAGGGTGTCTCTCATTGAGTGTAGGTGAAAAGCATGAGCTGGAGTCTGTTGAATGTTCACGTAATGCCAAAGTTGATTGTAGACCCGTACGAAAGCTCTCAGTGGCGTAGAAAATAAATATGTCAGTTACATGTATTAAAACATAAAGTTCTGCTGAGTCTATCCGAGTTTGTCACTCAATGAGTGTAGGGTGAAAAAGTGGGCTAGAGCCTGGGGAATGCCCACGTAATGCCAAAGTTGATTGTAGACCCGTACGAAAGCTCTCAGTGGCGTAGAAATACAATATGTCAGTTACATGTATTGCAAAATGACGGTTGTTGAGTCTATCCGAGGTTGTCTCTCATTGAGTGTAGGGTAAAAAAGTAGGCTAGAGCCTGCAGAATGCCTCTGCGATGAGACGTGACGTAGTAGGTATGTTGTATGTATTTTAGGTGGTTACTATAATAATAAGAATAAAATAGTTTCTTTATATTTAACATACATCGCGTGTGCCAGCCGGTGCACTTGCAGCCGACGATATCGAGAACGACTCGTCGTCGGTTCCAGGTAGCCCTACACACGAAACGGTGTTGCTGTCGAGGGTCTTACCGCGTATACCACAATATTACATGCTAAAAAAAATTGCATTATCAGCGGAAAAAATTCCAGGTAAAGCGCGCTAAAATTGATCGACACGAGGTACGGTCAACCTGTGCGCTCGCAGCCGGCGATACTTCTTATCACCATAATATTTACATCCGAAATAAACATACAAATGGAACTATGACCTTTAATATATCCCAAGTATCCGCTAGAACATCAGAAGGATGATATTTAGACTGTTTTGTCTTTAGAACAGCATCCGAACAGCATCCGAACAGCATCCGGACAACATCCGGACAGCATCCGGACACCATCCGGACAGCATCCGGACACCATCCGGACAGCATCCGGACACCATCTGGACACCATCCGGACACCATCCGGACAGCATCCGGACACCATCCGGACACCATCCGGACAGCATCCGGACACCATCCGGACAGCATCCGGACACCATCCGGACACCAATAGGGCTCTAATACCATCTTTCAGATAACGATTAAATAAACCCTGTTTCTAACAGCTTTGCTTATTGGAGATCTGATTCTCCACAAAGAGGTTACTAAAATACCACATAACTACAAAGAACGCAAACTTTTTATTTAATACATCTAGATACATTTCGATGGATAATTTTTCTAAGAGTTTTAAGTTTATCAGGAGCGTTGGAAAAGTATTGGCGTGTTGTGTTTGTTCTCTGGAATTGATTAAAAATATCCAACATTACTGCTGTCTCCATATCTGTACCCATACAAGGATCTTCTTTGTACACAAACTTCGTAGGGTCCATGGATGGCATTATATGTTTTATAACTTTGCGGGTGGGATCGTAAATTTCTCCTTCAAACACGTTCCAAAAATGAGCGTTGCCTCCTATTTCCCCATAGAAAATCTTTCCGCATTTTGGTTCTACATGTACATTATATTTTCTAGCAAGTTCCCAAACCATTAAAGTTGAAGGTAGACAGGCCCCACAATACAGGTTCCGACTGAATACTTCTTCAATGTTGTTAAGAATAATTTTTAATATTGCCGACATGTTAGTCGCGTGACGGCTGACAGTATACTAACCATTTCTTATAAGCTATTCTATTTAGATTACAAATTTCCTCTATACCCATACCTTTTTCGTCTGCGTAGATTACAGTATGTAATAAGATTTACGAATCAAATATAAATTCTTCTTAGAATTGAATTACTCCAAGTTGTTCCCGTTCTTATAAAATGTTCCAAATCTGGCTCCTGTTATTCTGGTTGCCAACCTGATTGGAGAATTCTAGCTTTTTTAGTCGTTCAACCAACTCGTTTACGTCATCATAGTCCGCAAATTCTTTGGGTTTTTCGCTGAAGAACACTTATCGATTGATCAGTTCGTGTAATTATACTCTCAACAAACTTTTTATTTACAGCATCAGTGGCATCTGTCGGTGATTTCACGTTACAAAGACGATGATCTTGAATATTGTAATCACCATCTTTTGTAAGAGTAATCAAGTTGGGTGTTTGCGACACTCGCAATCTTTTCTGATTAGACGAGCGGGGTAAGGAACGTCCAAACTTATTCATGATTACTGCGGTACTAAGACATAGTAGCTGTAAACAAACTTATTTATAGAATTCGATTACTCCAACTTGCTCCAATTCCAGCAAAATGCTCCAAATCTCGTTCATGTTATTATTGTTACCAACCTCATTGGAAGCTTCCAATTTTTTTAAACGTTCAACTAACTCGTTGACGTCATCATAGTACACAAATTCTTTGGGATTTTCGTTGTATTCCATTAAGGCAGATCCTGATTTCGATGATTTTACTGATTGAGATCTCGTCTTTGAAGTAGTAGGAACACTCTTTGAATAAATGGCTACGAGTAGTGGCCTCACAATTGTAGTATATTTACGCGACTTATTACCTTTAATTTGACCAGTCTCATTGAGGTATAAGTCTATTCGTTTTAAAATATCGCCATAGTCTTTATCATCAGCCATGGTATTATATTTCGGGTCCTTTAAAAACAATAAATCGTATAAACCCACAGTTCCTTTGTACTTAATGGGACCTACTTGAATATCACCGTTCTTCAAAAACTTGACGGGCTGTGTACCCTAATGCCAAGAATCAGTCGTCATATCATATTTCATGCCGTTAGAATCTATTTCGGCCGAGTTAAACCAAAATGTTTTCAAATACCCTTGTGCAATTTTAGGATATTGTTCGACAAAGCTGCTATACACCTCCGGTCGTCGAAGAGAAGCCTCAAACTCGGCTTTTAGATCTTGAACCGATTTATCTGCTAGGTCTTGTTGTGCTTCTTCAAACACATCATCGGAATTATCTCCATATCTGGACTCAGTAGCTGCGGAGGACGAGGACGTCGGTATCTTTACTTCCGGGGCTTGAGAGGAAGAGATCGCTGTAGGCTGCTCAAATTTTATCAACGGAGTTACATATTCACTCTTTTCTATTTGCATCTTACGTTTCTTAGCCTTTTTACCGAGGGAAGCATCCACGAGCTTATTCAGAGGGTCCGTAATAGGTGTTAAGAATTTATTAAGAGCTTCATCGTCTTCACCCCGCTCTAACTTTAATGCCAAGAACTTTTTTCGGATTGTTGGCGAAGCTTGAATAATTCGACGCTTAACGTTCTTATCAAGCTGGTTAAAAGGAGTAGACATAACCAATCAACCGCTCAACCGCTCAACCACTCAACCGCTCAACCGCTCAACCACTCAACCGCCCAACCGCTCAACCGCTCAACCGCTCAACCACTCAACCGCTCAACCGCTCAACCGCTCAACCGCTCAACCGCTCAACCGCTCAACCACTCAACCGCTCAACCGCTAAACAGCTAAAAAACATATCCGTTTTAATAGGCGTTTGACTGGTGGTTGATTGGGGGTTGATTGATAGTTGACTAACGGTTCACTGGGGGTTGATTGGCAGTTGATTGACAACTTCTCTTTCTGGAAATCAGCTAATAAACAGCTAAAAACAGCTAATAAACAGACCCTATTCTGGAAAAACAGCTAAAAACAGACCCTGTTCTGGAAAAAACAGCTAAAAAACAGACCCTGTTCTGGGAAGACAGCTAATAAACAGACCCTGTTCTGGAAAAAACAGCTAAAAAACAGACCCTGTTCTGGAAAAACAGCTAATAAACAGACCCTGTTTGTAGATCACAGCTAGATATCGGACGCAGCAGGTTCAAATCGTGCATTCAACGCCGAGGGGGGCAGCATGCAACACATGAAACGGATGGCAACATAAATTATACAGGATGCGATCAAAACTAATACAGTTTATTAGCACTAATAAAATTCTATAACACCGAGTCTTTCAAGTTCTTTAAGAATAGATATTATTTTTCCAAGGTTATTATTGTTTTCAGTATTTTCTTCTTCTTCTAAATATTTCAGACGCTCGACCAGCTCATTAACATCATCGTATTCTTCTACTGCCTCCATTTCTACATCTTTTTTCTTTTCTTCCTCGTATTCTTCCTTACTTCGATAGTCGCATTCTTCAGCGGCGAGTGTCTTTTGGCTGTTAAGTTTACATAATTTTTTCATTTGGACTTTTTGGTTCTCCATTTCGGGTTGTTTCTTTTCTTCCTTGTCCTCCATTTTTGAGATATAACGTCTTTTAGGAGGAAACAGTTTGGAAATGATGTGGATATATTTCCAACCTTTGGAGGCTAAAATGTTTTGGTTTCCATTGAAACCCTTTCGGTGTGCATGTGTAATCAATAAAAGTTTCTTATAATCATCCAAATCATTCGAATTAAAGTTTATGGGTTGATTTGTAGTTAATAAATTAAAGAGTCCATCCGTCAGCAAAAATTTTTCTTTCCCTATTATGAGAACGTTATCTTTTATTACAACCGAGATATTTCCAAGAAAGAACTTAGACCCCTCTGTCCTTATGCCATATTTAACGGTTTATGTTTCAAGAAGCTGATATTTTATCTTGGTGGCATACATCTTATCACTATAACATTCAATTCTCAACTAAAACCTTTAATCTACACATGTCCTTTTATCCTTCAAAGCCTCGTTAGGAGACCAACAGAGGATCAACAGGGCGTTAACCGGACAGCAACCGGACAGCAACCGGACAGCAACCGGACAGTAACCGGACAGCAACCGGACAGCAACCGGACATCAACCGGACAGCAACCGGACACTATCCGGACACTATCCGGCCACTATCCGGACACTATCCGGACACTATCCGGACACTATACGGACACTATTCGGACCCCAATAGGACAGTAACCGGACAGCAACCGGACAGCAATAGGGTATCAACAGGGGGCGTTAACTGAAGATCAACACCGACGTCAGATAAACGCCATAAGAAAAGTTAGAATTCTTTCGAAAACAGGATCTTTTCTGACACTTGTCTGAGGTTGAGACTTGTTTAAGTTTCGAATAATTTTGTACCACCTTCAATATAATATTTGTTGAGGTTAGGTTTGACTGTTTAAGGTAATATAACATAATATAAAGGGCATACTTTAATTCTTTATTAAAAACATTTAGATACATTTCTATGGATAATTTTTCTAAGAGTGTTAAGGTTATCTGGAGCGTTGGAAAAGTATTGGTGTGTTGTGTTTGTTCTCTGGAACTGATTAAAAATATCTAGCATTACTGCTGGCTCCATATCTGTGTCCATACTAGTATCTTCTTTGTACACAAACTTCGTAAGGTCTACGGATGGCATTATATGTTTTATAACTTTACGGGTGGGATCGTAAATTTCTCCTTCAAATACGTTCCAAAAATGAATGTTACCTCCTATTTCCTTATAGAAAATCTTTCCACATTTTGGTTCTACATGTACATTATATTTTTTAGCAAGTTCCCAAACCATTAAAGTTGCAGGTAAACAGGACCCATAATACTGGTTCCGACTGAATACTTCTTCAATGTTGGCAAGAATAATTTTTAATATTTCCACCATGTTAATCGCGTGACGGTCGACAGTATACTAAACATTTCTTACCGAGTTAATCTATTTAGATTACAAATTTCGCCTGCAGCACGCCCTTCTTCGTGCCTCAGCAGGCGTTTCCGTATAAGATCGACATCCTCGTAGATTAATGTTTGCATTGAGATATAGGAGCCAAATAGGTGCTTGAAATGTTTGAATTTGCGTTATTAACGCTTCGGTGGCTGTTTTGGTAAACCACACCACTAAATCTACTCGTTTAGGCAACATCATTTTCTGCATTTTAAAGTTCTTTCGTTCTTTTCCGGAATTAAAACTAACGGAAAACTCTATCTGGACCACATCAGCTGTTACACTTATTTTAACTCTGCTTGAAAACAACCCAAAAGTGTTACGCGAATATCTTCCCCTATCTGCGTTTTTAAATATTTTTAAATATTTTTGCTCTGACTGAATTGGATTCTCAACTGTGGCTTTTAATTATTTAAATCGGGTTTGTTCATATCCTCCTGATAACATTCACAACAATAAGTTTTAAAGTTGTAATATACGATCCTCTTGCGACTCGTTATCGCCGGCTGCTAGCGAACAGGCTGGCACACGTGATGTATAAAATTAAACTAGTTCGTGCTCGCCATGACGATAACTGCTACAAGTCCTCTGGTACTAAGAAGGCAACAATAATGTTAAAAACGGTTGAGTTGAAAGTTAGACATATTTACCCGAGTGATGCAGTGAAATTGAGACTTTTGGATGAAATTGCAAAGAACAAACCGATATATATATATATATATATATATATATATATATATATATATATATATATATATATATATATATATATATATATATCCCGTTTAGAAACTGGGAAATACATGAACTGCCTGCTTTGAGAACGACAAAGCGTGATATTTGGACCGTTAAGACTATGTCTGAGAGAGCCCGATATGTTATTGCATTTTTTATGAAGAAGCGAAAAGATAACTCTGAAGCTGATTGTACCTACTTTGATAATTTGGACATCACCGACATCAAGTTGCATTTAAATTCTGAAGTTTACCCCTATGAATCGTTAAACCTAAACTTTGCCAATAGACAGTTTACAGAAGCCTATCAGATGTATACGGACTTTCATAAAACCTATTTGGGCAAACAACGGTGTGAACCGCTTTTGGATTTTGTCGCTTTCGCTAGTAGAGCCCTCTTTGTTATTGACTGTTCCAAACAAAGTGAAGCCCTCAAGAGGAACACCATCGACGTGAAGTTAGAGTTTCAAAGTTCCGAAAACTTCTCAAATGAGTCACGCGCTTTCTGTATAATTATTCACGATCGAGTGCTTGAGTATCAGGCTTTAACAGGTCAAGTGCGTGATGTGATGTAGTCAGTTACTCTCCAGCCCTGTCACGATGAGGTTTGTTGTGGTTGACGTTCAAGGATTCCGCGTTCCAGAATTCCAAGCTAAAGAATTGTCTATTTACGATGGAAAGCAAATAAAGAACTATCTTTTTAAACCAGGTAAGCCCTTTTATGAGCTGTCCTATGATTGTCAGAAGCAAGCAATGTTTCTATATGGGAACCGACATGGCTTAAACTACAATTCCGGCGAAACCGACTACAATGAACTTTACCGCATTATCTACAACGATCTACAAGATGTTGATATCATCTATGTGAAGGGACATATAAAGAAGGCCTTTTTACTTGAAACTTTTTCCACGATGAAATATTTTAAGAATATACCCGATATTGTTAATTTAGAATTTGCTAGGGATAGTGCTAATGTACCGAAATTATCTCTAAGTAAAACCACTTGCTCTTATCATGGTTTAGAATATTGTGCTTGTAGTGCTGAGAATTCAAAAATCTTGTATGCATATATTTATGATTTTTTGCCGAAATAAAGAAGTTAAATTGCATTATGTACATGTTTAATTTTACCCTATATTACTAGAACCCCTTGAGAAATTTAGACAGTTAGACTCGAGCACATGACGAAGACAGTCGACTTGTCAGTTAAATTAGACGAGCATTTGAAAAAAATACGCAAGCTGAAAAGTGACATTAAGTTTTACAAAGAAAAGACATCTTTGGTTAGGATATTTTTAAAACTTACCATTTAAACTTACCAATGGTTTCCTCCTCCTCTTCCGGCTAGGATAAGGTGTTTGAAGCTCCTTCTAGATGTCCTGATGTCCCAGTTCTTAAGACTAAGCCTAACCGAGTTTACGAGATTGATGACTTTATAACAGTCATTTTTGACACATCAGAAGTGGGACGCAAACAAGTAATTTTGGATACTATTGGTTATGGTAAACTTTATTTCTCCCGTGGTGAATTTGAAGAATTTCTAAGCACTTTTGATTGTTTCAATACCCATTGGGTGGATATATTTATGATAATTGGACAGTATACTTTAGTGTTTCATCGCAATGGCGATAAGAGAAGTCTCAAGTTTGAAGATGCCACAACAGACAAGTATCTATTTAGATGGACCGAGAAGCTAATACACCTATTTGCAAAGCATATTTATGAATTGTATAAGCTTAATATACAAACAGTATTCTGTTACTAACTAGTACTCTGTTTATTTATTTTATTCTAACTAAGGAAATAAGACAACAATTTAAACACAAAAAAAATTTAATAAAGTGTAAAACATATAAATGAACATACAGTAAATGGAGTAAATTGGGGTAAAATAAATACAATAATTAAATAAAGTGTAAAACATATAAAGTAAATATGAACATACAGTAAATGGGGTAAATTGGGGTAAAATAAATACAATAATTAAATAAAGTGTAAAACATATAGTAAATAGAGTAAATTGGGGTAAAATAAATACAATAATTAAATAAAGTGTAAAACATATAGTAAATAGAGTAGATTGGGGTAAAATAAATACAATCATTAAATAAATAAAATAAATTACTAGCCTAATATCACAGCCTCTAAAGTCACACATATAGCCACCGAAAGGGATTGATGGAAAGTTAGCTGTCCGTGATCAGTCTTAGCTTATGGAATTTCCAATGATTCCTTATACTTTTCATAATCTCTATGACCCCAAGCAAGCGTGTTCTCCGAGTCACCGGGAATAAGATAACGCTTATCGTCCGCGTGTGATAGCGCTACTTTATTTTTCAGTTCGACATACATATCATGTAAATGCGAACGGAAAGTATTCATCTGTCGATGAATGAGAGTTCCTTCTACGTCAACCGCCTCCCTATAATCATCCAGAGTTAGTTCTTTCTGCGTGACGTAGTCAGGAACTCCCTTGGCTTTTTTCGTCAAGTCTCCGTCAACATTTACACAATATGCTTTCGCCCCGGTGCCGTAGAAATCCCAAATGATTTTTCCTGCATACTCGTCTTTCATTTTACCCAAAATTGACTGGTTTACAGGAACATCATGTGGGTTATCTTGGGAGTAATTGGACGTATCGAACCTATCTAAATTTTGTCGCATGTCATGGTAGAAATTTTCAGTTGTAATTTTCACCACAAGGGAATCGGTGTCAGTGTAGAGTAATACCGCGTTGTTACCATATTTTGGCTTGATATACCCGTACAGAAAGTCATATATAATTGTCTTGGATATTTCCAAGATACTAAAACCTACGTAAATAGGTTTATTATATACGACTTTCTGTTTTTTCATCTGGATAGCTACCAGGTTCTCGCTGAAAATAGTACGGTCTTTAAAATGAGGTTTTGAAATTAACGCTTCGGCCCCCAACCTTCTACCAATATTTTCCCAATGAGAAACCAGCTTAACATCTACCCTTTTCTCTACATTTTCCATTGTTTTACCAAACACAGCATTGTTCATAAGTTTAAAGAAATCCTTCTCAAACTTATTTGTCGCTTTATTGCGCATTGCTGTGTTTAGATCGATATATTTCTTAAGCCATGGTGATTGGTCTAAACTTAATACGCGATGAATTTTTGTGAGCTTAAGCCCATGATCTAAAGCCTGACGCAAATTTTGGCAATGAATTATATAATTACTCTTAGACTTCAAATTGGGAATTAATTTTTTAATATCTTGAAATTTGGATTCTGGAGAAGCAATGGATTGTGGGCAAAAGGGTAGTTCGTTGTGCAAATAATGTAACTGTTCCGAATATTCTAAATCTACCTCTACTACGTAGCCAGTTTTAGAATCACTCGCGACATTCATGTACTCTAAGTTTTGAATTTCGGTCTCATCTAACCACTGAAAATTCCCCGTTGGTAAATATTGTGACGTGGCTGCGCCATACAGGTTGGTAGCATCCAAATACATGATGTAGGAAGTAGGTTTGGAAGCGTCATAATGAGGTAGAAATTTATTGTTCGCGAAAGCTTTTCTAACGCTACACTGACTGACCCCGCCGCGAATACCGTGTTTAAAGAAGTGTACCATGTCTAGATCTGTCAGTAATTCAAGATTTACGCCCGTTGACTTAAGGGCAGAATCTAGCGAAAGTCCTGGTGCGCTAAAATACTGAGCAGGATCGAGGTGGTAAGTCTCTAGGCACACGTCTCTAAAACTTTCAAAAACATCTGTTAATAATAAAACGTCGGATTTTAAATAAAGATCTGAATATTCGCCTAAAGTTTTGCACTCAAATAAATTCCACACAGTCCAAGCACGCTTGTAATCCTCTTTGCTAATGTTTTCTTTCTTTAGTTGGTTGTAAAAGTCTTTATGCGATGGAAGCTCTGTATCGTTTAATTTTTCGAAACTGTCTACATAATTATATGGGAAAACACCCTTCTGCCGAATAAGCTGAAACTTATTTTCCTCCGCGAAATATTTTCTAACTTCTCGACATTGCTCTGGTTTTAAATTTTGACTGAGCTTATCTAGACCGCTGGCCATGAAACGAAAACTGTCGAGGAAGCGTAATTTTAAAAATACCCGTCGTTGTTTGCCATCTTTGTTCTCGATGTTATCCACCAAAACATGTTTAGTAAATGATATATACTTTTCCTTGTTTTGGGGGATAACATCCAGCTTTTCTTCGTTGGCAGCCAATTCCTTGATAAACAGTTGGGAATCAAAATTGGACATGTTATGGAAAAAGATAGGTATAAATTGAGGGATTTTGTAATTTAGGTTGCATACAGAGTGCGCAGGCGCCCGATATGCGCCATTTGCGTGGTTATGATCATGCACGCGATCGTTCAATGCTACATCAAATGGCTTTTCGCAGATATGACACACCACAGCATTTTGATGCTCAATCTCTTGTGCCGCAGAAATAGGAATCATGGGTCCTACTTCCTTCATAAAGCGATTATAGATTGATTTACAATCAGTCTCTAATCGCTTTACGAATTCTTTGTGGGCATCCGGACCCCTATAACTTTGGTAAATCGAATGAGCATCATCAAAGTCACATTTGATGTAGTAACCGAAAGAGTACGGGACATGCTTATGCGTTTTCACAGTGTATGACGTATCGGGATCCTGCACATTTTCCTCTGTATCGATAGGTTCAAGGATAGTCTCGAAATCGGCATAAGCAACGAAAGGCACCTTTAATTTCTTTTCAAAATTTGTAAATTTCAAAATATTCTCGGGAATCTCTTCGCCATATTTATTTTTTTTTAAATCTGTTGTTGGGACTTTAGCTAAAACGTGCCCGCAATCATGTTCTTGATGTTCTTTTAATTTTTGCTCTGAATAAAAATAAGATAAACAACCATCACATAAATACTTTTCACCATGCCGTAAGGATAACTGTCTTGAGATCAGGCGAGATAAACTTCTTATTAAGCAGTAATGACTATTGCCATAATCATTACTGATTACTAACAAATTTACATGTCGCTCCCTATTACGAGAATTTGTAAAGTATAAGGGCCCCACGACTTCAATACTATTTTTACCATTGTCAAAAACCCTTTCAAGTCCATAGACATTGATAGAAATATTATTGAGCCGCTCAAACTTTAATATATCGATAAGATTAATCGGAAATTCCATACCTGTAAAGTCCAGCTCGTTTTCAAAAGGCAAATAGTTCGCGACTCTATTTGCATTTTGAGCCCAATGAACAGGATGTAGGGCGGCTAGGACTGACCACATGAAACATTTTTCATCCGCGTTCTGGATGTTCAGAACAGCTTTCTTTGCTTCAATCTCCTTAGGCAGTGGAATGTAGGAGGACGGCTTTAGAGGCTTGATCTTGTTAATCCCTAATTCCAAGTGGAGGAGTTGCTGAAGCACCCACCCTGTAACAAAAGAAACAGCAATTTAGTATTAAGTTTTTACAGTGTTAGAAAGTATGTTATTTCTGTAGTGAAAAAATACTCACCGCTGTCTTTTTCCTTGAATTCAGAATACTTCTTGTCAAGGATCACAGCAAACTGGCTGAACAAGTCCTCCAAATCGGTCGCCTCGCTAACCATCACATATTTGCTGTTAAACGACTTGACTTCATCTGTTTCCTTGGTCTGCAGAAGGAAGCGGCCAAAAAGCTCCAAACCGACTTTTATGAGTTCGTACTGTTGTAAAATGCCCCCCACCAACTTGACAAATTTATCTCTTAGATTGTCGAGGTATCTCTTGATGTTGGTGGGGTCTTGGTTTGAAGAAAGTCGGTAGGTAGCAATTCGGCTTCTAAAGGACGTTTTCACGAGCTCTACACCTTCCTCCTGCACCACGCAGCATTGTTCTCGGTGACGTTGGGTTCTTAGATGTCCCAGCCAGCGGTTGGTAGTGACATCTATCTGACATAGTGAACAGTGCTGCGTAGCTGACGTCGATGGTTCTTGCACTAGGAAAAAAATATTTAGTAAAAATAAGAGCAGATTTGCTATTAATCAAACCCGTAATGAAACCCTGAAAAATTTAACTTACTCTCCTGAAGGTTAAGTCTAGCCTTTTTTACTTGATCGGCTTGTAGGGAAGGTATTTGTCTTTTTGGAGCTCTGTGCTTCCTTTGCTGATGCTGTTGTAGAGCCCCTGTTGATTTACAAGTTTCCCCACAAGCTTCACACGTTTGCGCTATCAGACGGCAATCTCCATGTCGTGTGAGGCTGCTTTTCTTGGAGAACGACTGGTTGCAGTGCTGACAGACAAACATTTTCTGTAAAAAACAATATAGTTGCGGATGAGGGTTGAGGTTAGCAGCGATTGATACTTTTTTAGCTATTTCATGATATTACGCACTTATATTTTTCAGCCTTATAGAACTATCGGTTTGTGTGACAGACGCATGAACAAATTATTATTCTTTTATGGGAATATTTCAATCCTTTTTAATTTTTTCTACAAGTAGAAGGCAAAACGGTATAACTAAGTATAAGCGTTTTTAATAATAGATCTATGATATACAGACAGACATATCTGTAATATTTTTAACACTGCTCTACACATAAATAATAATTATTTGCTAAGCTACGACAACAGATTTTTACTAGAGAATTGAAGTACTTTTTAGTTGTTTCTGGATATAATACATATAAATGTACTTACCAAATAATATTACACAAATACACACACTTTATAACACAAGAAAAAACAAAACCAACGTATATTTTTTCCAGAATCGACTGCTCTGCACGAAACCTTACTAACGACTGGTGAATAGACCAGCGTTCTCACACTTGAAAGCGTCCCCAAGCGCGTCTACACAAAAAAAGTGAGCGGTGCATCGCCAACGCCCAGCAACAGCACAGTGCACAGGTGCACCTGCACAGCACAGGTGCACAGGTTGACTGTGCCTCGTGTCGATCACTGTTAGCGCGCTTTACCTGGAAATTGTTTCGCTGATGATGATGATGCAATTTTTTTTTACCATGTAATATCGTGGTATACGTGACAAGGCTCACGACAGCAACACCGATTTGTGTGGAGGGCCACCTGGAGCCGACGACGACGACGAGCCGTTCCCGATATCGCCGGCTGCGAGTGCACAGGTTGACCGTGCCTCGTGTCGAACAATTTTAGCGCGCTTCGTCTGGTATTTTTCCGCTTATGATGCAATCTTTAAAGCATGTAATATTGTGGTATACGCGGTAAGACCCTCGACAGCAACACCGTTGTGTGTGTGTAGGGCCACCTGGAGCCGACGACGACGACGAGCCGTTCCCGATATCGCCGGCTGCGAGTGCACAGGTTGACACACACGTGATGTATGTTAAATATAAAGAAACTATTGTATTATTATTATTATAGTATCCACCTAAAATACATACAACATACCTACTACGTCACGTCTCATCACAGAGACCTTCTGCAGGCTCTAGCCTCACTTTTTCACCCTACATTCAGTGAGAGACAGCCTCGGATAGACTCAGCAACAGTGTATTTTTTAATACATGTAATTGAAATATTTCATTTCTACGTCACTGAGAGCTTCCGTACGGGTCTACAATCAACTTTGACATCACAGAGGCATTCAACAGGCTTTAGTTCACGTTTTCACCCTACACTCATTGAGTGACAACCTCGGATAGACTCAGTAGAACTTTATATGTTAATACATATAATTGAAATATTTCATTTCTACGCCACTGAGAGCTTTCGTACGGGTCTACAATCAACTTTGACATCACAGAGGCATTCTGCAGGCTTTAGTTCACGTTTTCACCCTACACTCATTGAGTGACAACCTCGGATAGACTCAGCAGAGCTTTATATGTTAATACATGTAATTGAAATATTTAATTTCTACGCCACTGAGAGCTTCCGTACGGGTCTACAATCAACTTTGGCATTACGTGGGCATTCAACAGGCTTTAGTTCACGTTTTCACCCTACACTCAATGAGAGACAACCTCGGATAGACTCAGTAGAACTTTATATGTTAATACATGTAATTGAAATATTTATTTTCTACGCCACTGAGAGCTTTCGTACGGGTCTACAAGCAACTTTGACATCACAGAGGCATTCTGCAGGCTTTAGTTCACGTTTTCACCCTACACTCATTGAGTGACAACATCGGATAGACTCAGCAGAGCTTTATATGTTAATACATGTAATTGAAATATTTAATTTCTACGCCACTGAGAGCTTTCGTACGGGTCTACAATCATGATCGGGAATTTTTTGTTACTTTTTAATTTAAATTTATTAATTTTTTGGCGTCTAAGACTGCTGCTTATCGCTAACACAAACGCCAGCTGGACCACGCTCGTCGACCAGCCTGCGGTGACACACCGTCATCCACTGCGTTCTCACTCGGTTGCTCGGTAGTCCTCGGTGGCTTTCGGCCCAACCTTCGGTTAGTTTGAAAATTGGCCAGCGACCGTTAGTGAGGGGGCGCTGCGAGTATGCAGGCATAGTTCCAAGATTGACCAGCGAGCGTTAGTGAGAGGGCGCTGCGAGCGTGCTGGCAATACTGGCAATGCTGGCAGCTATTTTGTACTCTCACCAAAGTCGAGGCGAAAAAAATCTATTTTGCGATTTTTTCTCCGCGTCCCCAGTTAGAGTGTAAAATTGCTGCCAGCACTGCCAGCATTCTGACCATGCGCAGTACGCGTTATATGTATGTAGTAGCATAAAACTATTATTTTCTACGGAACCAAAGGGCCGATCAACGCCATTCTTTTTTTAAACGCCTTCTGTCAACGCTCCCGAGCACGTGACGTATTTTTTAATTTTTTATATCGCAACAACGTACCATGCGCATGACGCTTTATATGTATGTAGTAGCATAAGACTATTATTTTCTCCGGAGCCAAAGGGCCGATCAACGCCATTCTTTTTTAAACGCCTTCTGACAACGTCCCCGAACACGTGACGGATTTTTTAAATTCTTATATCGCACAAACGTGCCATGCGCACGACGCTTTATATGTATGTAGTAGCATAATACTATTATTTTCTACGGAACCAAAGGGCCGATCAACACCATTCTTTTTTTAAACGCCTTCTGACAACGTCCCCGAACACGTGACGTATTTTTTAAATTTTTATATCGCACAAACGTGCCATGCGCACGACGCTTTCTATGTATGTAGTAGCATAATACTATTATTTTCTCCGGAACCAAAGGGCCGATCAACGCCATTCTTTTTTTAAACGTCTTCTGACAACGCCCCCGAACACGTTACGTATTTTTTAATTTGTATATCGCAAAAAACACATAAAACATACCTACTAAGTCACGTCCAAACTCCCGGAAGATATCATTTTCCCGGTTTATTTATTCAACTAGGTGCCGTGGCGTACTTGGTTCTATAGCTGGGAAACGTATATAATACGAAATTATACACATGGTGTGTGCGGGTTCGATCCGCGCCTTGGACAGAAAACTTTTTTCAGTGCATATGCGACTTACGAAATAAATACAATATTTAATTAGGTAGGATTAAAACGTTTGTGACGTCATCGTGAACAAAAACGGCAGAAAGAAGAAGAAGGAGAAGAATAGATAGTTCCCCCAAATAGATAGTGCCCAAGTAGTTAAGACCAAAGTAATTAGCGCCCAAGAGTGTGACAGATGACATATGACAGTTGACAGATGACAGTTGACAGATGACAGTTGACATATGACAGTTGACAGTTGAGTTTGATTAGGTGCGTTCGGTATCGGGTTGGGTTTGAGTGAGTGCGTTCGATATCGGGGTTGGGTTTGCTCTGGTTCGCTCGGTACCGGCTGGGTTTGCTCTGGTTCGCTCGGTACCGGAGTTGGGTTTGCACACTTTGCTTAGGAGCTCTTGGAGTAGAACTCCTCTACTATCACTACTCATAACAGACAAGAAAGACAGTGTGCGCTTGCATTAAAGTATGTGACATCCAAAAACTAATGGAAAATCCCGGGCCAGGAGGACAGTAAGCTTTCACCGTTGTTGGGGATCATCAGACTGACGTAACTATCAATAGCAATCCCGCATAGTCAACACTACTTCCTAAAACAGAACTATGCCTGCTGCCTGAGGGTTACGTCAGTCTGATGATCCCCAACAAGGTGAAAGCTTGCTGTCCTCCTGGCCCGGGTTTTTCCATTAATTTTTGGATGTCCCTTACTTTAATGCAAGCGCACACTGTCTTTCTTGTCTGTTATGCCCCAAACATTATTATTTTACTACATTATTTATTATGGAGACTAAAATCATATTTTTAGAAATTAATGTTTTAAAGTGTTCATGCTGTACAGGGTTATTCATTATATTTTGACTCCCACCTACAGCTCCTATTACGAGTTATAGAAAAAAACTTTAAATACAAAAGTTTTAGGTTTTTTCACGTAGTATCTTTTGGTAATAGCGGAAATAACAAATCGACTTTACAACATTGAAAAAATTAATTGAGTCATATTTTTTTAAATGGCACACCCTGTATATTATTAGCTCAAATGAAAGATCTCTTTGTTCTGATTTCAAATATATATAATTTATTGGTATTTGGTTCAGCCACGTTTGAAATATTTGAGTTAAAAAAAAATACTTTATTATTGCAAACGTCGACGTTTTCGAGGCAACTTGATTATATTAAAGCAAATCTTCAATGGTGGAAAAATAAGTTATAAACTCAAATATTTCAAAAGTGGCTGAACCAAATGCCAACAAATTACATATATTTGAAATCAGAATAAAGAGATCTTTCATTTGAGCTAATAATATACAGGGTGTTCCATTTAGAAAAATACGACTCAATTAATTTTTTCAATGTTGTATAGTAGATTTTTTATTTCCGCTATTACCAAAAGATACTACGTGAAAAAGCCTAAAACTTTTATATATAAAGTTTTTTTCTATAACTTGTAATAAGAGCTGTAGGTGGTAGTCAAAATATAATGAATAACCCTGTACATAGTTAATCGGAAATGTATTGGGTTTTAAGCTAGGTCTCAGACTAATCTATTTCTAATATATTTTAGTTTTCCGTCAATTAGTTTTTAAGTTTTCGCGCTAACAGACAGAGAGACCGACGGAATGGGAGACGTTTTCATTGCTGTTCACTATATTTTACAATACTATTATAAGTTAATATGTTTAATATGCGAATTTACCACGTGCCACCTTGTTAAAGACGTTACTTAAATTTGGCAACTTTGTCGGAGGCGTATGCGGTCGCTGTGCGCATAAAAACTTATACAGAGGAGGCTTACTAGGCGTAAAATGTATGGGGGCGTGTAACATTTAAAAGAATAGTAAACATTTGTATCTTTTTTGGATGCTTCTTTCTTACCCCTCTCACGTTGCTCACGTAGACATTTACTATTTAATGCAATTTGAATGCAATATACACGCAAAGCTATATTCTTTACACTGGATGCTTGCCCAGTTAGATAGTCGTGCACGTATATATATGTACAGTGACCGGCAAAAAGTTCGCAACATATGGGAAAAATTTTTATTAGGAGAGTATCGGAAAAACTTTCCCAGGGGATCGGTTCTGCATGTCCGATAACCTAAAAATCGATTTTGACAAACGTCACGTGACCACTGGTATAGCGTCAAATTAAAAAAAAAATTGTTAATTTACAAAAAGTGAGGTTAGTTGACGAGATATCAAAAAAAGTTATTTGAAAAAATTGCTTAGAATTAAATTCTAGGTCCTTGTGCAAAATTTTAAGATTTTATTTAAAAAAATTGGAAAACTCAATTTTTTTTAAATATTTTTTTAACGATTTACAAATTTCCAGTTTTTGCCGTTTAGATAGCTTGCCTAATAAAGCCCATGTATCTGGATGAAAATAAACGAATGTAGTAGTTTTTTCTACAATTGACAGGACAAAATTAAAAAAATAGGGTTTCGCCGGACGCTAGCTGTTGCAATGATTTGTATCTAGCAGCAGTGTCAAAATTTTAGAGACATTTCAATGAGATTACATTGAGAAAACCTTAATCGTCTTAAATATATCTGAAGTTCGACTTTTTGTAAAGTTAAGGGGATTAAAATAGATAATAAACAAAAATTACCTGTTTATTTAATCGAAATTTTATAAACGAAAACCAATGTAAGAAAAACTTAAAAGTAGTCAAATTCTGTACTAACAACACAAAAAATCATTGTTTTTCCTTGGGTGCACCAAATTTAAAACTCAGTATGACCACCATTTCTCTCTATACATACTGTTGTTCTCGAGCGCAACTCTCGATTAACATTTCGGAGCATTTTACGATTTATTTGCAATACACAATTTATAATGACATCCTCTAAATTTTGTATATTCCTAAAGGGTCGATGTTTGTACACAGGGTTCTTTAGGTATCCCCACATAAAAAAATCTAACGGAGTCAGATCTACAATTCTACAATTGACAGGACAAAATCGAAAAAATAGGTGTTCGCCGGACGCTCGCTGTTGCAATGGTTTGAATCTAATGAAATGACTGTATCAAGATTTTATTAAGATTTTTCGCACATAAATTTAACAACCAGGTCTATTTAGTTGTACTTAAAACTACCAAAGCAGGCTCTGAAATTAAAACAACCAAATAATCTAGTAGGTTAAAAACAACAGAAAATGTCAAACAAATTATAATTTGTTTGATTTCAACCTATGTCATTGGTTTATGTCTCGCATCTTACTAAGTTTGATATTTTACATAAGTTTATTAATATTTTATTCCTTAAAATGGCACCCACACTACTTCTACAGGAAAAGATAGAAATTATTTTAATTTCTGGAGATAATTACAAAAGCCATAGAGAAACAGCAGCAATTTTTAATGAGAGGCACCCCGATAAATCCCTCCATTATTCCACAGTATCTCGTCTAGTCAATAAATTTAAAGAAACGGGATCGGTAGAAAATCAGTATAAAGTTTCCCATGAAAAACCGGTAACAGGTGACGAAGGTTCTCTGGATGTGTGTTTGTCGATCACAGAAACACCCCAATTAGCAGTTAGTCAAATATCGGAGATCACTAATATTCACGAAAGATCTGTGCGGAGGATATTAAAAAGAAACAAATTTCATCCGTACAAACCTAAATTTGTACAAGTATTAAAAGATAGGGATTATGACGCCCGCTTCGATTTTTGTGCCTGGTTCCAGGGTATGATTGAGGAAGATTTTAATTTCCCAAAGAACGTTCTTTTCTCGGATGAAGCTACATTTACTGTAGATGGTGGGCCACCGAAAACCCAGACTTTGTAATTCAGAGTAAAGACCAATATAGTTTTAAGGTTAATGTGTGGTGCGGATTTTCAACCTCAGAATAGTGGGACCTTTTTTCTTTAGAGACAATTTAAATTCAGAACGATATTTAGAATTTCTACAAACTGAGATATCTGACTTTTTAGACAATTTGTCATTAGCCGAAAGAAGAAATTTATACTTTCAACAAGACGGAGCTAGCATTCATTCCATAAATGAGGTGAAGAGATGGCTGGATCAAGAATTTGGAAACCATTGGATAGGACGGTTTTCTGAAAATCCGTGGCCTGCCAGATCACCAGATCTGACTCCGTTAGATTTTTTTATGTGGGGATACCTAAAGAACTCTGTGTACAAACATCGACCCTTTAGGAATATACAAAATTTAGAGAATGTCATTGGAAATTGTGTATTGCAAATAAATCGTAAAATGCTCCGAAATGTTAATCGAGAGTTGCGCTCGAGAACAATAGTATGTATGGAGAGAAATGGTGGTCATACTGAGTTTTAAATTTTGTGCACCCAAGGAAAAACAATGATTTTTTATGTTGTTAGTACAGAATTTGACTACTTTTAAGTTTTTCTTACATTGGTTTTCGTTTATGAAATTTCGATTAAATAAATAGGTACTTTTTTGTTTATTATCTATTTTAATCCCCTTAACTTTACAAAAAGTCGAACTTCAGATATATTTAAGACGATTAAGGTTTTCTCAATGTAATCTCATTGAAATGTCTCTAAAATTTTGACACTGCTGCTAGATACAAATCATTGCAACAGCTAGCGTCTGACGAAACCCTGTTTTTTTTTAATTTTGTCCTGTCAATTGTAGAAAAAACTACTACATTCGTTTATTTTCATCCAGATACATGGGCTTTACATTAGCCAAGCTATCTAAACGAAAAAAACTGGAAATTTGTAAATCGATAAAAAAATATTTAAAAAAAATTGAGTTTTCCAATTTTTTTAAATAAAATCTTAAAATTTCGCACAAGGACCTAGAATTTAATTCTAAGCAATTTTTTCAAATAACTTTTTTTGATATCTCGTCAACTAACCTCACTTTTTGTAAATTAACAATTTTTTTTTTAATTTGACGCTATACCAGTGGTCACGTGACGTATGTCAAAATTGATTTTTAGGTTATCGGACATGCAGAACCGATCCCCCGGAAAAGTTTTTCCAATACTCTCCTAATAAAAATTTTTCCCATATGTTGCGAACTTTTTGCCGGTCACTGTATATATATATATATATATATATATATATATATATATATATATATATATATATATATATATATATATATATCTTTATGTTTCGCGTTTATAAAAACACGTTTTTAAAAAATATTACTTTAATTTAATTTAACAAAAAGTCGTAAAATTGGTAAAATAGAATACAGTTAATTCTACGTGTTAATACGTTAAAGTCTATGTCGATTCTAACTTGAAAACCTCATGCAAAATGCATTATTAGATTCGCATGGGAACGGTGCTTAGCTCAGCATTCTGCAAGACAGCAGTTCCATGAAATGATGAGCACATAACTCCTCCATCCCTAAAAGGAACTCGAGGGTGGAACCATCTGAGTTGCCATAAACGGTTCTTCAACTTGTTTTCTTTTAGCTGCTGTAGGCTTCTTCTTGCATATCAATTTGCAGATCTTTTCTTTTGATCAGGATATAGAGAGTGACACATGAGACTAGCGTCACGACGCAACCCAGGGTCCAAATGGAGTATTTCGAATGAAGGTGAAATTCTTCCAGTGGCTCTTCTTGTAGCTGTTGGAGCTGGACTTCATGGAGTTTATCCAATGGTACGTTTTCTAGTTTCAGTTTGTGTACTTCCAAGGTGGGGATATGTAACACCTTGATGTCTTGTAATGTGACTGGGTGGCCGGCAATAATGCCTTTTTCGTTTTTGTAGGTGAACTTTGCGTCTTTGATAGCGAAAATTGGGCGGGACAACAAACAGGTATGTTCCTTGTAGTAGGGCGACGTCATTTTCGGCGCATTCTGCTTGAAGTTTCTTTGTTCTAGGAAATATACCAATGTAATGAGCATCATTTATCTCTTCGATAATTTCTTCACTGATATGGATGGGAACGTGTTGACATTTTTCTATCTTGGGTCCATTGGAAAGCAATGATGTTACACAATCTAAGTTGTCTTGTAGAGGTAAGAGGTGGTTCTTCAGGCAGAGAAAGTTTGGTCTTAGGTCGATGCACTCGTCTTCTTGGTATTGGTAGCCATTGTTGCTTATAGAAAGGTATGTGGATGGTGGAATTATTATTGATTGGTTTTGGTTTGGAATGGAATACAAATGATAGTAGTCGAAGGTATCGGGATGTATCAGAGGAGAATCGAGTGAAAAAACAATTTTTTCTTGAATGTAGAAAACATTTGTTTCTACTATGCTGCAGTATTTTAGATAATCGTTATCAGTAAATAATATTTGCGAATGACTATGAATTTGATATAGGTTATTAACGATTTCTCTCAAGTCTGTAGGAGAGACGATACTATGGTGCAATGTTTTGAGACTGGCGCAAACTTATAGCATTTTCAATTTCTGAAAGAAAGTTTAACAACGAGTCTAAGTTTAATTTTATTTCATCTAATATTTCGCGTAGTTCTATGTAATGTATATAACTAAAAATAAGGTCATTTAGCTCTTTTCGCAATTCTTCAATTTTTGCTTCGATTAGCTTTTGATTGCGTGTTACTCTTGTCATAGTTTCGTTAATATTTTTCATTAAATTTGATGTTAAAGACATTTGTTTGTTTACCTTCTTTACTATTTTATTTTGGTTTGATTCCAGTTCTGACAAATTATCATGAATTTCTTTAGCATCTTCCTGATCTAAGTTACCAGAAATATATTTTACTAGAGAGCCTAACGGGTTGATAAGACCGCGTTTACTACGTTTTTCGGAGAAGCCTGATTGTAGTTTCCTGTTAACAGTTGTTACTTCATATTCTAAATGTTTATATGCACTATACAGGGGATCTGTATGAGTGGTGGATGATTTATTAAATAGTCCTTCTAAATTATTGTATTGATCGGTTATTGACTTAATTTGTTTTTGGAGAGGTCTAAGTTGAATGTAATGTAGAAAGGTATGGGAAGCTATTTTTATTTTAGCAGATCCTAGTTTAAATGGTAGGATTCCCGGATTGGACTGGAGGGATTGTATTTGAATTTTCTGTGTCATCAAGGTTTGAACCAGAAAGGTCATCAACCTGTAACAATGATTTGTCTATAAATTTTCGTGGTTTTTTGAATACTTGTTTGTGGTAGGTATTAAGCGGGGTAGTAACTGTGAGATCGTTGCTTCTTACTACATGCTCGGGTCGATAAAGAGGTTTAGTTTTTGACTGCCTGTCTGTCAGTTTTCTATAACCGATGGTACCCGGTTCGATATCTGGTGGGTCATCGCGTTTTTCATTTAATTTTGTAATAACATTGGATTTTTGTTTGGAGGTGTTCTCGTGTATTTTTTTGTATTGTTCCACCATAGTTTCTTTATGTTCATAAATTTGGTGACTAATCGGTTCTGCTTGATTATCGATGTCGATTGGATCTTTAGGTTCTAAATGTCCTAGTAATAGGTCGATTGGTTTTCGTTTAGTTACTGAGTGAATGGAATTATTATAGCCTAAAACTGCGTATGTGATTTTTTCAAAAGGGCTTAAGTTGGGTTTTGTAATAGATAGTGCACGCATGTGTTCTAGTAGTGTAGAGTGAAATCGTTCTACTATAGCATTACTATTGGGGTTTAATGGTAAAGTATAATGCCAGTTAATTTTGTATAATTTTGCAAAATCTTTTAATAAGTTTTGAGTAAATTGGACCTCGTTATTCATTACTTGACCAACCGCCAAATCGTAACTTTCGAGAAAACAGTCTTTAAGTTTTTGGCTTTCTTAAAAATAAAGTATTTATCAAATTAAGCTGATTTTTCGTGTGAAGGTTTAATATACTGAAATGAATTTCACTTTAAAATACTATTGTAAAATAACGCATTTTGTTGTTTTTATAAACGAAAAAGGCCCTTGGTCATTTAGTGCTTCTCGCCGTTTCCTGCTTTTTAGTTTTGCATAATATGACTATGTATCAGTTTTGGCGGTTAGTCATGTTATGCTTAACTTCTGAGTGTAAATAAATTATTTTTATAATGAAGTGAAACGTTTTTGTATTGTTTTAAGTCTTCTTGAAAATAGGTTTATTTGAATTTGAAGGACATGTTTCACAACAAACATTTTCTGTATGTACAAAAGTGAAAAATATATTTAAATAAAAGAAACTAACATTGAACCCTAAACTTAACTACTAACACATTTTTTTCAGTCACCCTTTGCTTCTTTCTCTTCTCCTAGTAATGCACTACTTGGAAATATTTTTCGGTCACCGCCATCCTAAGACATAAAAGTTAAGCCAGGCAAAGATATATTTCGACAATAAACTTACCCTTAAGGGTTACACCACCCTGAAATTTCCAAAAAATCGATTTTTTTGGCTAGATAAATTGTTTATACGTTAACATTAGAAGACCCCATGTACGGTCCAGGTATCGCAGACTGAAGAGAATTAAAAGAAATAATGATTTTCAGACGCTGACGTCGTACTTTTTTTTCTTTTGCGTTTTTCTCGAAACTACTTTTTTCAAAACGGTGTACACGATATCTCAAGATCTACTCAACCGATTTGACTCAAATTTACAACACTTCTTCTTTATCATATTATCTACAATGTAACGAAGGGATTTTTCGATTGTATGTCTTGTTCAAAAGTTATGAATCTTTTAAACTCAAAATTTCGATGCAAATTCCAAGCTCTTTTTTCAAATAGCTGTCATTTCTACAAAAAAAATTTAAATTTTTTTCCTATGTCACATTTTAGCTATTACTCTTTTAAATAAGAAAAACATATTTTGTTACGTTTCAGACAATGCCTAACTGAGAAATCACGTACACCATCAGCAAGGATTTTCAAAAGAGGGTCCTACTTATCGGCTCATATCTCCGCCATTTTTAATTTTTTTTAAATCGTTAACATTGCAAATTCTTCATAAAACTACTATGTATATGTGTGAAATAAATTTTTTTATATATACTTAATGACCGCGTCAAATTTTTTTTTTATTTTTATAACTTTCCCAGCGCCAGGGTGGCGTAACCCCTTACGACGATTTTTTGTGCGATTTTTAACATCAAAGCAGTTCGTTTCTTCATTTTTCAACTTATAACTTTATTTAACTACCACACTATAACAACAAACTGTTTATAACTAGAAATAGACGTGATCTACCTTATAAACACAACAAATTATAGGATACATGCGCGCGTATAGAACAATCTGCATCAATCAGCCAAGCGCCGGAACCCACCTGCGCGGCGCGGCGGTTGGTCATTTTATGCAAAATCGAACTAGACAAATTTCAAATTTTTCTGTTTGACGTGTAGTTAGTCGAGTAATGCAAAATTGGTCTAGTCATATAGGCTGATTGGCGTTTACGTTTATTGAGGAATATACAGAAATGGTAGAGTTCTGTACGTTCTTGATTTTTTCCAAGATAAATACCACCTTTACCTTCTAGATGGCGCAAATATCTCAAAAAACTATACTATGTCGCTTAGTCAAGTGATGCATAACGAGGTCCAATTCACTTCCATTGTCAGAAATTATATTTTCAGGTATTTTGTATGAAGAAATAAATTGTAATAGTGATTGGTATACGTGTAAGGCCGAAAGGCTAGGTAGTACGTAAGCCTGGCCAAATCGAGAAAAACTATCGCAAATTGTGAGGGTTACGGTGTTGCCAAATTTAAAAGTGTCTATATGAATGGTTTCAAATGGTTTTTTAGGAGTAGGTGTTAATTGTAGTCTAATTAATGGCGGGTGTCGTTCATATTTTACTTGTTGACAAACTTGACAATTATTGATACATTTTCTGACGTCACCGCTCAGCTTAGGCCAATAGTATTTGGTCCTTAATTCGTCAATTGTTTCATGAATACCGCGATGGTTCGTAATACCTTCATGTTGTGTTTTTATTAGACTTTGCTGTGTATTATCACGTGTGACGTCATGTAAGATAGTGTTAGATTTCAGAAGTCTGTATGATGAATTTTTAAACGTTTCGGGGATAAATCTGCACATTTCTTTATAAAATTTTTGATCGTCATCATTTTCGAAATAAAACACATATTGCCGTCTTGGTTCGGCATATTCTTTTAAAAATTGTATTGTTTGTTCGCGAAGTGTTTCATTTGTCACGTAAAGATGCCACCGCGTACGGTTAATTGGATTGCCAAAAATTCTCTTCATTTCAATGCGTGGGTTTTGGTCAACCTTTTTAATAACAATTTGACAAAGAAAATAATTTATAGGTTTTTCGGTAATGTTAATAGTTAATATGGGATTTTCCGCACTAGTATGCACTGTTTCATTATCGGTGTTTTCCTCAGGGTCTGCTTGTACCATTATCGATTGATTATCGGTTTCGCGGCTCGTCGAAGGTTGTGGGTCTAAAATGGGGTTCTCGTTAAACTCGTTCATATATTGTAAAACAGGCGGGACGTCAGTTTCGGTGGGGTATATTTCTACCCTAGACAGCGCATCCGCGTTTGTGTTTTTCTTCCCTTTCTTATATATTATTTTGTAGTCGAACTCTTCAAGTTTTAGTCTCCACCGAACTAAACGAGAATTTGGTTCTTTTAACGACATCAACCACTGAAGAAGTTTATGATCTGTAATAATGTTAAATTTTCTGCCAAACAAGTAGGGCCTAAAATATTTAGTTGCCCATACTATGGCTAGTAATTCCTTTTCTATGGTTGAGTAGTTTTGTTCTGCGTTGTTGAGGGTGCGCGACGCGTACGCGATAGGTTTGTCTTTTCCTATTACGCCTTGTGATAAAACAGCGCCGACGGCAACGTTGCTTGCGTCGGTAGTCAGATTAAATTCTTTAGAAAAGTCTGGGTACTCTAAAATCGGGTCGTTAATTAAAAGAGCTTTGCAATCTTCGAATGTTTTAATATATATCGGGTCATCGATATTAACTGTAGCGCCCTTTTTCAGACACTTAGTGAATGGCTTTGTGATGTTCGCAAAGTTTTTAATGAATTTTCTATAATAACCTAAAAGGCCTAAAAACCCTTTAATTTCTTTCATAGTTTTCGGAATGGGATAATTTAAGATTGCCTTGATTTTATCTGGATTTGGTTTGATACCATCGGGCGTTATAACATGACCCAAAAACGCAACTTCTTTGCGCAATAATTCTGACTTATCAAGTTGCACCTTTACTTTAGGTTACTTTCACGCAATTTTTGAAATACAGCTTTAAGATTAACTAGGTGTTCTTGCAGAGATGTTGAGAATATGATGATGTCATCTATGTAAACAAAACATATTTTAATTATTAAATTTTTGAGCACATTATCCATAACGCGCTGAAACGTTGCGGGGGCGTTCTTGAGCCCGAAAGGCATGCGTAGATACTCATAATGCCCGTTTTCGACGTTAAATGCCGTCTTTCTTATGTCGTCATGATGCATTTCTAGCTGATGAAAGCCGCTGGCTAGATCCAAAGTTGAAAAGTATTGGCAACGGCCTAGTTTATCAAGGATATCCGATATATTCGGAAGTGGATATCGATCATCGATGGTTTTATCATTAATTTTACGATAATCTACAACTATGCGCCATTTCTTTTTCCCGGACGCGTCAGATTTTTTGGGCACGATCCAGATTGGAGACGACCAGGGTGAGTCACTTGGTCGTATGATTCCCTGGTTTAACATGTCATTTATTTGCTTTTCGACTTCTGGCTTATGTATGAATGGGTAACGGTACGATTTAGTGTATATTGGTATTTCGTCTGTCGTTTTTATACGGTGTTTAACTTGATTTGTAAAAGTCAAGGGTGAATTTTCGCGATGAAAAATATCGGAAAATGCTGTGCATAAATTTTCGATGTGATATTTTTCTTCGGGATTCATATGTTCTGTTCTTATTAAATCGGGTATCTTGATTTTTTCCGAATTTTTGTTATGTTCTATGGTAACATGAAAAATTTCGTATTCGTTTTTTGCAAAAGAACTGACTGATATTGGGGAATAGAGATAAATTTCTTGTACACTATCGGTGCGGTTTTGGATGTCAACCGGAGCATATCCGTTTGTAGATGTTGTTAAGCCTTCGCGAATTAAACAATTAAATAGTCTAGTTTCAATAATAGTGACGTCACCATTCGCTACGGTGACAGGAATTTTTAAGGTTTCTATAGTATGTGGTTCAATACGTGTAAAAAATAAAAGTTTGTTTTTAGTTTCGTAGTGTGTTAAGGGTAGTTTGGCGGAGGGTGTTTTTAAAACAGAATTTTGTAAATCTAGTTGAACATTTAGGTTTTTTAAAGTTTCGTAACCGATGAGACCGTCGAAGAAATGATGAAATTTAAATAAATAAAATTTTATCTTTTTGTCAGAGTTAAATTCTTGAAAAGCTGGTATTTCGGAACATAAATCTCTACTAGTAGTTTGGAATATAGATGATATTGTGAACGGCTCGTTTTTTATACACTCTTGAAAATAATTTTCGGCAATTTCGGGGTTTAAAAATGATTTCGTTGCACCGGTGTCAATTATTAGTAATTTTAAAGGTGGGTTCGATATTTTTATATAGGGTAGGTCCTTTCGGTCATAAATAGAATGAATTTCTATATGATTGGCTCTTGAGGCGTGATTTCCTGAAAATTTTGGTCGGAATCATCGTTTTGTTCGGGGGTGTATGCAGTATTTTGTTCGTCAAAATTTTCGCAATTTTCGTTTTGCTGATCGGGTACATTCACGTAATTGGGATTGTCATAATTTGAATAAAAATATTCGGGTCCATAGGAAGCATAATTTTCATAAGAAGGAACGGGGGTATTCGGGTCAAAGAAAGGGGGTTGCTCCATGTTATAAAGTTCTTCGAAAACAAAATTTGGTCTAGAATATCGTGGGGTTTGTTGTTGCTGAATCATAGTTCTAGGTTTGGGAAAGGTCCCGTGTGAAATTCCGCTCATAGGGGTAGGTCTTGGTTGATGTTGAGGGTTAGGTTTCCAAACGTTTGTTGGATTTCTAGGGGGTCCAAAGACTTGTCTGTTAGTAGGAAATCTTTGATTAAATGTGGGCCTTGGTTGAATATTAATAGGACCGCGTGGAAAATGAGAATTAAAATGAGATTGTTGGGAAAAACTAGGTTGAAAATTATTATTATATTTATGGGGTTGGTTGTTATTGTTGTAAAAATTATGTGGTTGGTTGTTACCAAATTTTTGTTGTGGTTTTTGCAAATGACGAATATTATTTTCCGATATAATAAACTGTCTGGCGGTTGCTAAAGAATCTGGTCGCATAGCACGAATAGTCGAACCTAAGGGATCTTTTAAGCCTGCTAAGAATATTTTTAAAGCATGTGTGTTATAAAATTCCTTCTTTACGGCAACAATGCCGGGGTTATTTTCATGTGTGTCTACGTAGTTATGTAGAGCACTTAGATTCGACATTATTCGGGTATAAAATTGCAAAGAAGGCTCGTTATTACCTTGTCTCATTTGATCTAGATCGAATAATAATCCGTTTTCGTCACGTTGGTCACCAAAATGAGCTATTAGTGCGCTTTTTACGCTCGGCCATTCTTTAGAAATACAAATGCTATAAACTTCCCTAGCTTTGCCTATCAATTTGGCGTAAATGCCGTAAATAAGTGTGACATTTTGGACAGAATTTTTATTTTCGGGTGCTGGGTCCCAATAAGTATGAATCAAAGAATTGGCAGTATCCAAAAATGAAGATAATTCTAATGGATTTCCATCGAATTTTGGAACAATTTCTAAAAGTATACTTTCAAAGGTTGGTCTTGCCATTTTTGGTTTAAAGTTATTGGGGGTTACTTCTGTTTTGTTTAAAGAAAGACTTGAAAATAACCTATCTAATGTAGAATCAATTTCAGTTTTAATTTGCTTAAATCTAACTCGTGATCACTATTTTGCTCTATGGAATTAGAATGAGACGAGGAGAATGACATAGACAGGAAAATTGGAAAGCAACTTACATAAATGAAGCAATTTTCATTCTTCTAATCCAATTGGTATAGTCCAACACGATGCTGCACTTTCTCTACCACTTTTTTCGGACAGTTTTGCGCGATGCAAGAAGTTCGATTTTTTTTTAGAACAAACGGTTAAAACCGACGGGTTTTTCACTGTGAAAGTCCCTTTCTAAATCCTACCGACTGCGCCACTTTATGTTTCGCGTTTATAAAAACACGTTTTTAAAAAATGTTACTTTAATTTAATTTAACAAAAAGTCGTAAAATTGGTAAAATAGAATACAGTTAATTCTACGTGTTAATACGTTAAAGTCTATGTCGATTCTAACTTGAAAACCTCATGCAAAATGCATTGTTAGATTCGCATGGGAACGGTGCTTAGCTCAGCATTCTGCAAGACAGCAGTTCCATGAAATGATGAGCACATAACTATATATATATATATATATATATATATATATATATATATATATATATATATATATATATATATATATATATAGGGGGCCACGAGATTACTGGTCAGCTCGTTATTTTGTTAGGAAATAATATAACGATTTGAAATTTTGGGAAGTCGTATAGTTGCTTTAAATACAGATTTTGAGTACTCAAACATCCGCCTGTCGTTCTCAGTTCAACCGAAAATACACTAACTTTGTTATTTTAGACGAAACACCCTTATATTTTTTAAAATTTGGATTCTACGTAAAATTCCAATTATGAAATATAAAACATGTATCGTACCTATCTTTAACAGTTTTCAAGGAAATGACGTTTGAAAATTGTTGCATTAAGAAAATGTAGAAAGAATAAACCTAAATAATTATAATATTAGAGTAGTGCTTGAAGTAACAATTTTATAAAGTTTTTATTTTAAAAAATAAGTGTTGGGGAAACCCAACCATTCGTTTAATTTCTATAACTCTATTTTTATTTCCAAATAAATATTAATAAGCAGGTATAAAATCCCTTAAATAAAGCAAGCTCAAACTTGTCCCTTTGTAAATTTAACTTGCATAAAAATACGCAGTCATCGGCAAAATGCAAAGACTATTTCAGCTAAAATAACAAAAGAAAATCTTTCCTTTAATGTAGTTCTTCTAAAGCACCGGCATGTTGTCGGCGACCGTCAAAGGCTTAGTTTCCTTTGAAGATTTCTTATCTCTTAGTTTTATTACTGTAAGGTTCTAATTCTGGTAAATTCAACGATGGCCGGTGACTACGACAACAAATATCAACCCCTTTACCAACTGCTTAGATATGATTCGTAAGCGTCAAAACAAAGTGACCTGCAATTGGCCGGACTAACGGAGAATAGTCTCCGGAATAGTCCGTCGGCTGGAGCGCGAAAAGCCTTCTAGTTTTTGAGCTAAAAAAATCGAGGTATAACCAAATGGCACCTTCACCATTTGAAAAAGCATGCTTTTTTACATAGGAAATGGAATTGACGACACTCTCCATTGGTCGAGACCGAAGATATAGGCAAAAAACTGAAAAACAAAACAAAACAAAAATTTTAACTTTAAACCCGCATAACTTTTGTTCTAAAAAAGATATAAACAAGTTTTTTTTAGTTCTATTCCTCATTCAAATCTCTTTCTATTGGTATATGTTGTATTGCAAAAATATTGTAAATAATATAATAAAAACAGCAATATTTAAAAAAAGACAACAAATTATCAATTTATTTTTAAACTCACCTCGCCGTAACTTCCTTATGCAAGGAGCTATTAAATTATTTTTTTACTAAAAACTGCGGAATTTAATAGGCTTCATTAGTAGGTATGGCATTACTTTAGACGAAGAAGAAGAATGTCTACATAACATCACTTTTACAGGGATATAGATGACGCACTGTTGTAGTCATTCGATTTAAACTTTTATTGAATTGAAAAAAAGTTTTCGGACCGAATGAGTCTTGAACCGCCAACCGTCCGATTAGAACTCCAACGCCGTATCCATCGAGCCACCGAAGTATATTAATAATTTTGCCTTTCAAGTCCAAGTCATTCGTTATGCGGCGTAACAAACTTTTTCCATGGCAGAGTGCGCAACCTGGTTGAGGTTTAAAGCTCAAAGGTAGTAATGTAAAAATAACAAAATGATAATTTTAAGGATAGGATAAAATGACATAATTTACTAGTTTTAGAAATCATGAATCTCCACGTAGGTATACCACTCACTTGACGGTATTATTAAAATCTATAAATTAAAAATTTAATTGCAGCATTGTTAGGAATAATTATAAATAGGACAGAGTTGGTCTATGTATGATGATGCGAATAATATTGTACAGAGTAGCAGCTTAGAATAAAATAAAATATCTTACCCAGGCATCATCCTCAAAAGTACTACTATATCCAAGTTTTGCTTTCCTCTGACGAACTTGTAAGAACTGAAAGTAATGATAATATTGTATGTGAATTAATATTCTGCTACTCTGTGAAATCGAAGGTGATAGAAAGAAATAGTACAATAAATTCATGGGTATGGGTTTGAAAGTTATGGAAAGATTTAAACGAGCTCTCACTTAGGGCAGAGAATTACGTGTAACGTAGTAGAACATTAAAACAAACAGCGATCGCTAAGTGTTCAGGACAAAATGACTAAGTATATGTGTTTATGTATTGAAAGGATTCTCAACCTCAGGCAATTGTTAGAAAAGATCCTGTTTTCAAAAGAATTCTAACTTTTCTCATGGCGTTTGTCTTTGTGTTGTGTGACGAACCGTTAACGCCACTGTGAACCCTACCTATTGTTGTCCGGTTAATGCCCTGTTGTTGTCCTGTTAACGCCCGGTTGCTGTCCGGATAACGCCCTGTTGTTGTCCTGTTAACGCCCTGTTGACCCCCTGTAGGTGGCCTAACAAGGTTTTGAAGGATAAAAGGACATGTCCAGATTAAAGGTTTTAGTTGAGAACTGAATGCATAACTTATTAAGGGGGTTATTCCTATGTTGGAACGTATTTAGTTGAGGGCTTCCGGTCAGTCTTATTTTTATGAACGTTAATTATAAAGGTCTGGCAATTATTACAAACATTATTAAACATTATACAGGTATAATATTTGTTAATCCCATGACACCTTAACAGAGCTGCCGGACGTAAACTGACCCCTCAAGCGTGCTCCAGCTCGATTTTATGGATAAGAACGATTCTTTCAAAACAAAAACCATGTTTACTTAAACAAATTAATTCTATATTTTAAGTTTTTTATTAATTACATTTACTTTACAATTTTATATATTTGTTATATCCGAGTTTATTATTTAATTACAGTCTGTTCTTTGCTTCTTATATCCATAGGGCTCAGAGTTACTATCAGGAAGAAACTTTCTCTTTGCTGAATTCGGTCTATACAGCTTGGTTTCCGTATTTGTTGTTACAGTATGGTCTTTCGTTCGTCGAATGTTCTTTGATATAATAGGTACTGGGTCTGTCTTGTGGAGAACCATAATTTTTATTGTTTCAAAATTTATTAATTTTGATGCAGCATAATTTAAAGAGATGCCTTTTGCCTTGCAAACTACTTCTTCTGTGTTGCATTTTGTCGAGTGAACTTTAAATGCGTAATTCTTAGGACCTCCAGAAACGAACTTGGTGATATAACTACCGGAACCATTGCACTCTAATTCATTAGTCAGATCTCCGATAAATTCACCTGTTGGTAAATCAATTTGACCCGGTCTGGACACATAAATTACAGAGTCCGTGTCGTAATAAAGAACCCTGTCTTCGAGTTGCTCAAGATGGCTGTATAACTTCAATCTAGCCTGTGCCGTTACGAAAGCAGCAATAGACACATTAACAGTAGATAGTAGGTCAGATGATTCTTCTGTGTGCTCATAACTAACAATCAATGTTTTTTCATTAACTGGGAAAACGCCATTAACATAAATTCCGGAATTAGTAAACAAGGTAAAAAAATCTGATGGTGTGCTTATAATTTTTGATTTAGGTAGATTTTCCCTCTGACCAATTTTTCCCCAAAAGAAGTTAAGTATTAACTTGGCCAAAGACCTAAGACCAGGATTCTCGAGTATTTTGAAATACTCAAGTTGAACATCTTCTCTTTCGAAAAATTCTTCAATATATCGGTTTTTTTCTTTTTCCGTAGTACAAACATCAGGCCACCCTGATGCTTCCTGTTTAATCTTTATAAACCTGTTCATCATCGCTGTAAATAAGCCTTCCTCTCCTGCGTCTTTACTGAACCTTTGAATCTTACATCTCCAAATTTCAAAAATTTCTAATGTCTGATATCCCTTCTCAACTGCTTTTAAGACTTCGTCTATTACCCAAGTACCTTCTAAGGACCTTTCTTTATCGGTATGGGTACAAGAAGTATTTTGGTTCATTTCTTGCCCACATGTTTGACACAATACAAACATAAGTTTATTGTTCATTTTTAGAGGCAATACGGGATGGTAAGGGTCCTTAGGTGGAAGTATAGAGCATTTAACAAGTCCAGCAGTAGAATTCAAATCCAAACGATTACAATCTGCACCCACAAAAACTTCAGGGTGGCCAATGGGGAATTTGCCATATTTACAGACGTAAGGATGCAAGCTGCAAACATCGGCGTATTTTATCTTTTCTCCTTCTGCTATCTCATAATATTCCCTAACATTACCAGTTCGCCCTCCAAAAAAGGCGTCCCTAGGGTTTAAAGGGATCGTAAGTAGAAGCGGATGTGTCTGAGTAAATTGTCTAATCTCAGGCTTTGATTCTAACTGCTGTCGAAATTCGCACTCCCACATTTCAGTTACTAAATAGCCAAATTCCTTTAATTTTTAATTTTTATCTGTGTTGTCTCATAGCGCAAACTTAAAGTTGTTGTTGGGTCGTCGTAAAGGGATTGATCTCTGCCAACAGCCATGATAATAACATCCTTGAAACTCAAATATTTCATTAAGGTCGGAACAATATCCGTCAACCTTTATACCTCGTAGAACGGCTTCTTGACCTTGGGCTGCATGCATAATATTTATTTTTCTTTGGTTCTCCAACCACAATAACCACTCAATTGCAATACGACTCTGATTATCTTTCCAGCGATAGCCGTTTTTAGGAATAATTCCAATGGTGTTGGGCTTAAGAAAATTCCTTCTAAATACCTTATTACAGCAAGAAGCAATTGTAGTAGCCTCTGTAAAGGGTCATACGCTGGTGGTGTTAAGCATTTGATCTCTAAATTTCAGACATGCCTCAGTTAAAATCTCTACATCTTAAACACAGTAGTCAACAATATCTTTTTGCATCTCAAATACAGTATCTTTGTGCTCTTCATACCATTTTAGAAATTTATATCGTTCGTCCTCTTTCATTGTATCTGGAGAGTAATATTCGATTGGGGGAAGTGTTCCAACATAGTTTTCGTTAGCCTTCGTATTAAACAGGTGAGGAAAATATCCTTTTTTAAAGGTGTCTGGAAGACCGAAAGCTTTGGACAGTTTTGCTAAAGCCATGGGAAAATAATTTAGCGAGTCTATAAATTTGACATTCCCCACCAACATCATAATGATTTTGGTTCCTCTCATAATGAGTTCAGGTGTTAGATCGGTTTCAGTCAGGATATAATTTAATATAAATTGGTGATCAAATGCTTGACCATTGTGCGCAATAACAATTACTTCTTTAAAGGTCTTCCTGATCTGTAGCACGTGTTGTGTAAAGGCTTCTACCGCGTGTGAACCTTTCAGCTTTTGCAATCTGATGCCACACCTCGTACAAATATCAATCGACCGTGATTTTATGCACATGTCGCAACACTGTTGAAATACACAAATATTGACGGTATGACGGATCACACCGGGTTCCATCTCCTCTTCTTGCTGCGTCTCCAAATCATAAAATACAAATATTGTATCTTTAGTTTTGGGTTTTCCTGTATCAGGTTGAATGTGACAGAGATGATTGTCGGTAACGTGAGTACGACAGATCTTGCAAAGTATCTCCCCACATATATGGTTTCTGGTACTTCGAATTATTTTAAAACATTGATCACAACTTCGAAGTTCCGCGCAGACAGTAGTTTTTCCCATGAGCCAACTTTTAGATGATTTTCGTAACAGTTCTCTCCTTTAAAATACCGATGACAAGAATCACATTTAACTTTAATTTGATCATTAGGACAGAGGGAAGCTTGGAGACAAGATCGACATGTTTTACTATATCTATGTTTATATTTATGATCATAAGAAATGAAACATTGCTCACAATAATAGTTACACACAAAGGCAGCTGTTAAAGAAGTTATCACGTTGTAATGATTATTATGGTGCAATAGATTAAGTCTCTTGTTACTTTCCGACGACCCCTCAAATAAAATGTCTTTTCCCTTCGATCCATAACTGTAGACAACAATTTTATAGTCCTTAAGATGTTCTTGAAACTTTTCCAGTTCAGAAATTCCAGCTCCTTCTTTCGGAATGGTAACAAGGGCTACCTCCAATAAAGTTTTAGTCATCTCTGTTTGAATTTTTCCAACATCTCTTCTAATTTTAGTTAATTTAGGATCCTTATCAACACTCGCCATTGCAACAACTAATGCCCTTGGCAAACACATATTTTCCGTGTTCTTGATGGTGATAATTCCTTTTCTCATGCCACATTCCTCTTCAAAACTGTTGTAGTTTTTTCCTCTGCCTTGACCAGACGGCAATCGTGCACTTGTTACTTTAAGACAAAAGGATTCCGTATTCAGACCCAACGAATTCGACTGGTAAATGTTGCTTATCACATTCCAAACATCCTCATAATTTACTTCTTCGGCTGGTTTAAAGCGAAGCCATCCTTCACCACGACTAAAGTCCTTGGAGCAAAAACTAAAACCAACATAATCCGACGGTTGTAGGCCCTCTGTAGATCTCTGAATAACTTGGTGAATCGCTTCTCGCACCCAGCCAACCGGTTCAACTCCTTCGGGCACAGGTTTCAGCCTAAACTCCAATGTACGACCAATAACATTGTATCTTCCAACTTTCTGAACGGTATCCTTAATAACAAGAAACTTTTCCATTTTAACTAGACACATCCGTAAACTTCAGGAGACTAATGCGAAACGCTGTTTGATAACTTCGGTTTGGCAGAAAAGAAGGGTGTTCAGAAAACCAACTGAAGCCCTGCAAAAGAGTTTCAGTTTTAGTATGCAGTATAATTAAATTATCGAGTACTTACTAGCAATATTAATAAATACGAAAACAAGACCCAGCGTTCGAGAAGAACGTTCTCTGTAATAAATGTTTACGGTTTTACTACGCAGCAGAATAATATTGAAATGTAACGATGTGGATTGTCACACCTTCAAATATTTTAGTTGCCAAGAAAACAACTTAATTACAGCAATGCATGTCTGTAAAAATTAAACAATTTACCCCACCCTTTAAAAAAAAGAAAGAGAATTGTACCCCCACTACTTCGAAATTTAATATTTTACTTATCAGTTGAATATTCTAAGCGTCTGAGACAAAAAACACTTATCGCGAATTTACCTATTACCACTTTTCTGTACTTTAGGAAGTTAGAAATATTTTTATACTTACCAAACGAAAATAAATTTCAAAATTTCTAATGCTTGAGCCTCAGACACACACTCACTGTTAAATAAGTAGGAACAGGACGGCGATATCTGTAACAAATAACACAACTTTTACATCTTAGCTGTTAATATTTTGTCTAATTAAAATATTGACAAGATATAAAAGTGTAAATAGCTTCAAAATGTATCTGAAAAATGCTAGATTCATTCAGTTGAATATTCTAAGCGTCTGAGACAAAAAACAGTTATCGCAAATTTACCTATTACCACTTTTCTGTACTTTAGGAGGTTAGATAGAAATATTTTTATACTTATCCAACGAAAATAAATTTCAAAATTTCTAGTGCTTGAGCTTCAGACACACACTCACTGCTAAATAAGTAGGAACAGGACGGCGATATCTGTAACAAACAACTTTTACATCTTAGCTGTTAATATTTTGTCTAATTAAAATATTGACAAGCTATAAAAGTGTAAATAGCTTCAAAATGTATCTGAAAAATGCTAGATTTCAACATTCTGTTTTGTCTTACCATAAAAACGAAAAACTAATAGCCTCCTTTTTATCGTTTATTGTCTTTGTCTCTCTTTTCTCAATAAAACTAAACACTTGGCGTTGCTGTTGGCTTTTAAAACACTCGAACCGCAAGTGGTCCTTGGGTGATACGGCAAAGCTGCTTGGTACTTTGGCTATCTCGGTCAATGGTGGTGAAACAACTGTAAAAGGAATTAGGAAATAAGAAGAAACACAATATGACACAACGACTTTAACACCCCCAGCGAGCATACCAGCTGGTTCTCCTGTGGGGGTTATACACAATTAGCACACCTATTTAAACGAAAATATCCTGCTCTGGTATGGACAATACGTACAAAAACAACAGTCATTTAAGTTTGTATTAAACGAATGTGCATCTCCAAAGCAGCACGCTTTATCAAAATAAATGAAAAATTACCCCTTTCCTAACTCTATCCTTCTAGACCACTCTTTAAGCGTCATTTTAAACCCTCTACCTCCACCCCCTTTAATCTCTACCCCACCCCCTTTAACCCCAAGTGAGCGTGCTATATCTTAGCAAATTCAAAAGTGTTTTATTCAACCAGATACCAGGCACTACATCACACCCTACATTACTACCCACTTATGAACTGAAAAATCAAAATCACTCCTCGCACCCGCTTCCAATACCAAAAATATTCCTCTGTAAATATCGAATATCAAAATATTACTGACCTTACTTATTTTTACAGATTTATCTTTTAGCCAAAAAATTTGAAGCCCAAGTTTGTCAAAATAAATAAAAAAATGTCCCTTTCCTCAACTCTGTTTTTCTAGACCGCTTTTCTAAGTGTCAGTTATATAAACCCTTTGCCCGCACGGCCTCCAACCCCAAATGAACGCACTAAATCTGAGCATAAGCATTCACTACCTACCAGAATAACTCGAAGTGTTTTATAGGACTAGAAAACAAGCACCATACCTCTCATCACTAATCAAATAGGTACTAAAAAACTCCTATAGCACCCTTTTGGTTGTTGTAAATAGCGCATGCGCTTTCATCAAAAGATGCTTTTTTACCAAAAAAACAGAGCAAGAATTACCTACTCCCCTTTATCTTATCGTTACAGCTCGCCCTCCAACCCGATAATAGAAGTTTGGGCCCTTCCCTCCTGCCCTCTAACCCTCACAGAGACATGCTAAAGTATGTTCAGTTCCTTGCATGCTCTCATCACAAACCTCATACTAAAAAAAGCCCGCTCCTAGAATAGAAGCCTTTATATCCTGTAACAACGCATGCGCATTTCATTATGTTCACAATATTTTAAAAAAATTCCTTTAAATTTCAAAACTTCAAAAATATTTTTCTAGCACAGGTTTAACAAAAAAAATCAAGTCAAAAAAGAAGTAAAAATTAACATAATAATATATACATTATTTATCTTCAATTATGGAATAATTGAATAAAAAAAATCAATCTCTGATTAGATGTCCTATGTAAAATATGTACCTAGCTTTTAAATTCTCTTCTCCTGTATCCAAAGTCCTTTTTATTCTATAGGTTAACATTTATATTAGAAAGTGTCGGAAATTCTAAGTTTTAAAAAGCTGATAAATATGTTAAGGCAGGCCTACATAATAGACAAAATACCATTCTATAATCCTGCCAATTCTAGCAGTACTGTATAATATACGCAAGCCACCCACCTTCTGATTTAGCGGTTTAAAAACGCCTCTTATTTAAGTACCTAATAGCAGTAAAAATGTAATATCCATATAAAACGATAATTTAAAAAATCAACGAAATAATTCATATATCATTTCTTATACCCTGTAGTAAATGGCACAATAATTAAAAGCGCATCTCCTAGTTAAATTTTGAAATATTCACATACAAAAATCATTTTGAATAGCTGAAACAAGTAATAGATAATAATGAAGAAAATTAGAGTCTTTCCTGTCTCGACAGGTTTTGACAAGTCCGGACAAGTTTAGCGAACTACGAAAAACTACACTAGTTAAAATCAAAATACTGTAAATTTCAAAAAGTATTGTTTAGGACTGTTAGCTTTTATTATCTTTCCCTAATCGTACTGTGCTTCTTGGATATACATACATACTAGGGTTTGTAATTCCACAAGAATTTTTCCAAGTCCAAAAAGGATAAAAACAAGCAAATATCTCAAAAACTGTACCTTTTATCAAAAAAATAAACGCAATTTTGTACATTTCAGCCCCCTACGCCCAAGGGTTCCATCCCTCCACTCCACATATCCCCTCAGGGTATACCCGCAAACTCACATAAAGTAGACCGAACTATTAAAACTTAAGTCACCTACCTCATAAATCCCGCCCGTTTATAGACCTCCAGACTAGACACTATGCGACACAACACCTTCCACATACTGAAGAAAATTCTCACCCCTGCGACCTTATATAGTAAAAAGCCAACTGACGACATACAAACTAGTTTAAGAGAGAGGTGGGACGCTGTACAGTGAATCCCGCGTCTATATCAATATATAAATCCATGAGGAATTCACTGTACAGCGTCCCACCTCTCTTTTAAACTAGTTTGTAAATACGTCGTCAGTTGGCTCTTTACTATATAAGGTCGCAGGGGTGAGAATTTTCTTCAGTATGTGGAAGGTGTTGTGTCGCATAGTGTCTAGTCAGGAGGTCTATAAACGGGCGGGATTTATGAGGTAGGTGACTTAAGTTCGGTCTACTTTATGTGGTTTGCGGGTATACCCTGAGGGGATATGTGGAGTGGAGGGATGGAACCCTTGGGCGTAGGGGGTTGAAACGTACCTGAAGTGCTAAAGCGTTGCCAGAGTCGACAAGGGGTCTGGGGGTAAAATTGCATTTATTTTTTTGGATAAAAGGTACAGTTTTTGAGATATTTGCTTGTTTTTATCCTTTTTGGACTTAGAAAAATTCTTGTGGAATTACAAACCCTAGTATGTATGTATATCCAAGAAGCAGAGTGCGATTAGGGAAAGATAATAAAAGCTAACAGTCCTAAACAATACTTTTTTAAATATACAGTATTTTGATTTTAACTAGTGTAGTTTTTCGTAGTTCGCTAAACTTGGCCGGACTTGTCAAAACCTGTTGAGACAGGAAAGACTCTAATTTTCTTCATTATTATCTATTACTTGTTTTAGCTATTCAAAATGATTTTTGTATGTGAATATTTCAAAATTTAACTAGGGGATGCGCTTTTAATTATTGTGCCATTTACTACAGGCACAGGCAATTATAGCTATATTGCCTGTGCTACAGGGTATAAGAAATGATATATGAATTATTTCGTTTATTTTTTAAATGATCGTTTTAGGATATTACATTTTTACTGCTATTAGGTACTTAAATAAGAGGCGTTTTTAAACCGCTAAATCAGAAGGTGGGTGGCTTGCTTATATTATACAGTACAGCTAGAATTGGCAGGAGTGTAGAATGGTATTTTGTCTATTATGTAGGCCTGCCTTAACATATTTATCCGCTTTATAAAACTTAGAATTTCCGACACTTTCTAATATAAATGTTAACCTATAGAATAAAAAGGGCGTTGGATGCAGGAGAAGAGAATTTAAAAGCTAGGTACATATTTTACATAGGACATCTAATCAGAGATTGATTTTTTTTTATTCAATTATTCCATAAAATTGAAGATAATGTCCATATTATGTTAATTTTTACTTCTTTTTTGACTTGATTTTTTTTGTTAAACCTGTGCTAGAAAAAATTTTTTTTTAGTTTTGAAATTTAAAGGAATTTTTTAAAAATATTGTGGACATAATGAGATGCGCATGCGTTGTTACAGGATATAAAGGCTTCTAGGAGCGGGCTTTTTTTTAGTATGAGGTTTGTGATGAGAGCATGCAAGGAACTGAATATACTTTAGCATGTCTCTGTGAGGGTTAGAGGGCAGGAAGGAAAGGCCCAAACTTCTATTATCGGGTTGGAGGGCGATCAGTAACGATAAGATAAAGGGGAGTAGGTAATTCTTGCTCTGTTTTTTTTTTTGGTAAAAAAGCACCTTTTGATGAAAGCGCATGCGCTATTTACAACAACCAAAAGGGTGCTATAGGAGTTTTTTAGTACCTATTTGATTAGTGATGAGAGGTATGGTGCTTGGTATCTAGTCTTATAAAACACTTCGAGTTATTCTGGCAGGTAGTAAATGCTTATGCTGAGATTTAGTGCGTTCATTTGGGGTTGGAGGCCGTGCGGGCAAAGGGTTTATATGACTGACACTTAGAAAAGCGGTCTAGAAAAACAGAGTTGAGGAAAGGGACATTTTTTTATTTATTTTGATAAATTTGGGCTTAAAATTTTTTGGCTAAAAGATAAATCTGTAAAAATAAGTTAGGTCAGTAATATTTTGAGATTCGATATTTACAGAGGAATATTCTTGGTATTGGAAGCGGGTGCTAGGAGTGATTTTGATTTTTCAGTTCATAAGTAGGTAGTAATGTAGGGTGTGATGTAGTGCCTGGTGTCTGGTTGAATAAACACTTTTGAATTTGCTAAGATATAGCACGCTCACTTGGGGTTAAAGGGGGTGGGGTAGAGGTTAAAGGGGGTGGAGGTAGAGGGTTTAAAATGACGCTTAAAGAGTGGTCTAGAAGGATAGAGTTAGGAAAGGGGTAATTTTTTATTTATTTTGATAAAGCGTGCTGCTTTGGAGATGCACATTCGTTTAATACAAACTTAAATGACTGTTGTTTTTGTACGTATTATCCATACCAGAGCAGGATATTTTCATTTAAATAGGTGTGCTAATCGTGTATAGCCCGCACAGGAGAACCAGCTGATATGCTCGCTGGGGGTGTTAAAGTCGTTGTGTTATATTGTGTTTCTTCTTATTTCCTATTTCCTTTTACAGTTGTTTCGCCACCATTGACTGAGATAGCCAAAGTACCAAGCAGCTTTGCCGTATCACCCAAGGACCACTTGCGGTTCGAGTGTTTTAAAAGCCAACAGCCACGCCAAGTGTTTAGTTTTATGGAGAAAAGGGTGGCAAAGATAATAAACGATAAAAAGGAGGCTATTAGTTTTTGGTTTTCATGGTAAGACAAAACAGAATGTTGAAATCTAGCATTTTTCAGATACATTTTGAAGCTATTTACACTTTTATAGCTTGTCAATATTTTAATTAGACAAAATATTAACAGCTAAGATGTAAAAGTTGTGTTATTTGTTACAGATATCGCCGTCCTGTTCCTACTTATTTAACAGTGAGTGTGTGTCTGAGGCTCAAGCACTAGAAATTTTGAAATTTATTTTCGTTTGGTAAGTATAAAAATATTTCTATCTAACGTCCTAAAGTACAGAAAAGTGGTAATAGGTAAATTCGCGATAACTGTTTTTTTGTCTCAGACGCTTAGAATATTCAACTGATAATGAATCTAGCATTTTTCAGATACATTTTGAAGCTATTTACACTTTCATAGCTTGTCAATATTTTAATTAGACAAAATATTAACAGCTAAGATGTAAAAGTTGTGTTATTTGTTACAGATATCGCCGTCCTGTCCCTACTTATTTAACAGTGAGTGTGTGTCTGAGGCTCAAGCATTAGAAATTTTGAAATTTATTTTCGTTTGGTAAGTATAAAAATATTTCTATCTAACCTCCCAAAGTACAGAAAAGTGGTAATAGGTAAATTCGCAATAACTGTTTTTTTTCTCAGACGCTTAGAATATTCAACTGATAAGTAAAATATTAAATTTCGAAGTAGTGGGGGTACAATTCTCTTTCTTTTTTTTAAAGGGTGGGGTAAATTGTTTAATTTTTACAGACATGCATTGCTGTAATTAAGTTATTTTCTTGGTAACTAAAATATTTGAAGGTGTGAGAACCCACATCATTAAATTTCAATATTATTCTGCTGCGTAGTAAAACCGTAAACATTTATTACAGAGAACGTTCTTCTCGAACGCTGGGTCTTGTTTTCGTATTTATTAATATTGCTAGTTTGGGTTTTATATATATTTTAATGCTCTATTTGGTAAAGTCCCCAATTAATGTTATGTACTAGATTTTAAAATACGCGGGAATGCGCGTAGTGTTCACATGACACATTTACTGGCCTTAAAGCGCGTGGACGATAATAGTACGTAACGAGAGTACTAACAAATACGTTGTACTGACCACAACTCGGCCGCGTGCCCAATTACTTTCTCGGATGTTTTCCCATTTTATCTATAATCTCTCTCTAAAACTACTCGCAAACTAGTGATAGTGTGATCCATGGTTCTGGAAGAGCAAGAGCAGCACATGGGATCATCCAGGTGGCCACCACGAAGAAACAGGTCAAAGTGTTTTTCGACGTCAAGGTAGGCCATATTTAGTAGTGTGTCATGCTATCGCCGTTTGCCTAACGACTTTTAAAAAAACAATCTCTTTCTCATCTCCTCAACCAAAATTATATACAGTCCACTTTTAGCTCTTATATACGAAAACCCAACATTTTTTGGCCACTTCGACCGGATTTTTCGGTTTTAAAAGGCGTTAATTTTTAAAATTATTTATTTTAATTCACAAAAATCAGAAATATTTCAAATATTTTCATCGCATTTTTGCGTTAAAACGCAGGAAAGGCCAAGGTATCGAACGCGCACTGTCACGCGCCGTAAATTCGTTTCCCCGCCTCATTCACTGGTTCTCGTCCCGCTGAAATCTTCTGTTCTGAAATAGTCGTACCGGTTTCAGCGTTGAATTTGTGACGTTGATTTGTTTACATTTTACCTCGCGAAATAAAACACAACTTTTTACCAATTTTCTTTGTTTATTTTATTTTTAATAACTAGAAAATATTTCAGAATGTCAAGAATTGATATTTATTATGCTCGCAGAAATTCTGCCACTTCCCGTGTGAAAGAATTATTAAATATTGCTAAAAAAGCTCAGTCAGATCAAAATGTACATTTACATTTTCAAATGCGGTTTAAAAAACTCGAAAGTATTAAAGATGAATTTGATAAAAATCACTGTAGCATTGTTGATATACTAGCTACTAATAGTGAAAACAAAGATAATGTTTTAAATACCGAGGCCACATGTAGAGAACTTTTTGATTTTGATTATTTTGAAATTCAAGCTATTTATTATAGTCTATTTGAATCACAACCCGCTGTTAATTTAAATGGTTCCAATTCTGGGCCTCCGCAAAGTAATGTTAGATTGCCTAAATTGGAAATACCCATTTTTTCTGGTGATATTAAAACTTGGAAAACTTTTATTGATTTATATAACTCGCTAATTCATACCAATCCTAATTTAGGCAATGTTGAAAAGTTTAGCTATTTAATAACTTTTTTGGACTAAGCGCCTCTCACTCTAATTAAATGTACACCGTTAAGTGATGCAACTTATTTAATAGCGTATAACGCTCTTGTCAGTAGATACGATGATCCTAGACTCATTGCTGTGACTCATTGGCAAGAAATACAAAATACCAAGAAATTAACTGATGATTTTCAGTTAGTGCTCTAAGAAATCTCGTTGACAAGTTTGAAGAAAACTTGTCTGCTCTAAATAATTTGCATTATCCAGTAAAACAATGGGATTTTGTGTTATTTAATATGCTCATGGAACGCTTGAGTCAGACAATCGCCACTCGTTTTGAGATTGAATGTCACGATGAGTTAAAAAATCCTAGCAATCGCTCAAGTAATTTTAATATTTTAAAACAATTTCTAAAAACGCACTGTGCCGCTTTAGATGCTGTATCTATTACTTCCCCTCCAGTAAAAGCACAAAGGTCTCAAAGTAAACTCAAGTCGTTTTTAAATAACACTGATCGCAAAGAATTTTGTTCTTTTTGTAACAATACTCACCCCATTTATAGCTGTGAAGCCTTTTTGTCTAAAACTCCGCAAGAACGGTATAATATTGTAAAAAATAAAAAATGGTGTACAAATTGTTTAGGTACAAGGCATACTTCACCTTCTTGTACTTCTCTTCGCACTTGTCGTAAATGTTCTCTTAAACATCATACACTTCTACATTTTGACTCAAAATTTAAGCCTCAAACTTCTCAAAATAGTCTCTCAAATTCTCACCCCTCGCAGACAACCAAATCCATTGCGCCTGCGCAACCTCAGGGTTATAGTTCTGCTGCAGGTACTCCGGCGGAGATTACCTCGGAGTCCCTCTCTCCTACTCAAGGTAGTTCGCAAAATAATAATTCTTTGAATTCTTTAGTTGTTAATTTACCACGTAGTCATACTGTTTTGTTGTCTACCGCTGTGGTACGCGTGACAGACGCTTGGGGACAAGTTGAAACTATACGTGTATTATTAGATTCTGCCAGTCAGGCTAATTTTGTTACTAGAAAATGTTGCAAAAAACTAGGTTTAAATTTTTATTCTCTTAACACGTCAATAGCCGGGTTAGGCCCCATGAATACTAAGGCAACTCAAGGTGTTACGTGCTTAATTACCCCTCATTTCTGCTTGGAACCTGCCTTAGAGCTGGAATTTGTCGTTCTACCACAAATATGTTCTAATATGCCTTGTGTTGACCTACCTCAAGAAAAGTTTGAAAACTTTTTAAATTTAAATCTGGCTGATCCCCGATTTAATCTCTCCTCTCCCATTGACATGCTTCTCGGTGCTGAAGTTTTTGCTTCTTTATTGAAAGGAGAGTCTATCTCTCTTGACCCACAAGAACCCTCAGCTATTAGTACGTCCCTTGGCTGGATTATTATGGGCAAGTTGCCTATTATGTACCTCCGTGGAACTTGAAAATTCTATTAAGAAATTGTGGGAACTTGATCAGGTTTCTCACACCCCAAAACATACTCCCGATGAGGCAGCTGCAGAGAAAATGTTTGTAAACACTCATCATAAAACCCAGACTGGTAGATATGTGGTATCCCTTGCCTTTAAGAATTCAACTCCTCCTCTCTTTTGTGATTCTCGTGATGTTGCCCTGCGGCGATTCTTAAATTTAGAGCGTCGTCTCAAAAATATCCCCCCTCTGTATAAAGACTATTGTCATTTCATGGCTGAATACTTATCAGCTGGACACATGGAACTTATTAAAGATCCTGTAAAAGCCCCTCACTCTTATTATATTCCTCATCATTGTATATTGCGCCCTGAAAGTTTGACCACTAAACTTAGAGTGGTTTTTGACGCCTCTACGAAAGAATCGTTTGTCCTTGAATGATACCTTGTTAGTTGGCCCAAAGCTCCAGTTAGATATTTCCACTCTGTTGTTGCGCTTTAGACTCGGCTCTATAGTGTTCACAGCGGATATCAAACAAATGTATCGACAAATTTTGATTACTCCGGAACACCGCGATTATCAAAGAATCTTATTTCGTTTCTCTCCAGAAGAATCTATTACAGATTACCGTTTAGTCACCGTCACATATGGTGTTACTTCAGCCCCTTTTTTAGCCATTCGCACTCTTTTGCAATTGGCTAATGATAACCAAGCCACTTTTCCGCTTGCTAGTCGAGCGTTGAAAGACTCCATATATGTGGATGACTTACTTTGCAGTTGAAATACTCACGAAGAAGCCTTACAACTTCAGAATGAGCTTATTGAACTGCTGAAACTAGGCGGTTTTGAGTTGCGAAAATGGGCAAGCAATAGTTCTCAATTGCTGGCACATTTACCGAAAGATTCACTCCAGATTGATACCCTCTCTTTTGATGATACCCAAGACAGTTTCGTAAAAATTTTGGGTCTTCAGTGGCAACCCGCTGCTGACGTCTTTACGTATAAGGTAAGCGTCAGTGAAAACTCTTGTACAAAACGTAATATTCTCTCCGATCTTGCTCGTATCTTTGATCCGGAGGGATTTTTAACCCCCGTTGTCCTTTTTGGAAAACTCATTATCAAACAATTGTGGAGTCTTGGCCTCCAATGGGACGACACCCCCCCCCCTGGAAATTGTAACCAAATGGTGCAAATTTAAAGAGGAATTACCTCTACTCTCTAGCCTTCAATTGCCTCGTATTCTCCTCAATTCTACCTCTTTAATTTGTGATATTCACGCATTCGGTGACGCTTCCAGTTATGGATACTCCAGTGTTCTCTATTTTAGATTTATAGATGCTCAAAACCAAATAAAAACGTCCTTTATTGCTGCCAAATCTCGAGTAGCCCCCTTAAAAAGAATCTCCATTCCTCGCTTAGAGCTATGCGCAGCCGTACTCCTCTCCGATTTGTTAACTTCTACGTTAAACGCTCTTCAAGGGAAAATTACTGTCCGGCGCATCTACGCTTGGTCGGATTCAACCGTAGCTCTCTCTTGGATAAAATCGTCTCCTCATAAGTATAATACCTTTGTTTCTAACAGAATAACTCACATTCAAGAAGAAGTTGCACCTGACCATTGGTATTATGTTCCCTCTGAGCATAACCCCGCGGACTGTGGGTCGAGGGGTATTTTGCCCTCTCAGTTGCTCGATAATTCGCTATGGTGGGCGGGGCCTTCGGTCCTCACCCAGCCAGAAGAGCTTTGGCCAGATTTTGGTGACAGGTCTAAACCCCTGGAAACCACTTTAGAGCAGTGACAAGCCGTGTTCGCAACCTTGGTTCAACCTCGTAACCTTCTGTTAGAGCTTCTGGATAGTTTTTCCTCGTTAGATAAAATTTTGCGTATTATTTGTCGATTTTTACGTTTTATCTCCAATAAAATTTCTCACACTTCTCTAAAAGGACCATTTTCGGTCCTAGAGCTAGATAAAGCTCTTATGTGTTTGACCAAATATATTCAGAGCATTGCATTTTCCGACGAAATTAAAAGGCTTAGAAATAATCAGCTTCTTTCAAAAGTCTTCAGAAAATTGAACCCCTTCCTTGATGAAGAAGGCGTGCTGCGAGTGGGCGGACGCTTATCTTACTCTCACCTGTCGTTTGAGCAGAAACATCCCGCTCTTTTACCCAGTGCTCACCGACTTACCACTCTCATCATCGAGGATACACATAATAAATTTTTACATCCCGGCCAACAAACACTTCAGTATTTAATCGTGCAAAAATTTTGGATTATATTCCCTAAAAGGGCTATTCGCCAAGTTCTTTCTCGCTGTTATAAATGTTTTATAGCCAACCCCCGACCTCCTCAACCTCTTATGGGTATCCTTCACGAGGTTCGATTATCCCAATGTAAGCCATTTCAAAAGGTTGGCATCGATTTTGCATGTGCGTTCACTACCACTATGGGCAGAATTCGAAATGCTAAAACGTACAAGTCGTACATTTGTATATTTGTATGTATGGTCACTAAAACGATACATTTGGAACTCTGTTCTAGTCTGTCGACTGACTCGTTTTTAGCCTCACTGCGCCGGTTTTTAGCCCGTAGGGCAAAATTTCCGACATATATAGCGACAACGGCACAAATTTTGTCGGAGCTCATAATGAACTCACCAATACCATGCAACGAGCCGCTGAGAAGGAACATATATCCTGGCATTTTATCCCCCCCTCTAGTCCAAATTTTGGAGCACTTTGGGAGAGCGGTGTAAAATCCGTAAAAACTCATTTGTCTCGCGTTGTTTGCACTCAGATTTTAACTTATGAAGAGTTTAATACCGTTTTGGTCTCAATTGAAGCGTTATTAAATGCACGACCGCTCTGTCCGTTCAGCTCTGACCCAAACGATTTAACGGCACTTTCCCCCGGTCATTTTTTAAATTTAGAGCCTCTAAACTCGTTTGTTGAACAGGACTTAACCTCATTAAACCTCGGACGACTGTCTCGATTCCAGCTACTGCAAGCGTTGCATCAACATTTTTGGGTACGCTGGAATAAAGAATATTTACATACTTTAATGCAGCGTAGTAAATGGACGGAATCGTCCACTCCTGTATTAAAAGACACCCTCGTAGTCCTCAAAGATGAGCTAGCACCGCCATTAAAATGGCCTTTAGGTCGCGTGGTGGATGTTCACCCCGGTGCGGACGGAGTTACGCGCATAGTGACAGTGCGCACCGCGAAGGGTATTTTTAAACGCCCGGTTACCAAGCTGTGCCCACTGCCTACATGCTGAAATTATTTTTTTTATTTTATAGTTTAAGTGTAACATTTGGGATTACTCTTTAAACTTCTCAGAATTTTTCTCTTATTTTGTTTTGGTAAAATTTATCATTTTAGGTGGGCGGTATGTTTGGGTTTTATATATATATATATATATATATATATATATATATATATATATATATATATATATATATATATATATATATAAATATATATATATATATATATATATATATATATATATATATATATATATATATATATATATAAGAGCTAAAAGTGGACTGTATATAATTTTGGTTGAGGAGATGAGAAAGAGATTGGTTTTTTAAAAGTCGTTAGGCAAACGGCGATAGCATGACACACTACTAAATATGGCCTACCTTGACGTCGAAAAACACTTTGACCTGTTTCTTCGTGGTGGCCACCTGGATGATCCCATGTGCTGTTCTTGCTCTTCCAGAACCATGGATCACACTATCACTAATTTGCGAGTAGTTTTAGAGAGAGATATAGATAAAATGGGGAAAACACCCGAGGAAGTAATTGGGCACGCGGCCGAGTTGTGGTCAGTACAACGTATTTGTTAGTACTCTCGTTACGTACTATAAGCGTCCACGCGCTTTAGGGCCAGTAAATGTGTCATGTGAACACTATGCGCATTCCCGCGTATTTTAAAATCTAGTACCCAACATTAATTGGGGACTTTACCAAATAGAGCATTAAAATATATATATATATATATATATATATATATATATATATATATATATATATATATATATATATATATATATATATATATATATATATATATATATACATATATATATATATTTTAATGCTCTATTTGGTAAAGTCCCCAATTAATGTTGGGTACTATATTTTAAAATACGCGGGAATGCGCATAGTGTTCACATGACACATTTACTGGCCCTAAAGCGCGTGGACGCTTATAGTACGTAACGAGAGTACTAACAAATACGTTGTACTGACCACAACTCGGCCGCGTGCCCAATTACTTCCTCGGGTGTTTTCCCCATTTTATCTATAATCTCTCTCTAAAACTACTCGCAAATTAGTGATAGTGTGATCCATGGTTCTGGAAGAGCAAGAACAGCACATGGGATCATCCAGGTGGCCACCACGAAGAAACAGGTCAAAGTGTTTTTCGACGTCAAGGTAGGCCATATTTAGTAGTGTGTCATGCTATCGCCGTTTGCCTAACGACTTTTAAAAAACCAATCTCCTTCTCATCTCCTCAACCAAAATTATATACAGTCCACTTTTAGCTCTTATATACGAAAACCCAACACTAGTAAGTACTCGATAATTTAATTTTACTGCATACTAAAACTGAAACCCTTTTGCAGGGCTTCAGTTGGTTTTCTGAACACCCTTCTTTTCTGCCAAACCAAAGTTATACATAGAGGTGGCAAACAGCGTTTCGCATTAGTCTCCTGAAGTTTACGGACGTGTCTAGTTAAAATGGAAAAGTTTCTTGTTATTAAGGATACCGTTCATAAAGTTGGAAGATACAATGTTACTGGTCGTACATTGGAGTTTAGGCTAAAACCTGTGCCCGAAGGAGTTGAACCGGTTGGCTGGGTGCGAGAAGCGATTCACCAAGTTATTCAGAGATCTACAGAGGGCCTATAACCGTCGGATTATGTTGGTTTTAGTTTTTGCTCGAAGGACTTTAGTCGTGGTGAAGGATGGCTTCGCTTTAAACCAGCCGAAGAAGTAAATTATGAGGATGTTTGGAATGTGATAAGCAGCATTTATCAGTCGAATTCGTTGGGTCTGAATACGGAATCCTTGTGTCTTAAAGTAACAAGTGTACGATTGTCATCTGGTCAAGGCAGAGGAAAAAACTACAACAGTTTTGAAGAGGAATGTGGCATGAGAAAAGGAATTGTCACCATCAAGAACACGGAAAATATGTGCTTGCCAAGGGCATTAGTTGTTGCAATGGCGAGTGTTGATAAGGATCCTAAACTAGCTAAAATTAGAAGAGATGTTGGAAAAATTCAAACAGAGATGACTAAATCTTTATTGGAGGTAGCCATTGTTACCATTCCGGAAGAAGGAGCTGGAATTTCTGAACTGGAAAAGTTTCAAGAACATCTTAAGGACTATAAAATTGTTGTCTAAAGTTATGGATCGAAGGGAAAAGACATTTTATTTGAGGGGTCGTCAGAAAGTAACAAGAGACTTAATCTATTGCACCATAATAATCACTACAACCTGATAACTTCTTTAACAGCTGCCTTTGTGTGTAACTATTATTGTGAGCAATGTTTCATTCCTTATGATCATAAACATAAACATAGATGTTGTAAAACATGTCGATCTTGTCTCCAAGCTTCTCTCTGTCCTAGTGATCAAATTAAAGTTAAATGTGATTCTTGTCATCGGTATTTTAAAGGAAAGGACTGTTACGAAAACCATCTAAAAGTTGGCTCATGGGAAAAACTACTGTCTGCGCGGAACTTCGAAGTTGTGATCAATGTTCTAAAATAATTCGAAGTACCAGAATCCATATATGTGGGGAGATATTTTGCAAGATCTGTCGTACTCACGTTACCGACAATCATCTCTGTCACATTCAACCTGATACAGGAAAACCCAAAACTAAAAATACAATATTTGTATTTTATGATTTGGAGACGCAGCAAGAAGAGGAGATGGAACCCGGTGTGATCCGTCATAGCGTCAATCTTTGTGTATTTCAACAGGGTGGCGACATGTGCATAAAATCACGGTCAATTGATATTTGTACGAGGTGTGGCATCAGATTGCAAAAGCTGAAAGGTTCACACGCGGTAGAGGCCTTTACACAACACGTGCTACAGATCAGGAAGAACTTTAAAGAAGTAATTGTTATTGCGCACAATGGGCAAGCATTTGATCACCAATTTATATTAAATTATATCCTGACTGAAACCGATCTAGCACCTGAACTTATTATGAGAGGAACCAAAATCATTATGATGTTGGTGGGGAATGTCAAATTTATAGACTCGCTAAATTATTTTCCCATGGCTTTAGCAATACTGCCCAAAGCTTTCGGTCTTCCAGACATCTTTAAAAAAGGATATTTGCCTCACCTGTTTAATACGAAGGCTAACGAAAACTATGTTGGAACACTTCCCCCAATCGAATATTACTCTCCAGATACAATGAAAGAGGACGAACGAGCGAAATTTCTAAAATGGTATGAAGAGCACAAAGATACTGTATTTGAGATGCAAAAAGATATTGTTGACTACTGAACTGTGTTTCCGATGTAGAGATTTTAACTGAGGCATGTCTGAAATTTAGAGATCAAATGCTTAACACCACCAGCGTATGCCCCTTTACAGAGGCTACTACAATTGCTTCTTGCTGTAATAAGGTATTTAGAAGGAATTTTCTTAAGCCCAACACCATTGGAATTATTCCTAAAAACGGCTATCGCTGGAAAGATAATCAGAGTTGTATTGCAATTGAGTGGTTATTGTGGTTGGAGAACCAAAGAAAAATAAATATTATGCATGCAGCCAAAGGTCAAGAAGCCGTTCTACGAGGTATAAAGGTTGACGGATATTGTTCCGACCTTAATGAAATATTTGAGTTTCAAGGATGTTATTATCATGGCTGTCCTAGGTGTTACAAATTTGGCAGAGATGAATCCCTTTACCACGACCCAACAACAACTTTAAGTTTGCGCTATGAGACAACACAGATAAAAATTAAAAGATTAAAGGAATTTGGCTATTTAGTAACTGAAATGTGGGAGTGCGACTTTCGACAGCAGTTAGAATCAAAGCCTGAGATTAGACAATTTACTCAGACACATCCGCTTCTACTTACGATCCCTTTAAACCCTCGGGACGCCTTTTTTGGAGGGCGAACTGGTAATGTTGGGGAATATTATGAAATAGCAGAAGGAGAAAATATAAAATACGCTGCTGTTTGCAGCTTGTATCCTTACGTCTGTAAATATGGCAAATTCCCCATTGGCCACCCTGAAGTTTTTGTGGGTGCAGATTGTAATCGTTTGGATTTGAATTCTACTGATGGACTTGTTAAATGCTCTATACTTCCACCTAAGGACCTTTACCTTCCCGTATTGCCTCTAAAAATGAACAATAAACTTATGTTTGTTGGTATTGTGTCAAACATGTGGGCAAGAAATGAACCAAAATACTTCTTGTACCCATACCGATAAAGAAAGGTTCTTAGAAGGTACTTGGGTAATAGACGAAGTCTTAAAAGCAGTTGAGAAGGGATATCAGATATTAGAAATTTTTGAAATTTGGAGATATAAGATTCAAAGGTTCAGTAAAGACGCAGGAGAGGAAGGCTTATTTACAGCGATGATGAACAGGTTTATAAAGATAAAACAGGAAGCATCACGGTGGCCTGATGTTTGTACTACGGAAAAAGAAAAAAACCGATATATTGAAGAATTTTTCGAAAGAGAAGATGTTAAACTTGAGTATTTCAAAATACTCGAGAATCCTGGTCCTAGGTCCTTGGCCAAGGTAATACTTAACTCCTTTTGGGGAAAATTTGGTCAGAGGGAAAATCTACCTAAAACAAAAATTATAAGCACACAATCAGATTTTTTTACCTTATTTACTAATTCCGGAATTTATGTTAATGGCGTTTTCCCTGTTAATGAAAAACATTGATTGTTAGTTATGAGCACACAGAAGAATCATCTGATCTACTATCTACTGTTAATGTGTCTATTGCTGCTTTCGTAACGGCACAGGCTAGATTGAAGATATACAGCCATCTTGAGCAACTCGAAGACAGGGTTCTTTATTACGACACGGACTCTGTAATGTATGTGTCCAGACCGGGTCAAATTGATTTACCAACAGGTGAATTTATCGGAGATCTGACTAATGAATTAGAGTGCAATGGTTCCGGTAGTTATATCACCAAGTTCGTTTCTGGAGGTCCTAAGAATTTCGCAATTAAAGTTTACTCGACAAAATGCAACACAGAAGAAGTAGTTTGCAAGGTAAAAGGTATCTCTTTAAATTATGCTGCATCAAAATTAATAAATTTTGAAACAATAAAAAATATAGCTCTCCACAAGACAGACCCAGTACCTATTATATCAAAGAACATTCGACGAACGAAAGACCATACTGTAACAACAAATACGGAAACCAAGCTGTATAGACCGAATTCAGCAAAGAGAAAGTTTCTTCCTGATGGTAACTCTGAGCCCTATGGATTAAATAATATACTCGGATATAACAAATATATAAAATTGTAAAGTAAATGTAATTAATAAAGAAACTTAAAATATAGAATAAATTTGTTTAAGTAAACATGGTTTTTGCTTTGAAAGAATCGTTCTTATCCATAAAATCGAGCTGGAGCACGCTTGAGGGGTCAGTTTACGTCAGGCAGCTCTGTTAAGGTGTCATGGGATTAACAGATATTATACCTGTATAATGTCTAATGTTTGTAATAATTGCCAGAACCTTATAATTAACATTTATAAAAATAAGACTGACCGGAAGCCCTCAACTAAATACGTTCCAACATAGGAATAACCCCCTTAATAAGTTATGCATTCAGTTCTCAACTAAAACCTTTAATCTGGACATGTCCTTTTATCCTTCAAAACCTTGTTAGGCCACCTACAGGGGGTCAACAGGGCGTTAACAGGACAACAACAGGGCGTTATCCGGACAGCAACCGGGCGTTAACAGGACAACAACAGGGCATTAACCGGACAACAATGGGGAGAGTTCACGGGCGTTAACGGGTCGTCACACAACACAAAGACAAACGCCATGAGAAAAGTTAGAATTCTTTTGAAAACAGGATCTTTTCTAACAATTGCCTGAGGTTGAGTATCGTTTCAATACGTAAACACATATACTTAGTCATTTTGTCCTGAACACTTAGCCATCGCTGTTTGTTTTAATGTTCTACTACGTTACACGTAATTCTCTGCCCTAAGTGAGAGCTCGTTTAAATCTTTCCATAACTTTCGAACCTATACCCATGAATTTATTGTACTGTTTCTTTCTATCACCTTCGATTTCACAGAGTAGCAGAATATTAATTCACATACAATATTATCATTACTTTCAGTTCTTAAAAGTTCGTCAGAGGAAAGCAAAACTTGGATATAGTAGTACTTTTGAGGATGATGCCTGGGTAAGATATTTTATTTTATTCTAAGCTGCTACTCTGTACAATATTATTCGCATCATCATACATAGATCAACTCTGTCGTATTTATAATTATTCCTAACAATGCTGCAATTAAATTTTTAATTTATAGATTTTAATAGTACCGTCAAGTGAGTGGTATACCTACGTGGAGATTCATGATTTCTAAAACTAGTAAGTTATGTCATTTTATCCTATCCTTAAAATCATCATTTTGTTATTTTTACATTACTACCTTTGAGCTTTAAACCTCAAACAGGTTGCGGACTCTGCCATGGAAAAAGTTTGTTACGCCGCATAACGAATGACTTGGACTTGAAAGGCAAAATTATTAATATACTTCGGTGGCTCGATGGATACGGCGTTGGAGTTCTAATCGGAAGATTGGCGGTTCAAGACTGATTCGGTCCGAAAACTTTTTTTCAATTTAATAAAAGATTAAATCGAATGACTACAACAGTGCGTCATCTATATCCCTGTAAAAGTGAGGTTATGTACACATTCTTCTTCTTCGTCTAAAGTAATGCCATGCCTACTTTCATTTTGGCTCGATTAATATTGGGTCTATTTTTAAAAATAAACACGGTAGAGACTTTTCAACGTAGAGGTGCGCGCTGCGGCGGCGCGAGCTCGACGCGACGGCCGATCTCTCATATTATACCGTGGTGCATAGGTGCATACCCACAGCCTAGAATCCATTGTCTGACTATTATAATGGTATATTTGAAGTTTTTTTGGTTGAATAGAACGGTTTGTTACCGGTTTTAATTAGAAAATGTTATGTCTATGGTTTTTATAGAAAGTTGTGTGTGTTTTGTTTTTCTTCTTATTGGTGGTGGTTTTATTGTAAATAAATTTTAATATTTGGTGATGGACAATTAACGTATCTACTGCATTTTGATAACAATTTTAATATTATTAGTCATACCTAACACACATAATAGTAATTTTTAGAGGTAAATAATTTAATTTAGTTAAAAAGTAGTATTTTTCTTACAACTTTGTATTGTAGATTGATACCTTATTGTGGGATATTATTTTTTCAACAATGGTTTTGCATGGATGCTGAAAGTAGCCAAAATTTAATGTTAAAAAAACCCACTGTCTCTGACTTTGAAACTATTATAAAAAGCGCAAATGAAAGAAATGATGCTGTTTCTAAAAAAATTTTAGAATTAGAGCATGATTTACTTGCCCATCCTACCCGATACCCTTTTCATTATTCGTGTAGGAAATCTTTTTGTAGCAAAAAATAATGTTATTAATGCAATTAGTGACAGTGCCCCTTCGTGCAGCCCTAATAGAGAACCTAAAAATCAGTTTGACATTAAAAAAAAGTTGTTTAATTTGTGGCAAATCAGGAACACTAAAGAAAAAAACTCTTGTCGCAATTTGTACAGGAACGGGTGCTGAAACAAGGAAATAGATATATGAAATGAAATGAAATGAAATTCTTTATTAATAGCTCCAGCTAACAATAACTATAAACAATTTATAAACAATTTTGTTACTTACACTAATATTTAAATACTATATGTATCAATAATAAACTGTTTTAATCTTCTTTTGAAATTTACGAAATTTTTTAATTTTATATAGTTAGGCAGATTATTAAACTCTATTAGTCCTTTGTGGAATAAACTGTTTTGTGCAAAAGATGATGTTACTGTAGAAACATAAAAATCTGTTCTATTCCTAGTATTGTATGTATGAACATCACCAACAAATCTCAAACCTTCTAAAATATGTTCGGGATACATTCCATTTTTTATCTTATATATTACAATCATTGTATTAAAAATTATATTTTGTTTAACACTTAATAAGCTAGTTGCAGCCAACATATCTTTTATTCTGGTATACCTATTACAACCCAAAATAGATCTTAGACCCTGATTTTGCTTTTTTTGAAGAATATCTAAATCCTGTCCAGAAAACATATAAAGAATGGTTGAGCAAAAATTGAAATGTGGAAGTACTATTGTTTTATAAATAAGCAGTCTAGTCCAGGTACTCAGATCTTTTCCTAATCTACATAATAAATTAATTTTCCTAGCAACTTTTTTTGTGATGTTTTTGCATGACTGGAAAATAAGAGGTTTTCATCTATTATTACACCTAAGTATTTACATTCATTAATTTGATCTACTTTATCACTAGCTAGTACTATTCCATGATGATTATATGTATCTATCACAGTTTGCCTTGCTTTAAGGATCATAAATTTGGTCTTCTTAATATTAATACTTAAACTGTTATTGCACAACCATTTATAAATATTATCTAAGTCTTTGTTTATGGTAAATAATAATTCATTTATATTACTGCTTTCAAAAAATAAAATTGTATCATCCGCAAATAGTTGTATGTTACATTTTTCCACAACTTTTACAATGTCGTTTATATACAGAACAAATAAGTCGGGTCCCATCACCGTACCTTGAGAGACACCATGATTGTTAACCTTGACGGATGAAGTTATCCCATTAAATTGTGTCTGTTGCGTTCTTGAGCTTAGGTATTGAGAGAACCATTTGTGCACATTACCTTTAAAACCATATCTTTCTAATTTTTGCACTAAGAGGTCACGATTTATAGTTTCGAATGCACGTTTAAAGTCAAGGAAAACTATTCCAACCATTTTTTTTTCACTTATAGCAACTTTCCACCGAGATATAACTGATTGCAGAGCACTTTCACAAGAATGTTTTTTTCTGAAGCCCGCTTGATATGGTGTAAGTACATTGTTCTCTTCTACAAACTTTCTCATTTGATTGTTTACAACGGTCTCTAAGAGCTTTTCATATGAAGCTACCATATTGATAGGTCTGTACTCTTCACATTTAATCGTGTGGTTCACTTTCTCAATAGGTATTATTGTTGAGATTTTCCAGTTTTGTGGGAAACATCCTGTTTCCAGACTGCTGTTGATAAGTTGCAAGAAACGGTCACCAATCACTTCAAATGCCAGTTTTATAATTTTTGTATTAATTCCATCAATGCTACCCTTTTTATTTATCAAATTATTTACTATTTTTCTTAAATCTGCAAATTGAAGAATTTCAAATTTGTCAAAGGTATTTACTGGTGTTATAATATTGTTTAGTAATTCTTGTGTCTGTGTTAAATCAATTTTTTGTACTATATTGTTAATACTCTCTAAAAAATAGTTATTAAAATTTTCAGCAATTTTACTCTTATCTATTTCTATTTTTCCATTGAAAAGAATACTTGAGCTTTGGGCTTTTTCTCTATTAAAAAGATTTTTTAGAGTTTTCCACATTTCTTTTGAGTCTCCCTTGACTTGGTCAATTCTTTCATGATAATATTTTTGCTTTTGCTCTCTAATCATTCCTACTACTCTATTTCTATGTTGGCGATACAGATTCCAGTGCTCCTCTAGTTTTGTTATTATAGCTTTCTTGTACAAATTATCTCTAGTTTTGACTTCCTCCTTTATTGCATTTGTCCACCAGCTTTTATTTCCCCATTTACATACAATGTTTGTTTCAATTAATGGAGCATGAATATTTAGGTTTTCTGTAAGTACTTGTACCAGTTCATTCGCTATGTCGTCTGTAGATTGGAAATTCCTTGGCCATACGTGATCCATTAATCCTAACTGGAACTGAAATTCATTAAATTTGCTCATATCCCTAATTCTTTTTTTTGTAATGCTCTTTTGAACAAAGGGAAAATCAACTGTAATAATTGAGTGGTCAGCTATCTTCGGAGTATAATGTATTTTATATTCGGTTGATTTGTCATTCGTTATGATAAGATCAATTATTGTAGAAGTATTTTGAGTTACTCTGGTAAAATTGTTGACAATTTGGTGTAGGCCGCTTGTTTGTACAATGTTCATCAATTTGTTTGAATAGAATGTCTTTTTAGCCACATTAATGTTAAAGTCTCCAATCATCACAAATGTGTCTAGTTTTGTAGCGTAGTTATTCAAGATCTCCTCCAGTTTATCCAGAAATTCACTATCACTTGCGCTGGGAGAGTGGTAAATATTTAGAATGTTATATTTTAGGCCATTAATATTTACATTTATTCCAGAAATCCACAAGTTTCTTTCTACTACCTCACTGGAAATAGATTTAAACCTTATTTCTTCCTTTACATAGATCGATGCACCTCCAGTATGTCTACTATTGGATAATGTATGTACTGCTTTGTATCCCTGGATCTCAATTTCGTGTTCTTCCAATTCGTTTGTAATGCGAGTTTCGACTAGACAAATAATTTCAGGCTTCCACTGGTTTACAACCCAATCAAGTTCTATTTTATGTGCTGTTAAACTTTCAATATTCAGATACATTAATCCTTGTTTTTTTAATTGCTATTTACTTATATTATTAAGGTCAGGGTATTTATATCTCATTTGTAATTGTTCAAAAATCCGTTTATACGCCTCACATTTTCTACTAAAAGCTGGGTGGTTATAATCTATGTTTGCTAACTTCAGTACATCTTTTGCGTGCTTACAGTTTGCACAGACTTCAATTTCACTGTTACAATCTTCTCTGGTTCTCACTACATTTAGGACATATTACATCTTTGCTTTTACAATCTTTAGCTACGTGACCAAACTTCCAACATTTGAAGCATTGAATTACGTTGACATGATCAAAATATCTACATTTTTTCCAACCAATATGTAAAACATCTTTTTTGTTGATCTCGTTGTAAGTGTTTTCATCAACTTCTACAATAACGGATTCAGATCTTCTTTGTTTGTCCTCAAATGTATTTAGAATATTAATAATTCTCTTTTCTACTTCCGTTGTGATTCCGTTTTGTAAAATAATAGTTTCTATCAGCTTTTCATGATCCTGAGTCATCTTTTTTTCTATGTTTGTTATTTTTAACCTCGGATTTTTTTTTTCTGGGATTTTTATGTCATATTCCTTATTCATTTTGTTCATAATGCTATCGGATAGATTTTTTATATCTTCTTTTTTCCTACAACTTATTGCGACACCTCCTTCCCGAACATATTTCACTCGAGTCACTTCAGCTCCTATTGCACTAGGGTTTATTTGTTCCTCGATTGCTTTTTTTGTTGCTAAGCTATCTTGTTTGTTTTTCGGTTTAATTACAATTACTTCTTCAGGCTTCCGCTTTATAACTTCACTGTATTGTACTGATGGTAATTTTGGTATAGAGTAAATTTGAGTTTTATCATAGTTATTTTCAATTTTTGTAAGTTGTTCTTTCATCTCTTCTAAAAGTATCATCATTTTTGGTATTTTTTTTAAAATCACTCTGCACGTTTCGCATGAGTAAATTAGCAGTCTTTTTTGTAAAGGCATGCATCTCACTTCTGAACTTGAGAGGTCAGCACATTTGGGGTGGATTTTTTCCATACAAATATCACATTGATAATAGTCTTCTTCAACTACTTTGTTACATTTTAAACATTTCAACTCGTTTCCCTCCATTGTACATAACCTTTTTAATGAAGATATTTTTTAATCACTTTAGCAGCCAAATTATCGTGTTTCTGAGAAATCCTTTATTGACTTGTGAAGTAACTACTCTAACTTATGCTTCTGATAACTTTTTATCAAAAAAATCGCTATTTTTCACTTAATTTTTAACAAAATTTGGGAAACACATGTGCTTGTAAAATATAACCTCAAACCTGTGATGCTACAACTTTAAGACAAGACACTGAAATGCAAGGCAGGTTACAATTTTATGCAGATTTATTTGCAGCTGATGCAAAATATCTTAAAACATGTTACGCAAAATACATTAGCAAAAAAAATATTAAATCTGTACAAAACAAACTAAACAACCGCCGGCGCCGCCGTCGAACGAAGAATAAAAGGAAGGCAAACAAAGTGACAGTTATTTGGAAAATACTAGCGAATTTTCATCATCTGAAAAAAATGAATCGGCCGAAGATCTTTCGACTCGTGAAAATGATTTAATTATTCTTCATAAAGTCATAAAGCAGCTGCAATTTAAAAAAAAAGATTGGTGAACAATTAAGAAATAATTCTGATAATTCATCATACGTCTACTAAAACAACATTAATGAAGAACAATGCAGGAAAGAAATACCAGTTTTATTATATACATTTATTTCCTGGGTTTTAAACGATTCTAGTTTTTCTGATGGCATTATAGAAGAATTTGATATACCTATTATTGATACCAGTAACGCTATTTTAAATAACTTTAAGAAAAGTTCAGCTAAGACTTATTTAAGCCTTTATATATCATTATATGTATATCAAGCCGTAAGGAGTAAAAAAATTATTGATATGCTTTATTATTTATGATATGGTTGTTCTTATGATGAAATAAGGACATTTTTAACATCTTTAGCGGGCCACGCTTTAGTAAAAGCTGGTGATGGTATTTTTATTCCCCATGGAATTATTCCAGTGAATCCTGGGGAAAATAATTACATACACGCTAGCATTGATATTTTTCATCAAAGTGAAGACACACTAGATGGTAAAAATTCTACTCACAGCTTAGCCATGGTAATATTTCAAAAAAAGAGCGATATATTGTCAGAAAACAAGTTGGATCGTCTTTCCAAGCGTTCATTGACCAATCTTGATTCTTTTGATGTTCATGAAAGTAAAAACATAAATGTGTATAAAAGCCAGCAAAACGTCCGGAGCCTCCTGGAGTTATTATAAAATATATTTATACATATATTTATCATATGTAATTTTAGGTCATATTATCAAACTTTTATATGGGCTAATAGTCATATTGGTGAAATAAACAAAATAGATCCATGATTATTTGGATGGACTTTAAATGAGAAAAATTTTATTGTTCCAAAAATGATGCTCCAAGCTCCAGTTCCAGATGATATAAGGGAAATTATTTCCTTATTTTGCAATGACAAAAATTGCAATACGCATAAATGTCAGTGCAAAAGGGGTATTTTGTAGTTTAAATTGCAAATGCAAAATGGATTGCATTAGTATTAATCGCGACGACAATATTGAAGAAAATCCTACTGAAGCTGAAGACCCTGATGACGATATATTTTTCGATAATTTTTTATAATTTATAAATCTATGTATCCATCAATTTTTTTTTATTTCACAATAATCGTATTACAGTTTTTCTGGAATTACTTTACGTAAATCACGCGGGGTAATAGCCGACAACACATATGTCGCGGGGGCCGGGAGGGTACGAGCGGACGACTGGCAAGGCCACCGCCGCAGCGCGCGCCCTTGCGTTCTAAAGCCTCTACCGGATTTATTTTAAAAAATAGACCCAATTATAATTGAGACAAAAGAAGCCTATTAAATTGTGCAGTTTTGTGTGAAAAAAAGATTGAATAGCTCCTTCCATAAGGAAGTTACGGCGAGGTGCAGTAGCAGTAGCGACGCAATAGTGCGAACGCTTTTAAATAGATGGTGTTAACATGCCAGCAGTGGCGGGTTAACCCAAGGAGTTCTATGTGTTCATAAATCAGCGGCTGTGAGAATCGACGGAACAAGAAATTGACTTGGTGCGATTACAGAAACCCTGCAAGTGAATTTGCAGATAGCAGAAGGTTAGATGTTACCATATTAATTCTGAATGTGCTAAATAAGCAATGAACTAAAATACTTGCATCTGCAAGTTGACTTGCAGAGCTTCTCTAATCTTACTGTTATAATATGATATTTAATCCGAATTGTGCAGTGCATTAACTGCTTTCTGCCTTAACCCCCTCGGTTCCAAAAAAATAACAATATTTTTTACTAAATACGTCAATTTGTTATTAATACGTATCTATTAATGAAAACATAAAATAATAATAAAATTTTTAAAAGTTTTAGCGGTGCTGTACTTGGTTAAAGATGTTTTCAAAGTTGAATGGTACAGGAGCGTCATACCTGACAAAGTCCGCATCTATTGTCTTCTCGCTTAGTGCCCGCCCATTTTGAGCAACCTAAGCGTCAGAAGCGTGCCCTACTATTGTTCTGTATGCTTAAGATAGAAAAGCTGTTGTTAAATGATTTGACAACGCGGCACGACTTTTGCGTGCCCAAATCAGTATGCGGAGAGGACCGGTCCTTGAAACATACATCCCTTTATTATTGCGAGTCTTAGAATGGGCTCTTGGATGTTGCCAACCTTACTGTTTTTACATTTGTCCTAGGAAGTAAATATATATATATATATATATATATATATATATATATATATATATATATATATATATATATATATATATATATATTATTTTGTATTCCAATTGAATTCTGAACTTATCAAAAGTTTGAAGAAATACAATAAATTTAAGTACTACCTAAAATAGATACTACCTGAGTCCAAATAGGAAAGAAACCATAAGCAGGTTCCAGTATAACTGATTTTTATACCGAAACAACCATAATTTTTAATAAACAAGAAGGAAGAAGGCACTATAATAATAAAAATATGCATTGGGAGAAAATTTCAGTAATATTTAATAATAGAATAATGCCCTTGTTTTTTTGTTTAGAACTTTTTGACATAGTAATATGTCAGCTACTTTTTTTTTATAAAAATTTCAATTATAGTAAGCTATAGTAAAGCCGAAGATTTTACAAAATATTAAATATAATGATTTTTTTATTCCTACTGAATCCCAAACTGATACACATTAAAAAAACGATAAATTTAAATATTAAAATATTTAATGTAATTACCTAAAATAGGTACCACCTGGGTCTAAATAAAATACCATTGTACCTTATGTTTATACCTAAACAACCATAATCTATAGTAAACAAAACAAGAAGGCAGTATAATAATAAAAATATCCATTAGGGAACAATAATATTAAATAATAGAAATACAAACTTAAGTGAATGAGCTATAATAAACAATTACATAGGGATATGGTAGCTTCTCGTTGATGGCTCTTCTCGGGTTAGATGCGATAGGGTTTCTTTACTGAGTTCAGTTTCTCTGTGTGTGGTTGTGCAGTAGTTTACTGTTTATTTACGGTATTAGTGTATTTAAATATTATTGACGAAATTATTTTTTGCAATGTCCCCAAAAAAAGTTGGAAAGAGAGGTGTTATTATACATAGTAAAGGCAGATAAATTGTAAGCAATGTTACTAAGTTTATGAAGAAAGAAGCAGATGAAGGAAGTACTATTCCTTTTAAAAACTACAGGTATGTAAAAGTTTTGTGCGAATCCTACGATATACGTCTAAAACGAATTAAATTTCTAAAAAAGATGATACAATACCGTAATGAAGGGCGCAATATAATTTATACGGATGAAACCTACATTCACAGTAGTCATGTGCAAGATAAAATTTGGTATGATGCGAGTTTCAAAGGCACAAAGAAGCCAATTTCCAAAGGGCAACGATTAATTATAGTACACGCTGGCGGAGAAAAAGGATTCGTGGAAAACGGACTACTTATATTTAAATCAGATAATTTTACTTCTTTGTATTTTCTGAGAATATAACAACCCAAGAAACGTTTTGTTACATACTCATACTTGTATTTAAATAAGCCATAATCGTTCCTTGTCACTTACTTATATTTATCTACAATACAATTACAAATATGATTCACTTGTCTGTTTTTGCAGGTGCGAAATCTGGGGATTACCATAACGACATGAACAATGAAAACTTCATGAAATGGGTATAAAATCAACTGTTGCCGAATTTGCCAGAAACCTCTGTCGTCGTAATAGATAATGCATCATATCATAATGTTCCCATTAAAAAAAATGCCACCACGGCTTCTACGAAAGAAGAAATGTTAAACTGGCTAGCAGAAAGGGGATTGCCAGCAGACCCCAAACTAACCAAACCAGAAATTTACCTCAGTATTCAAGAATATAAATTTCGTTTTCCCACGCAATATAAATTGGATGAACTGTTAAACCGACATGGCCACGATGTACTACGCTTGCCTCCTTATCACCCGGAACTGAATCCCATACAAACAATATGGGCTTTAGTAAAGAATTGGGTAGCCGCTCGCTACGTCACATTTAAATTGGCTGATACGGAGGCTCTAACTAGACAAAAATTTCAGGAGGTATCTGAACAAGAGTGGTACAATATTTGCCAACATGTAAAAAATATGAAGAAGAACTAATACTGAAAGAGCATATCCTTGACGACACTCTCGATCACTTAAGATTTACAGTGAATACGAGTTCATCAGAAAAAAGTGAAGACAGCAAGAGTGACTCAGAGGATAACCTGGGATGTTCGCGTCTTGATTCTGAGAGCGACTAATCATTTTTTTGTTTAAACAATACTTTACTTGTTTTAACAAAAGTTGTATGCTATTTAAAAAAATATATATTTGTTAACTTCCCACTAAACTTTTCAAATATCTATTATGAAATGTAATTTTAGTTTACTTGACTCAGTTAATATAAAGTAGCAAATAATAAAACCACACAATCTATTAAATCGTTAAATCATTTTCACTTTTACTTCTTACATATAAATTCATATTTTATTATTATATTAGTTTTTTCAACGGACTACGCCACTGGCGTGAAAGTGAGATAGAACACGTTGGCCTTTTTCACATTGATGACGCTCCTGTACCAATCTCCTTTGAATCCAAGTCTGCAGCTGCACTTGCACTGGTTGACTACGTATCTTGTCATTTTATTTCTCGCTAAAAGATTTGCGTGATCTGCAAGTGATTTTTTGTTTGTGCAGGGTTAAAGTGTTTCTTTTTAAAGTTTTAACATTTAAAAAAAAATGAGCGGTTTTAAGTATATCTCTATGCATGTGTATGTTATGCACATAATATGATGCATTTACATACTATAACTATAATATTTAATAACAATATATTATAATTTTTTTCTAATTTATACTTTAAGTCAGTAATTTCTGTTTTTGTAATGCAAATATACCTGTAAAATGTTTAAAAATATAGGTTGTTTCAACGGTGTAATTTAAGTTCTGTCTGCAAAGTAATGAGTAGACTTGGCCAGCTGGGTCTGTTAGCAGAGGCGCCGATGCCGAAATTTTAGTACTTACTTATACGATATTTGACAAAAATAGTTTAATTCCTTTGCGTTGCCGTGATTATATCAAATAAAGAAAAACGGTCAAGTGCGAGTTCGACTCGTTAATAGACTGTTCCGTACGGCGCACAGACGTTCGTATTAAAAATCTAGCTTGACAAATGGTAAAATTTCTTGAACTTTAAAACAACATAATTATATTTTATCTTATTATGGTCATAAATAGTTGTGTATCTATAAAGTACAACCCGTTTTAGAAATATCATAATAGAGTCTACGCAAAATCAGGCAGAAGTCTCTGTTACCGCGATCCTTTGTATCCCGATGGCACCCGTCTTCATTTATGTTCGGAACTACAGTTTCTGTACGGGTAAAATTTTATCTAATAAATAAGTGAGTTTGGCAGAGTAAATTGCAGGTATTTCCCTTGGTTTTAATATAATTTTTTGTAATTTATTAGTATTGTTGTCTTCTTTGGTTGATGTAATTAAAGGGCCAAATTTCTTTAAATTGTTCGATTTCTAATTGAAATAGCAGACCCGCAATTGCAAAGGCCGCCGAAGCCGTTGTAACGTTATTTTCAGCGGTTAGTTTACCTCTTTGGGTGTTTAATTTTAACTATTTTATAGCCATGTTCAACCATATTTTTTTGTAATAATTTTTTCAGTGATCTTGGAATTCCAAGAAGAAAAGTGTTTGAGGTTTGGCGAAATGCCCCTAACATTTCAAGAAGACTAGAATGTGTGTGTATGATTATAATATAATGACTAAAAGTGGTGTGGAGGAGCCTGATGGAAACATTCGCGAGCTAGTGCGAAAAAAAAGTGTCAAATTTTGTAAAAAAAAAATTGTTTGCACTAAATATTTATGAGGAAATATACAAATATCAGCCATTTTTTATTGTTATTTTCCCAGAAAAAACATAGAAATAATTTTGTCAAGTCAGATTAGTTATCGGAACCACTGTGCGGCGTGTCGTAATTTTTCTATGCAGTAGTCTAGCAACATACATTGGAAAGGTCAAAATGGCACACAATTTTACCGTCCGGGCGAGCATAATTCGACAACCAGTAGTCGACCTGTGGTGCCAGGCAGTATCAGCGCAATACACGTGCGCGCAACCAAAATGCGTACCACGCGCAAACCGAGCGTCTCAGACATGCGCACGAAATTTCAGGGGATGTACCTTGGAGCCTACATTCAAACCCATCAACTTTTAAGAATATATTTCCAATTGTAAAGCTACAACTAAGTATTTAAATTTTTCTGAACTTTTTTTCGCTTTTAAGTTTTTTTTTGTTTCTTGACATTGCGCAGTAGACCAAAATTCGTACCACGCGCAAACCGAGCGTGCTAGACATGTCCACAGAATTTCAGGGGATGTACTTTGGTGTCTACATTCGAACCCATCCACTTCTGAGAATATATTTCCAATTAATTGTAAAGCTACAAGTACGTATTTAACGTCTTAACTTTTGTTTTCCAACTTTTGTGGCTTTATTTTTCGTTTTTTGGCATCTGTGAAGTAGATCAAAATAAGTACCACGCGCATACCAAGCGTGCTAGACATGCGCACCGAAATTAAATGGATGTACTTTGGTGTCTACATTCGAACCCATCCACTTTTAAGAATATATCACCAATAGTAAAGCTACAACTACGTATTTAACATTTCAGACCGGATTTCAATATTACATGACGCAAAAATCTGGGTCAGACTCAGGTAACTGATGAAAAAGGCAAATGAAATGAAATTAATATTATATTTTGTCAACTAGTCATAGGTGACAATCTGTTTAAAAAATGTACTTGGTGCAAGTGAAAAGCTAACCTTTAAATCTAATAGGTTGCCACCTATCTGAACTATAGGGGGTTCCAGCCTCCTATAAACAGAAGCGGTAAGGTGGTAAACTTTACGGAATGCTAGGCCAGCCGCAAGAATACCCGATCCCGTCAGAGATTTAGTACCCGGTTACAAGGTACCTAAAACTTACCAATGTAGCAAAGTTCTTCATGTATTAGCCAAAAAAAAATGCAGACATACTTTAGTTTAAATTGATTATTTAATTTGTTGCTTTAAGTTATAGGGCACATATGTACATCGCAAAATATATAATTAAGACCAATCAAATCAAATACAACTGTAACGAATTCCGATCGATAGGGAACCTTCGCAATATTATTGCCAATAAAGGTAAAGTTGTCCCTTATCAATCGCGTAATACTATATTCAATATAAAAATAATCAGTAGCACCATTCGTGATCACGGCCGGTTTACATGGTACATCAGTACCAATTATTAGAAATTACCAACATAGTTACTAGTTAGGCATGTACCCAAAATAAGCTAAATAATAAACTTAAATATACCGCAGAACCCAAATGTCTTTTCCCTGTTTTTTTTTCTCTTTTTAAATATCGATTAAACATTACTATTATGTGATAATACACTTGACACAATCTAATAATGTTACTCATACCGAATTATGTAAATAAATAAATATTTAATTAGAACAATACACCCCTGTCTTTTTAAATAGTTAACTGCATTAATAAACTTTTGGGGAGCGCCATAATATACATTGGGGACAGTACAGACAGAAGTTACTTGGGTGCCTGGGATGTGTTCATCAAGCACAGCAAAAGAAGGTCATATTTCCTCCGATGCCGATGGTAGCAGCTATGGGAAGAACCAACAGCACACCACAGTCGACACCAAATACCATAGGAAGAAGGAGTGGGACTGTTACCAAAGATGAACCCCCACCAAGGTGGAATGCCTTTACAAGGTGAACTTCGGGAGAAAATAACCCCGGGGAAAAACCCTAAAATGTGCGAAAAACGGTTTTACAAATTATAGAATATAGGTTTTAGTTTTCTTGTCCTCTTTGTTTTCGTTTTTATCATCATCATATTATTATTATTATTATTATTATTACTATTATATATTGCTTCTCACTTTGTCAAGTGGTGTCCCTTTTCTGAGATGACGGGCTGTACCAAGTCGTCTCAGAGTCTATTGCTTGGGTTGAGGAATGATCGTACTATATTACATGTTTTAAGGATTACTGACCTTTGTATGTTTATATGAATGTTTGGGTTGAGACCAAGTTGTTCAAGATGTTTATTGAAGATGTACGGGGTAATGCCGGTGGTTGAAATGATTAATGGTATGATTGCTACCTTTTTCTGTTTCCATAGCCTTTGGACTTCTGTGGCCAATTCTGTATACTTTACTATTTTTTCATTATACTTGGTTTGAATGTTGTGGTCGTTAGGTATGGATATATCTATGAGATAGGTGATTTGTTTATTATTATTATTATTATTATTATTATTATTACTATTACTATTATTATTATTATAATTATCAGAGCAATATTTGGTTATTCAATTAAAATTAATCACTAGGACATTTAACCAAAACAAATACACATATTTTTTTTCTCTTCATACTTACACACTATCTTGTGTGGTTATCGAGTGGTTGGTATGTGTGAAGCTGGAGGGTTAAAATTCACTGAAGTAGAAGGAGGTTTTAGAAGTAGATGGTGGTTGGTGTTCCCATCTAAAAGAAAATTAGTCCATCTAAGCAATTTTGCGCGCATTTCGCATTGAATGAATACATTAAAGAAAGAAAAAAAGTAACGACTTACTTGACTTCCACGCCGTTTAATTGGAAAATCTGCTCTTGGATCCAGCATTTCAAGCTGAGTAGTGCGTAAAACGACAAAACGAACCGAAACTCACACTGCACTAATACATTCTATGCAATTTATCCCTTAAAGGTGCGCGCACACTTAGGCGAAGCGTCGCGAAGAGAAGAGAATTTTATCCATCCAAGAACTTTACATGCAATCAAATGGGAGCCCGCACACCCATTTGATTGCACGAAAGTTTCTTGGGCGGATAAAACTCTCTTCTCTTCGCTTCGCGACGCTTCGCCTAAGTGTGCGCGCACCTTAAAACTGAAGGAGGTAAGAAAAATACCAATATTTCCAGAAAGTAGCAGCAGCTCTCCTATCTCGAGCGCGGTCAAGGAGAAAAATGGCCGATACACCGTTCCCTTCGTACGGTAGTACCCAGAAAGGTACAAATGCTATGGCGGGAAAATAATCTAATCGTGAATCACCAAAGAAGACCCATCGAGTAAAACTGAATCCACCAAAACATGCAGCATCCCCAAAAATAAACGTTTATATCAATATTTTCTTGAATGTCCCTATAAATAGCAGCCAATTAATTTTTTAAATTAACGATATTTTCAAATAAATGTCAAGCATCACGGTAGCCATTAATTATACCGACAGTAATATTGGAGGGGATAACAATTTTAGTCTTCGCCCTTGGAATGAACGAAGTCATTGAACCGATCCTAGACAGCCGTATTGAAAACTTAAACGCAGTCAAAAGAAACGTTTAACGAAGTCATGTCGATTCTTGGAATTGATCATATTATATTGATTTTTCAGGCGTCACTTCGTCGCGGTACGAAATCTGCCAGCGCAGGATCTGGTCGTACGAACGGCAGTATTCCGGTAAAGCTCACACGTTCTTAGTTGAACACCGTAACGTCACCATTATAATGGCAGCTAAGCTCCTCCTTTACTTAGCGACGCGCGGTTTCCTTGACTACCGTACCGTCTCGCCTGGCTTTTATGGTTTTTATCATAGGCGGCGTTTATTTCTCTAGTTTACTCACGTAACGTAATCTGCGCGGCTACGACGTGTTTTGGTTCAGAGCGTAGCATACCGTTGTAAGTGTATCGTGATTGTACTTTTGAGTTATTTATAACAGCGTGGCAGTTTAAAGGTGTTTTAGTGTGTGTTTATAGTGAATTAGTTTATTCAAGTTACTTTCATTGTTTCATTACTTTCAAAAATGTCTTTCAAAAAAATTGGTGTAAAAGGAAAAGCAATTGGTAGTCAAGGACGTGAAATTATTTACAATGTAATTAAATTAATGCAGCAGGAAGCTGAAACTGGAGTACAAATTCCGATAGCTCAATATAGGTATGTATGAGTAAAGAAATAATATTAACAAAAATGATTAATGTAAAGTGCGTAAAAATCCATGTTTTATAGAAACCGCGTGTTAGCTGCGACAGGAATAAGCCAGAGTACCTACCAAAGAATAGCATCCGAAGGTAGAAAACAACTTTATTCACCTTCTACTTCATTTTCTTCCCCTCATAAAAAGCGTCAGAGGAAAGAACCTGTTTTCGAGAAAATAACACCAGTGCTAATTGAGAACATAAAAAATATTATTTATGATTCTTATGTTGTTGAAAAAAGAAGACCAACACTTGGATGTAAGTAAAAAGTCTTGTATAAATGTTATATAAATTTTTCAAACTTCAACATTTTTTTCTCTAAAATCTGGTGTATGTTTATCTTTTAGCCATCTTTCAAAAAATGAAAGACAAGCAATTATAGTTTGATGGGAAAATAACTTCGTTAAACAAACTATTAAAACGAATGGGGTTCAGGTCAGTACTAATTTAAATTATTAAAAACCGAATATGTAAGTAAGTGTACGTACATTTTAGACAATGTATAATATTTTCTCCCGTTTAGATGGAAAAAGACAACCGACAACAAAAAAGCCCTTATGGAAAAATTTGACATTCGCTTAAAAAGAACACAATTTTTAAAGCAAATATTGAAATATCGGGCAGAAAATAGATACATGGTATATACTGATGAGACATATATACATTCAAGCCACACGGTGTCAAAAGGATAGTCAGACGACAATTATAATAAGGAGCTCAAGAAGCCCATATCAAAAGGGCAACGCCTTATTATTGTGCATGCCGGCGGAGAACGTGGCTTCATTCCTAATGTTTTATTGATTTTTAAGTCAGGTATTTAATTATTATTTTTATTATTATTAATATTACGATTATTCTTATCAAATATTGTTTTTTTTCTTGCACCGCATTATTAAAATAAACATTAAAATAAGCATTATTGAACATATTATTATATGTAAGTATATTTTAGGATCAAAAATCGGGGACTATCATGATGATATGAACCATATCAATTTTATGAAGTGGGTCGAGACGCAACTAATTCCGACTTTACCGGAAAGATCGGTCCTTGTTGTTGACAACGCCTCTTACCATAATGTGACTGTTGAAAAAAATATAACTTCGGCTAGTCTAAAAGCAGATATGAGGAGATGGCTTAGTGAACATAGTTTCGAATTTCAGGAAAACTGGACAAAAGCAGAATTGTATAAAAAAATACAAGATAACAAATTTCTCTTTCCACCCAAGTACAAACTTGATGTACTGATGGAGCAACACGGCCACAGTGTACTTAGGCTACCTCCTTATCCCCGGAGCTTAACCCAATTGAGAAAATTTGGGCTTTGGTAAAAAATTGGGTAGGGTCGAGAAACATGACATTTAGGTTAGCAGACGTCCGGCAGCTAGCTGTATATAAATTTGAGGAAGTCGGAGTGGCTGAGTGGAAAAAAATATGTGACCATGTTATAAAAAATAAAAATCTTCAAATTGAAAGAGAACATTTACTCGACAACACGCTGGATGAATTCGTATTTACTGTAAATACGGGATCATCATCGGAAGAAGAAACCGATTCCGAAGAAGAAAGTGATTTAGATGTAAATGTGTTACCTTCTTCGGATACGGAATAATGAATGCTTTTAGTAACTCTTAGTTGATTATTTTGGTTTCAACATATTTAACCCTAAGGTACATATCAAAATCGCTTAATTAGAAGTAGACCCCCAAAGTTAAGCAAAACAAAAAAAAAAGAAAATCAGTAATATAAGTTAAACAATAATAATTATTAAATAAATAAATAATATTAATATAGCACACTACGCCACTGGGCTCAAGTAGGCGGAAACCGAGAAATCCTGCTGTTGCCGATCGGTGACGTTGCGGTGTTCAACTAAGAACGTGTGAGTTCTACTACCCAAGGCAGGAGTTTGCTTAGCCGGACAATTTTAACACGATGGCGTGCTCTCCATATACGTCGGATGGCAGGACCGTAATGAATGCAAGAAATTCTTATTTAATTTTTAATATCCCAAAACTGCTAATCGTACCAATACGTCTAATAAAAGCCTATAAAAAATATATTATCGTAATACATGTACCAATATGCAATATATACAATATATACAATAAATAATTCCTGGCAAATTAGGACCGTTACAAATCCCCCCCCCCCCCCCCGCTTAGAAAAGATTTTACCCAAAATCTTTAATTACGTTACTCATCGTCAGGTGGATGTGCTTTGAGATCCTTGATATGCCAAACACCGCAATACTTGCCATTATCATTCTCTAATTCCTAAGCCCAAGGCGATAATCTTTTCGATACGGTAAATGGTCCAATAAACTTTGGAGCCAGTTTGGCTGTAAAGAATTTCGAGGCATCCGAAAGAACGTAGTTCTTCCGCCAAACAAGTTGATTAGGCCAGAACTGCTCATCACGTCGACGAAGATCATAAACTTTCTTGTTCTTTTCGTAAGCCAAGGTCAGTTTATTCTTAATATCTTCATACAAATTTTTAAACCCTTGAGTACGCTTCTCGTCCACCGAAGTCCGATCGAAGCTTACCGGATAATCTGAATTCTCCAACTTATTAATTGTTGGTAGCTCTCGGCCAAAAACAATAAAATTTGGCGAAAACCCGGTTACTTCATGAACAGCAGAGCGAATCGCCCTACCAACACCTCCCAGATACCTATCCCAATTGCGATGATTTTCGGATACATACGAACAAATCATAGTTTTGATAACTCTATTTACTCTCTCACATGGATTTGCCTGGGGATGATAGTTCGCGGTATACTTTATATAAACTCCATATCTTTGCATAAGAGACTTGAACTCTTTGGAGCGAAATTGAACACCATTATCAACAATAATTCTCGAAGGACATCCGAAAAGTAAGAGGACGCAATCTTCCATATAACGACAAATAGCTGAAGCAATTGCGGAACGCAACGGAAATAACAAAGTAAATTTGCTGAAGCAATCCGAGACAACGAAAATGTATGAGAACCCAGAAACAGATCGAGGTAGAGGTCCCACCAAATCAGCACAAATAAGCTAGAATGGTTTAGAAATAGAGGACTGAGAACTAAGCATAAGTCCAGCAGGTTGTTTTTGTTCCGGTTTAATGGAAATACACACACCACATCGTCGAATATACGCAGCAACATCGGCTCTCATTTTAGGCCAATATACTGTCTTGCAAAGTTGCTGGTATGTTTTAAAAACTCCCATATGACAAAGCGAAATATGTGCTTCATGAATCAATAGTTTCCTTTTCTCGGAAGGAACAACTTCTCGCCAAGAATCCCTGTCACTAGCTAATTCCGGAAACTTTGGTTTTACGTATTTGAACAGTCGCGCACCAGAAATACGAAACTTGGAGTATTTCTTTGGGAATTTCAATACTTTCTGGTAAAGTCCTTGAAACCAGGCATCTTTAACTTCCTTCAGCTGTTTCTCTTCTTCTCGAATGGATTCCAAAGTGTCAAGGATTGGAACAGTTCTAGAAAGTATGTCCGGCACTATATGTTCTTTCCCCTTTCGATGGATAATTCTATAATCGTACTGCTGCATACGGATAGCCCATCTCGCCAGATGACTAGTTGAATTCCTTAAATTGTTAAGCCATACCAAACTGTGATGATCGGTTATAACAGTAAATTTAGAGCCTTCCGCATACGGACGTAATTTTTCTATTGTCCATATTACAGCGAGATACTCACGCTCGGTAACAGTGTAGTGTCTTTCATTACGATTTAAAGATCGAGAACAATAAGCGATGACTTTCTCTCCATCTGGATTCTGCTGACTAAGCACGGCGCCAATCCCGAAACCGCTTGCATCACTTTGTACTACAAAAGGTAGGGAAAAGTCCGGACAAGTCAGTATTGGTGCGGAAACAAGACAGTCCTTTAAGGCCTGAAAAGCATCTTCACAGGTGTGATCCCACTTAAATGGTTGGTTTTTCCTGGTCAGATTCGACAAAGGAGCTATCAACAAAGAAAAATTGGGGACGAAACGTCTATACCAAGAACCTAACCCTGTAAATCTTCGCCCTTCAGTTACGTTAGATGGAGACGGAATCTGCAAAATAACACTGATTTTCTCTGGATCCACGTGTAGACCATTACGATCAACGACGTAACCCAGATATTTAAGCTCTGGACGACAGAATTTGCACTTCCCTTTAGAAACGGTAAGATTGGCAGCTTTTAGACGTTTAAAAACTTCCGCCAAAACCTCCATATGATTTTCAAAGGTAGGAGTACCAATAATTATATCGTCTAAATACACGAAGACATAATCTTCCAAGGCAGGTCCTAGCACTCTATCAATAAGTCGCTGCCAGGTAGCGGGGGCATTAGATAATCCCATTGGAAGTCTACGGAACTGGAAAAGTCCACGACCAGCCACTGTAAAAGCTGTAAGGGGTCTTGACGACTCGGCCAGGGGAACCTGAAAATACGCAGATTTGATATCGAGGGATGACAAGTAACGTGCGTCTCGGAGTTTATCAAGAGTGGCTGAGATATACGGAATAGGATAAGCGTCCTTTTCCGTAACTTGGTTCAGCTTACGGTAGTCGACTACAAATGTCCAGGAGACACCATCAGATTTCCTGACAAGGAGGATTGGAGAAGACCAGGGACTACAATTAGGTTCCACGATACCCTCCTCCAAAAGTATATCCAATTCGGCATTAATATGTGCCTGCATCACTGGAGATACTGGATAGTACCTTTGCTTTATCGGCATTGACGTTGTGCAGATGTGATGTTCGACCAAGTGTGTACATCCGAGGCGATCACCCATCTCAGTAAATACCCTGCATATGAATTCCTCAAGAGTTTGAGATTGTTCAGGAGTCAGCTCGGTTCTTGGCTGTAAAGCACTACAATCAAGGGATACAGATTTTTGATAATTATCTGCGGAAAATTCCCAGCTGTCATGCCTCAGATCTGGCAAAATTCCCATACGCCTCCAAAAGTCTGCGCCCAGAATCAGCGTATGATGTAATTCTGGTATAATGAGCACCCTAATGACCTTTATACGGCCTTCAACTTCCACCGGTAAAGTTAGAGAGCCGATACTCTCATACCTATCACCATTAGCAACAGTGCAGGACACTCTGTCTTGTTCATTAAGCTGAAATTCTAGCGGTTTTAATAAAGACCACCCAGGTCCACCCACTATACTTGCAGAAGCTCCGCTATCCAATAATCCACGTAGTGGTAACCCCAAAATATTGACTGAAAAGTAAGGTCGCTCGTCACCTTCGGCATGAGATAATACAAAGTCCAAAATGGATTGTTGGGAAGAATTTAACCTTGGGCTACTGGTGACCGTTGAAATTCGAGACATGTCACGGTCCATTAATGTCTCCGATCCCCGTTTCCCCAATTGCCGGAACAACTAGGACAAGAACGGACAGTATACCCAAGCTTACCACATTTAAAACAATATTTGTTCTTTGGTCCTTTACACTGCGATGCTCGATGACCACGTTTCTTGCAATTCCAACATAATATTTCGGAGCACGAAACTCCACTCACCGCACTCGTCAAAGCACCATCACTATAAACATAGGCCAAGTCTGGTTCCAACATTTTCTTATTCCTGGGAGGAGGAACAAAATTTTCAATGGCTTCTTTTCTTTCTTCTAACTGCCGACCCAAATCGATAAGTTGCTGAACAGACTCCACTTTCACCAATCCCAACTGACTCTGATAAAATGGGGAAATGTTTTTCAGTAGAACTTTAAGTTTTCGTGGCTCTGTTACTGGACAAGTCAATCGATTAAACATATTTATCATCGTTGCTATATATAACCCAATAGATTCCTTAGGACCCTGTGTTCTCTGTTTGATCTCATCAAAGAGACGATCATTATAGTCGCTTGGCAAAAACTGTCTTCTTAAGTTAGCTACCAAGTCATCACAGGACCTAACTCGATCTCTAATAGAATTATACCATATCTTGACTTTACCAATAAATAAGTCGGATGCAGAAGCGCACAATTGAGTTTTAGATACATTTCTGGAAATACTTAATTCGAGAACATTCTCCAAGAAGGAATTCAAGGACGTTGACTCACCATCATATTTAAGATTCCATAAGTAGACTGGGACCGTCTTAGGTGTATCCCTAGGTACAGGTACGCATGAGGATTGTGGCAATATATTTCCCACCTCTTCATTATCATCATCATTCTCTGAACTCTCTTCTTCTGAGGTAGAAGATTCCTCATCATCAACACTTGTCGAGGACAACAAATTGGCCAATTCCAGAGGACTATGAGTTTGAGAAAGACGCTTGTACTTCCTTGCTTTATGCTGTAAAGTTGAGTGAAGACCTAAAATTGACACAATTGTAGCGGACCGTTGACCTGTTTTCTCATCACTATCAGGCTTGCTACGATCTGCTCTACGATAGGCGTGCCACAACTTAGACGATATCTTTAAAAACTCTCCGAAGTATCAGCAAAATTCTTGACAAGTTCTTCAATTTCTGTTATTTTATTTTTAAGTGCTTTAAAATCGGTTGCGAAGTCATACGGATATGTGGGGTAAGTTAAAACTGATCCACTTTTTTCTACTTTTAATAACTGACGTAGGGTGTTGCGCATCTCTGCTACAGTAGTTTCCTCAGTGACCTTTATTCCTCTAAAGGTGAGTTCGTACTCAAATTCGTCTCGATCCAAACGGTTCACCTCCATTTTCATCGTCATGTTACAGTAGTATTCCTAATTTCTCACAAATTTTAATTAACAGTCTGTTATAAGCTGTATTCCAGAATAGCACTAGAGTAAACAATATCACACTAAGGTAGCACTGTAGTCACACTACACTAGTTTATTTTAGTAATTATTATTTTTTTTACACACACATTTTTTTTTATAACTAACCCTTGTTCAATTTTCAGACACAAAAAAATCGATATCACCCCCGTTTAGGTAAGTATAATTGGCGAGAAAAAAATATACACCAAAATATTTAACGAAAAGCGGTAACAACTACTCAGTGTACCAAAATAAACGAATGGGCTTCCAAGAAAAAAGATATGCAAAACAAATGGTTTGTAATTACTAGATCAAAAGAGCTAGAAAACAATCCCTAGAAGACAAAACAGGATAAGAAGGCAAAAAATCAAAAAAGGAAAATTCCTTAAATTTAGGGAAATTTGAAAAATGGCAACACTGTACGCGTTATGGCCCCACGTGGGGCGCCAAATAAATTTTACCACCTATCTGAACTATAGGGGGGTTCCAGCCTCCTATAAACAGAAGCGGTAAGGTGGTAAACTTTACGGAATGCTAGGCCAGCCGCAAGTCGGGAGTGGTCGTGCGGTTCAAGTACAATAAACCGTAAAATATCAGGGCGCCAATAACCTAAGAAAATACCCAATAAAGGTAAAGTTGTCCCTTATCAATCGCGTAATACTATATTCAATATAAAAATAATCAGTAGCACCATTCGTGATCACGGCCGGTTTACATAGTACATCAGTACCAATAATTAGAAATTACCAACATAGTTACTAGTTAGGCATGTACCCAAAATAAGCTAAATAATAAACTTAAATATGCCGCAGAACCCAAATGTCTTTTCCCTGTTTTTTTTCTCTTTTTAAATACCGATTAAACATTACTTTACACTATTATGGAATAATACACTTGACACAATCTAATAATGTTACTCTTACCGACTTATGTAAATAAATAAATATTTAATTCGAACAATACACCCATGTCTTTTTAAATAGTTAACTGCATTAATAAATTTTTGGGGAGCGCCATAATACATACATTGGGGACAGTACAGACAGAAGTTACTTGGGTGCCTGGGATGTGTTCATCAAGCACAACAAAAGAAGGTCATATTTCCTCCGATGCCGATGGTAGCAGCTACGGGAAGAACCAACAGCACACCACAGTCGACACCAAACACCATAGGAACAAAAAGTGGGATTGTTACCAAAGATGAACCCCCACCAAGGTGGAACGCCTTTACAAGGTGAACTTCGGGATAAAATAACACCGGGGAAAAACCCTAAAATGTGCGAAAAACGGTTTTACAAATTATAGAATATAGGTTTTAGTTTTCTTGTCCTCTTTGTTTTTGTTTTTATCATCATATTATTATTATTATTATTATTATTATTATTATTATTATTATTATTATTATTATTGTTATTATTGTTATTATTATTATTATTATTATTATTATTATTATTATCATTTTCAGAGAAATATTTGGTTATTCAATTAAAATTAATCACTAGAACATTTAACCAAAACAAATACACATATTTTTTTTTTCTCTTCATACTTACACACTATCTTGTGTGGTTATCGAGTGGTTGGTATGTGTGAAGCTGGAGGGTTAAAATTCACTGAAGTAGAAGGAGCTTTTAGAAGTAGATGGTGTTTGGTTTTCCCATCTAAAAGAAAATTAGTCCATCTAAGCAATTTTCCGCGCATTTCGCATTGAAATAACGGGAAATCTATGAATACATTAAAGAAAGAAAAAAACGTAACGACTTACTTGACTTCCACGCCGTTGAATTGGAAAATCTGCTCTTGGGTCCAGCATTTCAAGCCGAGTAGTGCGTAAAACGACAAAACGAGCCGAAACTCACACTACACTAATACTTTCTAGGCAATTTATCCCTTAAAACTGAAGGAGGCAAGAAAAATACCAATAGTTCCAGAAAGTAGCAGCATCTCTCCTATCTCGAGCGCGGTCAAGGAGAAAAATGGCCGATACACCGTTCCCTTCGTACGGTAGTACCCAGAAAGGTACAAATGCTATGGCGGGAAAATAATCTAATCGTGAATCACCAAAGAAGACCCATCGAGTAAAATTGAATTCACCAAAACATGCAGCATCCCCAAAAATAAACGTTTACATCAATATTTTCTTGAATGTTCGTATAAATAGCCGTAATTTTTTAAATTAACGATATTTTCAACTAAATGTCAAGTATCACGGTAGCCATTAATTATACCGACAGTAATATTGGAGGGGATAACAATTTTAGTCTTCACCCTTGGAATGAACGAAGTTCCCAGAGCCATTCTGGGAGATCGAAGTGTGAAAAACCTTAAGTGATCTATTCGTCTTTAAGATGCATTAAAAGCGACCTTATTAATCATGTAATACAGAACAATAAAGGTTCAGTCGAAGTTCGCATAGCCGACCGACCGAGGGCAGGTCACTTTTATTCGAATGTCGCGGCCTAAGGAGCCAGTCGTTACCTAGTAATAATTGTTATTAAATGTGTTTGTGCAATTGACCTTACAAGTTTTTCTTATGGATACACCTAACAGGAAAGTATCTTTGAGAAAACTAACTTAAGCTAAGTATTGTGGTCTATATGTTTAATTAAGATACATATTTATGACAAATTCACGAAAGTTTCAATGAAGTTTGTTAGACCCAAAAAAGCTTGATCATGTTTTATCCGTTAAAGTTGCTAAATGAACATGACTGTTGGCATTTTGGCTTGTCACTGATATCCATATTGTGTGCTACTTAGCGCAACTACTTATAAAAAAAATTGTTTCCGTTTTTTATGACGGCATCCTACGCCAGAACCTGTATAGAGTGTGGAAGGGCCAAACTAGCTCCGTTAGAAAAATTCAAGATATTTTTAAAGTTTATCAGACAAAACAGTGTTTTTGAAGACTATGAAGAAGACTTTCAGTGTCCTTTTTGAATGCATTTTTTTTTTATAAATTTTATAACCCTCAATTTTGTGTTTGATTAATTTTACTTGTCTTATAGACTCTAAATGGTGGTTTCTCTGTGCTAAATTTACATATTTTAGGTTTACATAATTTCGATCTCTCAGATTGGCTCAGAGAACCACTGTGCGTCGTCGCGGTACGAAATCTGCCAGCGCAGGATCTGGTCGTACGAACGGTAGTATTCCGGTACTACCCAAGGCAGGAGTTTGCTTGGCCGGCCAATTTTAACACGATGGCGTGCTCTCCATATACGTCGGATGGCAGGACCGTAATGAATGCTAGAAATTCTTATTTAATTTTTAATACCCCAAAACTGCTGATCGTACCAATACGTCTAATCAAAAGCCTATAAAAAAATATATTATCCTAATACATGTACCAATATGCAATATATAGAATATATACAGTAAATAATTCCTGGCAAACTTGGACCGTTACAAGGTAAAAAACTGTAAACTATATAAAAGTTACACACTTTTTGTCCTTCATTTCAGGATCCTTAGGGCGTGGAGAAAATAAACTATTATTACAGTCAAAATCGATCGTGTAAAGTACAATGACGTTGGTGCCGGCGGAGGGAAAACTTTCAGTTAGCCAGTTGTTTTTACTGAAGTCACACAAGGTTTGAGAAAGACGGCGTCGCAACAATCTCTCAGCCGGCACCAATGTCATTGTACTTCGCACGATTGATTTTGACTCTACGATCACTAATATTATACCCATCGACACTACAATACCAAGGATGAGACTCTATATAAAAACTAAATTTCGTTTAGCGCACTCGGTACTTCCCTTTTAGCGACACGAATTTCACGTGCACAAACTACCCTGTGTAACCCGCGACTGGTTTTGCCAGGAGCGCTACCGTTACCACCGAAATAAGAAGGCAAATTAGCTTGGAGCGTGACGGCACGTGAGTAGGCCAAGGTACAGACGTATATGGAGTATGCGCTAGTTTAGTATTTTTTTAGCAGTTTTAACAATTAGATGCTGAAAATTGTTATACAGGTTGCTCCTTCATAGATTTTACATAGTTTAGTTTATAATTCTCTACAATTTTGATATGAAATAATATGATTTCAGTGAAAAAATGACACAGTATTACGCTGCCGACAGTTTTACGCTTCCCGAGGGTAATGGCGCTACGGGCTTAGGCGAGAGGCGTGCAACGGCAGACGGGGGATTTACAGCGCGATAAGCAAGTGACTATACTATTTAGAATATCTCAATGCCATAGGTGAGAATTTTCGTTCTGTAAGAAATTCACAATATTGTGTGTGGTACAGAACCTTCTATGCGGGAGCCGAACTCGCAATTGACCTGTTTTTTTTATTTCACATAATCAGGGCTACGCCCATGACAACCTGCAAATTTCAACGATTTAGTCCTAGTAGTTAAGAAGGTCAGGTGGGTACATTTCAAAATAATTTCCCACTGGTCATCAAATAATAGCAGTTGGCGACATATAAACAAGCACTGTTTGTAAAATACCAATTCCGGCGTCTTTATATTACTGCAAACGATAACAGATAAATACTAATATTTATTAAAAATAAATTATAGTTCACAAAACTTAAAAACACGCTTTTATGAGTAGCGCACTAAAAATTTAAAAATAATTATTTTCCTTTTATATCTGTACAAGTTAACAGAAAACCGCGGTGTGCAGTGCACGTATCGTGCAGAAAGTAAAGCAACTTAACAAACTGCGCCTCCCTTTACATACCCTTGCCCTTGCTTAACTTGTACAGCTATAAAACATTTGGTCTTTAAATAGGTAATTAAATTTAAAAGCGTAGGGCGCACTTACTTATATAGCGGTCTAGGCATACACTACATTGTGTTTATTATACCTAGACCGCTATATAACTGCACCCTACGCATTTAAATTTAATTACCTAATTAAAGACCAAATGTTTTATAGCTGTACAAGTTAAAAGAAAACCGGGGTGTGCGGGGTAAAGGGAGGCGCAATTTGTAAGCTGCTTTACTTTCCGCACGATGCGCGCACTGTGCACCCCGGCTTTCTGTTAACTACCTATAAAAGGAAAATATGTATTTTGAACTTTTTAGTGCGCTACTCATAAATGCGTGTTTTTTAGTGAATTAGGTCTGGAACATACCGTGCCTAAAATAAAACAATTTTTTTATTATCGACCTTACACAAAAAGTTCCTATATCTTCATAAAAAGTTCTACATTATAAAAAGGCATGGTTATTCAAACACTTGATGTAGGACAATACAGGGTGGCTCAAAAAGCTAAAATTCACAATTTAAATTTAAACTTTTTAGTCACCCTGTATGCTCTAGATAAAATTTTTGCTAACCATGTTCTTTTTTCATAATGTAGAACTTTTTATGAAGATATACTTTGTTTTGTAAAAGCGCTATTAAAAAATTAATTTTATTGTTGGGACTTCCTGTATGTTCCAAACCTAATTCACTAACATAAAAAATTAACTCTAGTAGGTACATTTGCAGTGGCAGGTTCCCTTTAAATAACGATTCTGTCATTTTAGCTTCACGTGGATTAGGACTTTTACATTTTTGCGCCACCCTGTATGCACCAGATCAAATTTTTTAATGGCAGTGCTTTTTTCTCACGATGCAGAACTTTTTATAAAGAGACACTTTTTTTCGCAAATTCAATAATAAAAAATTTTCCATTTCGAAGACATGCTGTATATTATTTTTTAATAAAAAAAAATATTATTGTATTGCCACCGGAATTGCATAAGTTTGCAAAGTTTCAAATCGATACGACAATTCCAAGTGGGTGAAAAGTGAGTTCCATTACAATGTTACAAGTTAAGCGAATAAAAGGGTGTTAAAAAGACAAATTTTTTGTTTATTTCAAATTAATAGTCCTTTAACTTTCCACTTGCTGCGTATACAGTCAAACTCATATACTAACTAAATGCAGTTTTTGTAAACCGAATTTGCAAAAATACTTATTTTTTACACCTGCTGCCCCGTGGCGGATTTAGGGGGAGGGGTGTAGGGGGCGCGCGCCTCCCTAGAGCCTTATAGAAAAACGATTTCAATAGCGAATTTTATAAAAATAAATACTGTGACATAAACAGTAACCATTTCTACATATTCCACAAAAAAAATTATAAACAAAAACAAATATTTTGCCGTCTATATAAGGTCTTTGAAATGAATTATACCAAAAAAATATGAATAATAGATCAATACTAATATGTAATATAAAAAATGCAAGCCTTTTTTGGCATTTTTGATTTACCTGCTCTTAAATTGTCTCTGAAAACATTCCCTACACATCTTACTGCGATCTTATCAAAATTTGCGTCGGATAGTTTAGGCTTCTAAACGAAACAAATTTAACCCAATTTTTTTTTTCAAAAAACAACACAAGTAAATTTTTTTCAAAACAGCTTTTCCGAAAATGGATTGCCGAAATTTTTCAAAAATATTTTCTCGAAAACATATTTCGAATCTAAATTTTTTGAAAAATGTCCTGATCGTTTTTCAAAGATGCTTTTTAGAATACGGATTTATGAAATATTTGGATTTTTTTCCAAAATCCCGTATTTCGAAAGTACTTTTTTAAAAAAAATGTTTCCTAACAAATAATTTTTAAAACCGGTACCCTTTTCGAAAACAATATTTTGGAAAATTAAATTAAGCACTCTAGTAGCTTGAAACATCTTAAAGAAAAAAAAAACAAAAAAAGATACTGAACACACCCAAAACGAACCTTTTTTGGGTTTGATCAGGTTTCCTTACGTTTGGTACGCTACTTTCTCGAAAATTACTTTTTCAAAAAACCGTTGCTTGAAAAAATTAATACTATCCAAAAAAATGGAAAAAGTGTTCTTTGTAAAAATGTATCATGCATAAATAAAAAAAATGCTACAATATTTACATTTTCATATTAATCAAACAATTTGTCTAGTCGCGTGTAAGCTAAGATGACCTACTCTTCTAGCTGTTTCTTTTTCAAGAAATATCTTTTTTGATGTTAAATAAGTAAATTGTTTCGAAAAACAGCTTCTTCGAAAATATATTTTTTTAAAAAGAACCTTTTAAAAATATATTTCTCACAAATATATTTTTTAGAAAACATAGGGTTTCTAAATTTAAATACTGAACTCCAATGACTTTGAAAATGTCATTAAAAAAATGACAAAAAGATCCTAAACTAACCTTTTTTATGTTTGGTCAGGTTTACGTTTCCTTGTATTTGCTATGTTACTCTGTAATAAATTACTTTCCAAAAAGTGTTGTTTTTTTTTAATATGAATATTCGAAGTCTTTTTGGAAACAGTGTTTAAAAAATGTTCTTTCTAAAAGCACTAAAATTTAGTTTCAAGAGGTGGTTAAAAAAAATCGAAGTTGGTTTCAGAAAAACAAAATTTTAAAACATCCCTAGTTTTTCAATATCTGCATTATTGAAAAAGTTCTGTTTTCGAGAAAACATATTTTAAAAAAAATGTGTTTCCGAAAAATTTTCGTATTTTAGTCCAAATGGACAGAAGGTATAAGTAAATTTTAAAATTGCTACAATATTGGTAAGTTAGCATAAAAAACCGTTCTGTTTTCGCAAGAACAGGTTTAGATATTTCGTCCATTATGAAATAGTGTACATTTCTTAGAACCCTAAACAATAAAGAAGGAATGTCGCACTTGAGATTGCCCGTTTGTTTTTGTGTTCTGTACTTTTGTGTACCTCGAAGTGGTAGACGAAATTCTAAATCCGTCCCTGCTGCTGCCGAACGCAACTCGACTCAGCCGCCCGCCACTGAAGCTTGAAGGTCGGCTAGCCAATTCGTATTTTGTGCTATAGCCAAACCGATAGAAGATTTCATATTTCACTCGGATTGCAATATTAAAATACTGTGAGGCCGCCACCTCTCGGGTCTAATGTCGCGACGGAGTAAAAGTGTTACGACATTATTTTTCTCTCTCTTTTTAAAATATAGAATGGAATGAGACTCGATGTATTCGAAGCGCGGCGTTTCATGTCATAGGAGAGGACCATTTTTAAACTGACCAATAGCAAAAGGTATCCCATAAAATCTCCCCAGGTCAGCCCATCTAGATGTACATATATTATTGGTATGGGATACCTTTACGTAACTCAAGTAACATCACTGATAAAAAGGATCATTTGTTTTAATAGAATATGACATTCACTCAAACGAATGATTCTTTTGATATATGCCAAATGAATGAGGAATTTAAAATAAGAAATACATTTCTTTGGCTCAGATTCAATTTATTTGTTTGACCCAGAAGAATATGAATTTACACAGAATGCATCCTTTATCTAGGAAAGTAGCAAGTAAGAGAATAGGGATTTATGCCAAAATATGATGCACTCCAGGCAAATGAATGTATAACATCGAGCTAATTGGTGCAAATTCCGTTCTTTGTTTTAAAATAATCGTACACTGATAAAACAGGACTACTTGTGGGAAAAGAATTGCTTCTTTTGCCAATTTTGTTCTTAGGACAAAGGAAATTTATCGGACAGAAAGATACCACTCTTCGGCCAAACACACATCGGTATTTAAAACCAGTCCCAAGTTCTCTTGGGATTTAATTCTATCAAGCTGAAAGAAATTCATTTAAACTAAAAGCTTTCCCACCATAGTTACTCTATGATCTTCTATCAAATTCAAAATTCTCTTCTTAAAGAACCCAAGCATTTGGCAACCAACATAACCGACGAGGCATACACTGATAAAACAGGACTACTTGTGGGAAAAGAATTGCTTCTTTTGCCAATTTTGTTCTTAGGACAAAGGAAATTTATCGGACAGAAAGATATCACTCTTCGGCCAAACACACATCGGTATTTAAAACCAGTCCCAAGTTCTCTTGGGATTTAATTCTATCAAGCTGAAATAAATTCATTTAAACTAAAAACTTTCCCACCATAGTTACTCTATGATCTTCTATCAAATTCAAAATTCTCTTCTTAAAGAACCCAAGCATTTGGCAACCAACATAACCCACGAGGCCTAGTGCCCTAAGCCATCGTGCAAACTCGTTTTTAACGAATCGCGCGAACGTCATTCATGGTAAGAATCCCGGAATATCAGTGGTTGAAACCTGTTATATTTTCTTTGATCAGTTAGATGGAACTGGAAGCATTTGAGTATTGGGTTAAATAGTTGGTGTTTAGACCATTTGTGGCCATAATTTGACGGTAAGTAAATGCAAGAATATTCTTCGATAATTTAGTAGACTAGTTAATTAAGAATTGAGAGGTTTATGCGATGCACATGTTAGACTCTACAGAATTTACAAAACCTAGACATTTATTTTAACCTTACACATTATTTATGACTAATTATTTCCAAAAAGCTCATTCGGTACTTGCGACAAAACAACTCCTATAATTTCAAAAAAAAATTACCATAATTATTGAACTTCTTTGTAAATACTTCAGGGTAGGAAATAAAAATGGCGATATCTTTCTGCAAAACCGCGGCACTTGTTACCAAAGAATACAACCTTCTTACAAGATATTATGTCTTAAACTGAAAACCCACGGGTTGGTTGATAAAAGATTAAGATTTTCTATTGATGCGTATTTCCTTTGAGTTAAGACACGCTGCAAATCTGCCAAGATTTGCAGCGTGTCTTAACCACACCACTTTTTTCACCACTCAAGAAAATTTTCCGTCTGTCCCTTATAGTTTTCGGGATACTTTCATCACCAATTTAGGAGACACTGTTAGCTATACAATTTTTACTTACAGCTTCGCTCGTATGAAATACGAATGTGGACGAAATTACGGTCTCTAGTTTTTCAAAAGTTATTAATTTATTGTTTTCTTATTTTCTGACAAGATTAGAACAAAGAATTAATGAAGTTGAGATATTGAAATGTACCACTGAAGAGCAGATCAATTCAATACAAAACATAGGCTTCCGGCTTCAGCGAGGCATCAAAAGTTTGGATGAGTGCAGCTCAGGTGAAAATGTAAGCAAATTAATGTTAAATACCAGACAGTTGCGAGTATTTTAACTTATTTTATTCTTATTATCTTCCGACACGTTTTTATAATGTTGCTGTCTTTTGCTACGTTACCTACTTTATCGTAAATAATAATAAATAATAATTATAAATGGTTAGTTTTTGGGATATATCAGTTTTAAAATATTTTGTTTGTTATGCGATTTGTTAGTTCTCATAAGCAAATATCATTTGTTGTAATAGCGTCAGCAAAAAACACAGGTGTTTCTGTTTTAAATATATTTAATATTAAAATAATTCATTGTTTTCTTGTTCCCTGTACGACATTTTATTTAATACATACGTTTTAGGTAGGTAACTAATAAAATAAAAAAACTACTGAGTTTAAATTAATGTTCCTATATTTTGCAAGTTAATTGAAGTTAAACATAATATCATTAAAATGCTATTCAAATTAGGAAAACTCCAGGAAAAGGCATACATCCTTCTAGTATACACTTCTGATTTTAATTTAGTCTATAACTACACTTTTGAAACATCCCTTATTATAGGATTTTAAACGAGATAATTATTCTCTTTACCCAAAGTAACAGTTTATAGACAAGTCTTACGAAACTTCTAACAAATGACTTAATTTTTAGAGCTAAAGTTATGGAGATCTTAAACTGAAAAATTGATTTTATATTAAAAGAATTAATCTTTTGACTCAAATGTACGATAATCTTAAGATAAGAAATTCAATTTGCAACAAAAGGCTTAGTCTCTTTACTTAAGTTCAAGATGATCTTAAAATAAGGGATAGAATTTGTAACAATTAAATCAAGTTTGTGGCTCAAATCTACGATTATTTTAAAACAAAGAACGGAATTTGCACCAATTTGCTCGATGTTATGCGTTCATGTGCCCGGAGTGTATCATATTTTGGCATAAATCCCTATTCTCTTACTTGACAGTTTACTACTTTCCTAGATAAAGGATTGTAAATTCATATTCTTCTGGGTCAAAGAAATAAATTGAATCTGAACCAAAGAAAAGTATTTCTTATTTTAAATTCCTCATTCATTTGGCATATATCAAAAGAATCATTCGTTTGAGGAAATGTCATATTCTATTAAAACAAATGATCCTTTTTATCAGTGTAGTGCCCTAAGCCATCGTGCAAACTCGTTTTTAACGAATCGCGCGAACGTCATTCATGGTAAGAATCCCGGAATATCAGTGGTTGAAACCTGTTATATTTTCTTTGATCAGTTAGTTGGAACTGGAAGCATTTGAGTATTGGGTTAAATAGTTGGTGTTTAGACCATTTGTGGCCATAATTTGACGGTAAGTAAATGCAAGAATATTCTTTGATAATTTAGTAGACTAGTTAATTAAGAATTGAGAGGTTTATGCGATGCACATGTTAGACTATACAGAATTTACAAAACCTCATTTATTTTAACCTTACACATTATTTATGACTAATTATTTCCAAAAAGCTCATTCGGTACTTGCGATAAAACAACTCCTAGGGGAGACCGGTGACAATTGTAACAAGTGTCAATTGTAACATTCAGTATACCTCCGCCCTCCGCTGGATTATCGCGAACCGAGTTACACATGCATGATCAACGGTTGTTGACAGATCTTTCTTTAGAGTGTTAGTTGCTTTAAGAATTCTGATGAATACTGTTGTTACGAGCTGAAACGTGACTTTCAATACGAAAAGTAAGTATTTATTTTTATTTTCTTTTGTAAATAATTTCGTAACCATATTTTCAATACATATTTAAAGTATACCACTGAAATGTGGATAATATTGACTATATAATCTTATAATCACTTTAGGAATTAGATTACATAGTTTAATAATGTAAACAAATCATATATGTCCTTTGGTGTCAATTGTAACATGAATAAAGGTGACGATTGTAACATGTTACAAGTGAAACCATTGTAAAAAGTGTGTATCATCATAATGTATCTTTATAGAACGCTTTACAATATGAAACCAAACATTTGTGGAGACCTCATACCGTGCATACGGAAGAAAAAATACTCGTATATTAACTTAAAATTAATAATTTGTAAATTTTTCCCATAAGAGTCTAAGCCAAAAATATTGAGTTAAAACAGTCTTCTTCCGCGCGAACGATATATTTAACTCAGGTGAAGAGTAAGGTATTTTAGTAATGTTAACATACCCACGTTTCTTATCTAACATTTTTCATTTTAAAAGAATATTTTACTTTGCATTTGTGTATTTTCAAATATTGATATTTATATTTTAATAGAAGTTACTAATACAGATTGTTACGAATTTGTTGTGTTTTTTTTGGTATATTTTTGTCGACTTTAACAACAGAAAAAAACTACTTTTTTATTTGTGTAACTCTTTGTTTATTTTTTAATGTCATTATTTGTATTCAAATAGGATATTTAAAATAAAATATAATATGTTTGTACCTACTGTTACTACTGACACCTGTGTCCGTTACAATTGCCACCAGTCGGGTGTCAATTGAAACACTTGTCATTGACTTGAATTATATGTTCTAAACAAGAAACTAGATATTTTTTCTACATTCTAAATTTATTAGGTTACTTACAAAGCTCGGGGACATCCTCAAAAAAAAAATCAATAAATTAGAACTGACAGGTAAGGTTGTAAAAAATCACATGTGTTTTTTGTTACAATTGTCACCGGTCTCCCCTATAATTTCAAGAAAAAATTACCATAATTATTGAACCTCTTTGTAAATACTTCAGGGTAGGAAATAAAATGGCGATATCTTTCTGCAAAACCGCGGCACTTGTTACCAAAGAATACAACCTTCTTACAAGATATTATGTCTTAAACTGAAAACCCACGGGTTGGTTGATAAAAGATTAAGATTTTCTATTGATGCGTATTTCCTTTGAGTTAAGACACACTGCAAATCTGCCAAGATTCTCTTTTTCACCACTCAAGAAAATTTTCCGTCTGTCCCTTATAGTTTTCGGGATACTTTCATCACCAATTTAGGACATACTGTTAGCTATACAATTTTTACCTACAGCTTCGCTCGTATGAAATACGAATGTGGACGAAATTACGGTCTCTAGTTTTTCAAAAGTTATTAATTTACTTTTTTCTTATTTTCTGACAAGATTAGAACAAAGAATTAATGAAGTTGAGATATTGAAATGTCCCACTGAAGAGCAGATCAATTCAATAATACAAAACATAGGCTTCCGGCTTCAGCGAGGCATCAAAAGTTTGGATGAGTGCAGCTCAGGTGAAAATGTAAGCAAATTAATGTTAAATACCAGACAGTTGCGAGTATTTTAACTTATTTTATTCTTATTATCTTCCGACAAGTTTTTATAATGTTGCTGTGTTTTGCTAAGTTACCTACTTTATCGTAAATAATAATTATAAATGGTTAGTTTTTGGGATATATTAGTTTTAAAATATATTGTTTGTTATGCGATTTGTTAGTTCTCATAAGTAAATATCATTTGTTGTAATAGCGTCAGCAAAAAACACAGGTGTTTCTGTTTTAAATATATTTAATATTAAAATAATTCATTGTTTTCTTGTTCCCTGTACGACATTTTATTTAATACATACGTTTTAGGTAACTAATAAAATAAAAAAACTACCGAGTTTAAATTAATGTTCCTATATTTTGCAAGTTAATTGAAGTTAAACATAATATCATTAAAATGCTATTCAAATTAGGAAAACTTCAGGAAAAGGCATACATCCTTCTAGTATACACTTCTGATTTTAATTTAGTCTATAACTACACTTTTGAAACATCCCTTATTGTAGGATTTTAAACCAGATAATTATTCTCTTTACCCAAAGTAACAGTTTATAGACAAGTCTTACGAAACTTCTAACAAATGACTTAATTTTTAGAGCTAAAGTTATGAAGATCTTAAACTGAAAAATTGATTTTATATTAAAAGAATTAATCTTTTGACTCAAATGTACGATAATCTTAAGATAAGAAATTGAATTTGCAACAAAAGGCTTAGTCTCTTTACTTAAGTTCAAGATGATCTTAAAATAAGGGACAGAATTTGTAACAATTAAATCAAGTTTGTGGCTCAAATCTACGATTATTTTAAAACAAAGAACGGAATTTGCACCAATTAGCTCGATGTTATGCGTTCATGTGCCCGGAGTGCATCATATTTTGGCATAAATCCCTATTCTCTTACTTGACAGTTTACTACTTTCCTAGATAAAGGATTGTAAATTCATATTCTTCTGGGTCAAAGAAATAAATTGAATCTGAACCAAAGAAATGTATTTCTTATTTTAAATTCCTCATTCATTTGGCATATATCAAAAGAATCATTCGTTTGAGGAAATGTCATATTCTATTAAAACAAATGATCCTTTTTATCAGTGTAGATTGGAGCCACAAACTTGATTTAATTGTTACAAATTCTGTTCCTTATTTTAAGATCATCTTGAACTTAAGCCAAGAGACGGAGCCTGTTGTTGGAAATTCAATTTCTTATCTTAAGATTATCGTAAATTTGAGTCAAAAGATTAATTCTTTTAATATAAAATCAATTTTTTTCTTTAAGATCACCATAACTTTAGCTCTAAAAATTAAGTCATTTGTTAGAAGTTTCGTAAGACTTGTCATGTAAGACTGCTACTTTGAGTAAAGAGAATAATTATCTCGTTTAAAATCCTATAATAAGGGATGTTTCAAAAGTGTAGTTATCGCCTAAATTAAAATCAGAAGTGTATACTAGAAGGATGTATGCCTTTTAATGGAGTTTTCCTGATTTGAATAGCATTTTGATGATATTATGTTTAACTTGCAAAATATAGGAACATTAATTTAAACTCAGTAGTTTTTTTATTTTATTAGTTACCTAAATCGCATCTATTAAATAAAATGTCGTACAGGGAACAAGAAAACAATGAATTATTTTAATATTAAATATATTTTATTTAAAACAGAAACACCTGTGTTTTTTGCTGACCGTTATTACAACAAATGATATTTACTAATGAGAACCAACAAATCACATAACAAACAAAATATTTTAAAACTAATATATCCCAAAAACTAACCATTTATAATTATTATCTATTATTATTTACGATAAAGTAGGTAACGTAGCAAAAGACAGCAACATTATAAAAACGTGTCGGAAGATAATGAGAATAAAATAAGTAGATACGTAAAATACTCGCAACTGTCTGGTATTTAACATTCATTTGCTTACATTTTCACCTGAGCTGCACTCATCCAAGCTTTTGATGCCTCGGTGAAGCCGCACTGATAAAAAGGATCATTTGTTTTAATAGAATATGACATTTCCTCAAACGAATGATTCTTTTGATATATGCCAAATGAATGAGGAATTTAAAATAAGAAATACATTTCTTTGGTTCAGATTCAATTTATTTCTTTGACCCAGAAGAATATGAATTTATAATCCTTTATCTACACTGATAAAACAGGACTACTTGTGGGAAAAGAATTGCTTCTTTTGCCAATTTTGTTCTTAGGACAAAGGAAATTTATCGGACAGAAAGATACCACTCTTCGGCCAAACACACATCGGTATTTAAAACCAGTCCCAAGTTCTCTTGGGATTTAATTCTATCAAGCTGAAAGAAATTCATTTAAACTAAAACCTTTCCCACCATAGTTACTCTATGATCTTCTATCAAATTCAAAATTCTCTTCTTAAAGAACCCAAGCATTTGGCAACCAACATAACCCACGAGGCCTAGTGCCCTAAGCCATCGTGCAAACTCGTTTTTAACGAATCGCGCGAACGTCATTCATGGTAAGAATCCCGGAATATCAGTGGTTGAAACCTATTATATTTTCTTTGATCAGTTAGTTGGAACTGGAAGCATTTGAGTATTGGATTAAATAGTTGGGGTTTAGACCATTTGTGGCCATAATTTGACGGTAAGTAAATGCAAGAATATTCTTTGATAATTTAGTAGACTAGTTAATTAAGAATTGAGAGGTTTATGCGATGCACATGTTAGACTATACAGAATTTACAAAACCTGGACATTTATTTTAACCTTACACATTATTTATGACTAATTATTTCCAAAAAGCTCATTCGGTACTTGCGATAAAACAACTCCTATAATTTCAAAAAAAAATTACCATAATTATTGAACTTCTTTGTAAATACTTCAGGGTAGGAAATAAAAATGGCGATATCTTTCTGCAAAACCGCGGCACTTGTTACCAAAGAATACAACCTTCTTACAAGATATTATGTCTTAAACTGAAAACCCACGGGTTGGTTGATAAAAGATTAAGATTTTCTATTGATGCGTATTTCCTTTCAGTTAAGACACACTGCAAATCTGCCAAGATTCTCTTTTTCACCACTCAAGAAAATTTTCCGTCTGTCCCTTATAGTTTTCGGGATACTCTCATCACCAATTTAGGACACACTGTTAGCTATACAATATTTACCTACAGCTTCGCTCGTATGAAATACGAATGTGGACGAAATTACGGTCTCTAGTTTTTCAAAAGTTATTAATTTATTTTTTTCTTATTTTCTGACAAGATTAGAACAAAGAATTAATGAAGTTGAGATATTGAAATGTCCCACTGAAGAGCAGATCAATTCAATAATACAAAACATAGGCTTCCGGCTTCAGCGAGGCATCAAAAGTTTGGATGAGTGCAGCTCAGGTGAAAATGTAAGCAAATTAATGTTAAATACCAGACAGTTGCGAGTATTTTAACTTATTTTATTCTTATTATCTTCCGACACGTTTTTATAATGTTGCTGTCTTTTGCTACGTTACCTACTTTATCGTAAATAATAATAAATAATAATTATAAATGGTTAGTTTTTGGGATATATTAGTTTTAAAATATTTTGTTTGTTATGCGATTTGTTAGTTCTCATAAGTAAATATCATTTGTTGTAATAGCGTCAGCAAAAAACACAGGTGTTTCTGTTTTAAATATATTTAAAATTAAAATAATTCATTGTTTTCTTGTTCCCTGTACGACATTTTATTTAATACATACGTTTTAGGTAACTAATAAAATAAAAAACTACTGAGTTTAAATTAATGTTCCTATATCTTGCAAGTTAATTGAAGTTAAACATAATATGATTAAAATGCTATTCAAATTAGGAAAACTCCAGGAAAAGGCATACATCCTTCTAGTATACACTTCTGATTTTAATTTAGTCTATAACTACACTTTTGAAACATCCCTTATTATAGGATTTTAAACGAGATAATTATTCTCTTTACCCAAAGTAACAGTTTATAGACAAGTCTTACGAAACTTCTAACAAATGACTTAATTTTTAGAGCTAAAGTTATGGAGATCTTGAACTGAAAAATTGATTTTATATTAAAAGAATTAATCTTTTGACTCAAATGTACGATAATCTTAAGATAAGAAATTGAATTTGCAACAAAAGGCTTAGTCTCTTTACTTAAGTTCAAGATGATCTTAAAATAAGGGACAGAATTTGTAACAATTAAATCAAGTTTGTGGCTCAAATCTACGATTATTTTAAAACAAAGAACGGAATTTGCACCAATTAGCTCGATGTTATGCGTTCATGTGCCCGGAGTGCATCATATTTTGGCATAAATCCCTATTCTCTTACTTGACAGTTTACTACTTTCCTAGATAAAGGATTGTAAATTCATATTCTTCTGAGTCAAAGAAATAAATTGGATCTGAACCAAGGAAATGTATTTCTTATTTTAAATTCTTCATTCATTTGGCATATATCAAGAGAATCATTCGTTTGAGGAAATGTCATATTCTATTAAAACAAATGATCCTTTTTATCACTGTAGGAAAGTAGTAAACTGTCAAGTAAGAGAATAGGGATTTATGCCAAAATATGATGCACTCCGGGCACATGAACGCATAACATCGAGCTAATTGGTGCAAATTCCGTTCTTTGTTTTAAAATAATCGTAGATTTGGGCCACAAACTTGATTAAATTGTTACAAATTCTGTCCCTTATTTTAAGATCATCTTGAACTTAAGTAAAGAGACTAAGCCTTTGTTGCAAATTCAATTTCTTATCTTAAGATTATCGTACATTTGTGTCAAAAGATTAATTCTTTTAATATAAAATCGATTTTTCATTTTAAGATCTCCATAACTTTAGCTTTAAAAATTAAGTCATTTGTTAGGAGTTTCGTAAGACTTGTCTATAAACTGTTACTTTGGCTAAAGAGAATAATTATCTCGTTTAAAATCCTATAATAAGGGATGTTTCAAAAGTGTAGTTATAGACTAAATTAAAATCAGAAGTGTATACTAGAAGGATGTATGCCTTTTCCTTGAGTTTTCCTAATTTGAATAGCATTTTAATGATATTATGTTTAACTTGCAAAATATAGGAACATTAATTTAAACTCAGTAGTTTTTTTATTTTATTAGTTACCTAAAACGTATGTATTAAATAAAATGTCGTACAGGGAACAAGAAAACAATGAATTATTTTAATATTAAATATATTTAAAACAGAAACAACTGTGTTTTTTGCTGACGCTATTACAACAAATGATATTTACTTATGAGAACTAATAAATCGCATAACAAACAAAATATTTTAAAACTAATATATCCCAAAAACTAACCTTTTATAATTATTATTTATTATTATTTACGATAAAGTAGGTAACGTAGCAAAAGACAGCAACATTATAAAAACGTGTCGGAAGATAATGAGAATAAAATAAGTAGATACGTAAAATACTCGCAACTGTCTGGTATTTAACATTAATTTGCTTACATTTTCACCTGAGATGCACTCATCCAAGCTTTTGATGCCTCGCTGAAGCCGGAATCCTATGCTTAGTATTATTGAATTGATCTGCTCTTCAGTGGGACATTTCAATATCTCAACTTCATTAATTCTTTGTTCTAATCTTGTCAGAAAATAAGAAAAAAATAAATTAATAACTTTTGAAAAACTAGAGACCGTAATTTCGTCTACATTCGTATTTCATACGAGCGAAGCTGTAGGTAAAAATTGTATAGCTAACAGTGCGTCCTAAATTGGTGATGAAAGTATCCCGAAAACTATAAGGGACAGACGGAAAATTCTCTTGAGTGGTGAAAAAGACAATCTTGGCAGATTGAGTGTCTTAACTCAAAGGAAATACGCATCAATAGAAAATCTTAATCTTTTATCAACAAACCCGTGGGTTTTCAGTTTAAGACATAATATCTTGTAAGAAGGTTGTATTCTTTTGTAACAAGTGCCACGGTTTTGAAGAAAGATATCGCCATTTTTATTTCCTATACCCTGAAGTATTTACTACTATTTACAAAGAAGTTCAATAATTATGGAAATATTTTTTTAAATTATACGAGTTGTTTTATCCCAAGTACCGAATGAGCTTTTTGTAAATAATTAGTCCTAAATAATGTGTAAGGTTAAAATAAATGTCCAGGTTTTGTAAATTCTGTATAGTCTAACATGTGCATCGCCTAAACCTCTCAATTCTTATTTAACTAGTCTACGAAATTATCAAAGAATATTCTTGCATTTACTCACCGTCAAATTATGGCCACAAATGATCTAAACACCAACTATTTAACCCAATACTCAAATGCTTCCAGTTCCAAGCAACTAACTGATCAAAGAAAATTTAACAGGTTTCAACCACTGTTACCACTGATATTCCGGGATTCTGACGTTCGCGCGATTCGTTAAAAACGAGTTTCCACGATGGCTTAGGGCACTAGGCCTCGTGGGTTATGTTGGTTTCCAAATGCTTGGGTTCTTTAAGAAGAGAATTTTGAATTTGATAGAAGATCATAGAGTAACTATGTTGGGAAAGTTTTTAGTTTAAATGAATTTCTTTCAGCTTGATAGAATTAAAGCCCAAGAGAACTTTGGACTGGCTTTAAATACCGATGTGTGTTTGGCCGAAGAGTGGTATCTTTCTGTCCGATAAATTTCCTTTGTCTTAAGAACAAAATTGGCAAAAGAAGCAATTCTTTTCCCATAAGTAGTCCTGTTTTATCAGTGCGGAAGCCTATGTTTTCTATTATTGAATTGATCTGCTCTTCAGTGGGACATTTCAATATCTCAACTTCATTAATTCTTTGTTCTAATCTTGTCAGAAAATAAAAAAAAAAATTAATAACTTTTGAAAAACTAGAGACCGTAATTTGGTCCACATTCGCATTTCATACGAGCGAAGCTGTAGGTAAAAATTGTATAACTTACAGTGCGTCCTAAATTAGTGATGAAAGTATCCCGAAAACTATTAGGGACAGAAACGGCTGAATGGAAAAAGTTTTAGACTGTTTTAATGCTAACTCAAAACCACTTGCGAAATAATGCCAGCTCTATATGCATCACCAATTGGGGACAAGCTGTACCTATAGCCTTAACTGTAACCCAGACTTCCAGATAACTAATCAAATCTGGACACACCTGAACCCACGAGAGCGCCTGATTATCTTAGTGTTAGACGCGACTAAAGCTGCGAGTAACAATTATATAGTCTGTGACAATTAAGAGCGTCAAATATATTCACCGGTGAAATAATTTTTCAAGTCCGTTCAGTAGTTTCTGAAATTTATTTTTTTGCGTGTTTAATGTGCGCGAAACCGTGAGTAACAGTTATATATGGTCTGTGATATTCAGGAAGTATGCACTATCCTCCAGGAAAAAATGTCTAAATACAGTCGGAAGTCGGACTTAAATTTTAGAAAAACCATCAGATTTTGATAAATTTTATCTAGCTTATTAAATTAAGGCCTTCTAGAGTAACGATGTTCTTTGATTTCTAATTATTTGCATAATATAACTAGTAAAAGTTTTAAAAAAAATTATCTTGAGTGGTGAAAAAGAGAATCTTGGCAGATTTGCAGAGTGTCTTAACTCAAAGGAAATACGCATCAATAGAAAATCTTAATCTTTGATCAACAAACCCGTGGGTTTTCAGTTTAAGACATAGTATCTTGTAAGAATGTTGTATTCTTTTGTAACAAGTGCCGCGGTTTTGAAGAAAGATATCGCCATTTTTATTTCCTACCCTGAAGTATTTACAAAGAAGTTCAATAATTTTGGTAATTTTTTTTTTAAATTATAAGAGTTGTTTTATCGCAAGTACCGAATGAGCTTTTTGGAAATAATTAGTCATAAATAATGTGTAAGGTTAAAATAAATGTCCAGGTTTTGTAAATTCTCTATAGTCTAACATGTGCATCGCATAAACCTCTCAATTCTTAATTAACTAGTCTACTAAATTATCAAAGAATATTCTTGCATTTACTTACCGTCAAATTATGGCCACAAATGGTCTAAACACCAACCATTTAACCCAGTACTCAAATGCTTCCAGTTCCAACTAACTGATCAAAGAAAATATAACAGGTTTCAACCACTGATATTCCGGGATTCTTACCATGAATGACGTTCGTGCGATTCGTTAAAAACGAATTTGCACGATGGCTTAGGACACTAGGCCTCGTGGGTTATGTTGGTTGCCAAATGCTTGGGTTCTTTAAGAAGAGAATTTTGAATTTGATAGAAGATCATAGAGTAACTATGTTGGGAAAGTTTTTAGTTTAAATGAATTTCTTTCAGCTTGATAGAATTAAATCCCAAGAGAACTTTGGACTGGTTTTAAATACCGATGTGTGTTTGGCCGAAGAGTGGTATCTTTCAGTCCGATAAATTTCCTTTGCCCTAAGAACAAAATTGGCAAAAGAAGCAATTCTTTTCCCACAAGTAGTCCTGTTTTATCAGTGATCTAATGCATATTGCTAAATAGAATATAATTTTATAAATATTCTATAAATTTATATCCACGGGTATGCGCTAGAAAAAAAAAGAATAATATAAAATTATTGAATGTCAATGACATTTTCATCAGTTTGGTAAAAAAGTATTTTGCAAAAGAAAAAATAAAATGAATAGTTAATACAGAGGTAGCAAGCTCATTTACTTCCAACTCCCCACATAATTGGAAATCGTGTACCGAGAAAGTGGGTACGCCACAAATACTCCCCTCTCTAAAAAAAATAATAATTATTGCAAAAGAAAATGATTTAGAGAGGTAAGTAAAGGGGCGCAAACCACTCACCAAATACTCGACTCGACTCCCTACAATAAATTTAAATCTTTTTCTAATCTTCTTTGTTCCTTGTAGATCTTTCCAACTTGTAGAAGTGGGTTCGTAGCCAAATGGTGGTAGTTCCTTGATTTCTGCCTTGGAGAACTGCCTGGAAAAATCCTTCTAGAGAACGGTCGTGGAAGATCTTCTATTTATTTCTTCTCAATGAGAATATTCGAATTTCTGTCTTGTTCTGCCAAACAATGTCGTAAAATTTTCTTGTTACTTTTCTGTCTGGGGTCACCAATTTCGGAGCCAGAAAGGTCATCAAGTCTTTTTTCTTCACTTGAAGTTAACCTGTTGACTAAAATTTCTTTAAGTTTTATATACATATCTGATTGTGGAGGGTTCGAAATAATGTCGTATATGTTTGACACTATTCCTAAAGGTAAGTTAGCGGTGACAAGGAAATATTTTGTTTTGTCCGAAGTGATACGTGCAACTGCAAATTGTGCCTCAATCTGACTAAACCAAATTTCTGGTTTTGTGATCCAGAAGGGTGGTAATTTAATGGATGAAATATTTTCGTTGTTAGTACTGACAGAACCATTACCCTGATTAGTAATGACAGGGTTGTCACCTATGTTTTCTTCTGTCATTTCAATGAAATTCAAAATAAAAAAAAAATTTTGCAAAAGGAAAAATAAAATGAATAGTTAATACAGAGGTAGCAGCTACCTCTGTATTAACTATTCATGTTATTTTTTCTTTCGCAAAATACTTTTTTACAAAACTGATGAAAATGTCATTGACATTCAATAATTTTATATTCTTCTTTTTTTTCTAACAACCTTGTTTTCATAACTACCAAAAGGTATTTCTACCAAACATTAACTAGTATAACAATAGTGAAATCGTGTACCGAGAAAGTGGGTACGCCACAAATACTCCCCTCTCTAAAAAAAAAATAAATAAAAAAATATTTTTACCAAATTTTAAATATTAACACAATTTAATGCAAGAGAAACTTTTTTTGAATTTTTATTCGAAATAACAGGTTCATCGTGCCCTGCCAAAAGGAAAGCAGGCTTAATTCGGTCTACGCTAACAACTACTTCGTTATTATCTTTAAAAATAACAAACGATTTTGGGTATTTTTTAATTACTTTAAACGGGCCCTCATATGACGGCGAAAGAGATGACTTTTTACCTTCTACTTTAATGAAAACATAATTGGAATTTTGTAGTTCATGACACACAAATGGTTTCTCCAGGTTATGACTATTAACTGCTGCTGGTTTTAAATTAGCAAAACACTCGCGAGTTATATAACTAAATAAGTCTTATCATTGTATACATTTCATAATGTTTGTTTATATTATCTTAGCTTATAAATAGGCTCACGCCCAGAAGCGAAGACACTTAATATTCTAACTTCAAGTAGTTAAGTCGTTACTCTGTTAAACTTATTCTTTTACCTTTGTAGTTTTTTAAATAAAATTGTTTTTAAAAACAAAGTGTAAGAAAAAAGTTATTTAACTGACGCAGTCGTACGGATTTTCGAAGACCAGCAAGTGCAAGTTTGGAAGCTGCATAGTGCAAATTTCCTGAGACAAGCAGTCTGGCCGTTGGTTTCAACCATTAGTCGAAAAATATCCACCTCCAACCACAACTGTATCTGGGCAAGAAAATTCACTGTTACACAAGGACAAACCCATTGTAAGTGATATTTTCCTTTCCACCCCTTTATTTTTATGTAAGATTGATTGGTACATGAAATTTTCCTAAAATTTATTACGCAAAAAGATTTATATATATTTTTTATTATTTTATTTATTATTAACAAAACAAAGTTTTATGAGCACTTTAGAATATAATAACGCTCAAGAAAATATTGAAGAAATTTTAACTCTTATAAACAATATTAAATTAGACGAAATGGCTACACTTACAGCAGCAAAAGAAATCGCTCACACCCTAAAAACATTTTCAGGCAAACCTGAACATCTTGAATTTTTCATAAATTCTATTGATAAATTTCACGATAGGTATTCTAATACTACAGATGACTCTCTAAAATAATTTGTGTTTGCTACTATTTGTTCAAAGATAATTAACGAAGCAGGCGATTACCTACTATGTCATCCCGAACTCACAACTTGGCCATTAATCAAGATTGACCTCAGACAAAAATTCGGTGACAAAATAAATAGGCATACTTTAGCACAACAACTAAACTTCTTAACCAGAAATAAAAACGAATCAATTTTAGAATTTTCAGACCGGCTTAAAATTTTAAAAAATAGAGTAGTCTTAAAAATAAACTCTGAAAATTTAATTCCTGCTACCAAAGCGGCTCTTATAGAACAAACGGAACAAACCGCGATAACTGTTTTGCTTGCTAATGTTAATAGTGAATTACGAACTCTTTTACTTATGCAAAAACCTCAAGACCTTGATGACACCTATAACACTATATTAAACCACACTATTATTGAACAACAAATTAACCATAGAGCACAAATGTTTAGAAATAACTATAACACCCAAACTTCAGCTCTCCCAAAACACAATCTGTCAAAACCTAAACCTTCTAATTTTCAATCCAATTACCTCCACAATCCCTACAATAATTGTAGTAGCTCCACACCTGGCATGAACGCTACCCATATCCAATATAATTCTCAAAATATGCAAAATCTTCCGTTTCCCAACCAACCTATTAGCATTCAACCTAGATACGTCCAGCACAAGTTTCCGACAAACCAACAAGTTTTCGGTAAACCAGCAAATGCTTTCCCCAAAAACAATTTCGAACGACCATTAGACACACCCAAACCAATGTCCGGCGTAAGCATCCAACCGAGACGAAGTGTCCAAAGACCATTCAATCAAAATCAAAATCCAAACATTAATACACGCCTAAACTTCTGGAGACAAAATCCGCATAAAAACCCTTTAGTCTTCACCGAAATTACTCATTTAGAAAACAACGATCACCCATATCCTCAGAACCCCTATCAAGAACATTTATACAGTGAAAACATAAACCAAGTCGACGACAATTACGATTATATCGAAAATGAAAACCTTGAACTGAATTACCCTAATGACTACGATTACCCACAACAAATTACATACGAAACTCATAGAAATCAGACAAACACATTCGATAACCCTGAACATTCTCCTAATTTCGAGATATGCGAAAATTTTCCAAACGTCGCCTCCCCAAAGGACAATCCTACTTAGACATTAACGCTTTTCAAAGTAACTCTCTACCATATATCGAAATTCAAAATCCACCATTAAAATTATTAATAGATACCGGCAGTCACACCTCTCTACTAAGACCTATAATTGCAGAACAAAACTTTCCCGACCAAATTTTCAACTCAAAACACACTCTAGTAACCTGTATAGGAAAAACCGATACCCATAATAAAATAAAAATCCCATTACTCCAAGAATTTAATGTTCCTACCGAACTAGAATTCATATTATTTAACTTTCATGATTACTTCGATGGTATTTTAGGATTAAAAGACCTAAGAAAACTTAATCTCAATATTGACTTAACAAACAACTGCTTATATAACCAACAGATAAACATTCCCTTATCTTACAGACAGGACTTTAACACACAAAAAGTCGAAATTCCAGCAAAGACCCGCATATTAAAACAAATATACACTACCCTACCTAACGGTACAGAACTATATATGCCCCATATAAAAAATCAACATTTTGAAATTCCACCATCACTTATAAAAGTCGACAAAAATCATGTTACCCTCGAAATAAAAAACCCTAACGACGAAAGTATAATAATACTCTTTAACCCACACGACATACAGCAAAAATGTGTCCCTTTTATTGAAAACGAAAACGAACTTTTTAACATCGAACAGATCGTTTCTGAAATAAATTTTATCTCCGAAGATACAGATCTCGAACCTGAAAACAATTTTTCCCTTATAAGATCTGACCATTTGAATGCCGAAGAAAAGAAACACCTTCAAAATTTACTTTATCAATTTCCAAACATTCTACACAAACCCCACGACAAACTAACCTTTACAAACCAAATTAAACACCAAATAAAAACATCCGACGAAATTCCAGTCCATTCCAAATCGTATCGTTATCCCTATGTACATAAAGAAGAAGTTCAAAGACAAATTAGCCAAATGCTAACAGATGGAATTATCAGACCTTCCTCCAGCCCTTGGTCATCACCTGTTTGGGTCGTCCCCAAAAAATTAGACGCCTCCGGCAAACAAAAATGGCGAATTGTTATCGATTACCGCAAAGTCAATGAAAAAACCATTGATGATAGATATCCTATCCCCAACATCACTGACATTCTCGATAAACTTGGCAGAAGTCAATATTTTACAACTCTCGATCTCGCCTCAGGATTTCATCAAATTGAAATGGATCCTTCTTCAATTCCCAAAACAGCCTTCAATGTAGAAAATGGACATTACGAATTTATTCGTATGCCCTTTGGCCTCAAAAATGCCCCAGCCACATTTCAAAGAGTTATGGACTACGAGACCTACAAGGAAAAATATGCTTAGTTTATATGGACGATATAATAATCTTCTCTACTTCTTTACAAGAACATATAAATAACTTAAAATTAGTATTCCAACATCTTCAAGACAACAATCTAAAAATCCAGCTAGACAAATCAGAATTTTTACAAAAAACAGTCGAATTCCTAGGACATGTAGTAACCCCTGATGGCATAAAACCCAATCCACGAAAAATCAAAACTATCTTGGACTTTCCAATCCCCAGAAACCCAAAAGAAATAAAATCTTTCCTTGGACTGATAGGCTACTACCGAAAGTTCATAAAAAATTTTGCCAAACTAACCAAGCCTTTAACAAATTGCCTAAAAAAGAATCACAAAGTGGAACACACCCGCGAATTTATAGAATCATTCGAAAAATGCAAACTTTTGTTGACAAATGACCCGATCCTACAACATCCAGACTTTTCAAAACCCTTTAATCTCACCACTGACGCTTCAAATTTCGCAATTGGAGCAGTGCTCTCACAAGGACCAATAGGAAACGATCTTCCTATCGCCTATGCTTCTCGTACTTTAAATCCCGCAGAATGCAATTATTCGACAATAGAAAAAGAACTTCTCGCCATAGTCTGGGCTACAAAATATTTCCGCCCCTATCTTTTTGGCAAAAAGTTTAAAATTATTTCTGATCACAAACCACTCCAATGGCTATTCACAATTAAAGAACCCAATTCTAAATTAGTACGATGGCGATTAAAACTAGCCGAATACGATTACGAAATAATCTATAAAAAAGGAAAACATAACACAAACGCCGATGCACTCTCTCGCATCCCAAATCAAATAAATAGCATTGAAGACGACGACCAACTATCCATTATACCAAACGTTGACTTGTCAGAAGGTATACAAGATTTTAATTTACAAGACCTAGACGAAATCTTACAAACTTTAGCCCCCGAAACAGAAGCACCTAAAATAAATATTATCTCAGACACCCTTATAAAACCCAAAAATTCCACACAAAATGTAGATAAAACTGAAACACAAACAGTACACTCGAGCCAAGAAAATCCCATAATCGGAGCACCCTATGTAAACAAAGCCCTTAACACCTACAAACATCAAGTAATATTTAGGTACTCATCCGATAATAAAGATAAGATAGAACGTGCTCAAATATTTGACAAACAAAGAATCTTTATTTTCTTACCAAATAATCCACCTGAAGAACTTATTTGTAAGATACTAAAAGATAATTTTACACCTGGAAAAACATACTGTTTATATTTTAAAAACGAAACGCTAGAACCCATCATAATAAACCTTGTTCAAAAATATTTTAAAAATAATGCTTTTAAGCTATATATATATCTAAAACGTTACTAGAAGACATAGCTGATACCGACGAACAACAAACAAAAATAAAATATTATCATGAAACAAAAACCACCCATAGAGGTATACAAGAAAACATAATATCCCTAAAAAGAAGATATTACTGGCCTAATTTAGAAAATGACGTCAAAACATACGTTAATCTTTGCGAAATCTGCCAGAAGACAAAATACGAAAGACACCCCAACAAACTAATTTTTAAACCAACCCCTTTAGGATATGAACCCTTCGATCACATATATATATATATATATAGACACATACAAAACCCACAACACGACTTTCTTAACAATACTAGACAGTTTTTCAAAATTGGGACAAGCCTATCCCTTACTCACCTGCCACGGCACGGAAATCATAGATAAACTTTTGCAATACTTCAATCATTACGGATTACCCCGGAAAATCACAACAGACAACGGAACATCTTTTAAAAACGAAAATGTTCAGAAATTCTGTTTGCTTCATAACATCGAAATACACTATTGCACACCACATAACCCCAATTCTAACAGCTACGTGGAAAGATTCCATTCGACCCTTAATGAAACAATACTAGCCCTTCAAAACGAAAAACCCAAAGAAAGCATTCATAACCTCATGAACTATGCCATTTTATCATATAATAACTCTACACAAAACGCTTTAAAATACACACCTTTTCAAATTATTAAAGGTAAATTAGACTATAAAAACCCTCTCGAATTATCCGAAGAAGACAAACTTACCCACTTCATGCAAGACCATTCTGAAAAAATCAAAGCAATACATTCCCAACTATTTGAAAACCTACAAAATAAACAAAGCCAAATTTTAGAAAAACGCAACGAAAAACGGCAACCCGAAATAAAAATAAATACTTCCAAACCGTTATACGAAAAGAACTTCCCAATTAAATCTAAAATTAAGCAAACGAACAAATACAAAAAACTAAAAACCCCTCTTAATGCATTTCCGACAAAAATAATTGCACAAAAACGAGCAATACACCTCAATCAGCTGAAACCACAACGTTCTGTTTCAGATGACATTAATCCTAATGCTGCTTCTCAGCCTTCCCATAATATGGAGCTTCGAAGAAAAGGAAATCATTAATCCAATACTCCCTATTGTCCTCGGACCCACCTATATCACCTATACACATCACACAACATATTACCATATTAACATACAACAAATAGAAAAATGCCTGAATAATCTGGAAGACTCTCTAATTACAACAAAAGAAATACTAAGCAAAAAGAAACCACACGAACAATTTTCATTCTTTGTGACGGAAAAACTAAATCAAACTCATGAACTCCTACGTAATTTAAAACTAAGCACTCAACTATTCGTTGAATCACCCAGACATAAGCGCGGATTAATAAATGCCGTTGGAAAAATCAACAAATGGCTTTTCGGTACTTTAGATTCGGACGACGAAGAAAAATATGATAAATACCTTAACGCCATATCTAACAATGAAAGATCGCTGCAACAATCGATAAACATACTCTCGAACGCAACGCAAATTTATGTTTCGCATTTAGACAAAATCGAAGAGAACCAAGAGAAAATTCGTACCGAATTAGCAATCTTGGAAATAAAAGAAGTAACGGCAGCCGAAGCCCTATATGTTTCTTTAATTATCGACAACGTAAACAACCAGCTGCACAAAATACAAACAATCTTATCAAACATCCAAACAGCCATAAGTTTCGCTAGGCTAAACATAATGCATAGTACCATTCTAAACGAATTTCAACTCAAAGAAATCTTAGATAATGTACCAAAGGAAAATACTATTCAATTTTCAAAAATTATTAACTATTATAAAATAATGATACCACAAGTAAAAATAACTTCGAACAAATTTATAATTTTTGCCATTCATGTACCGATCATCCGCCCAATCCAATTTACATTGTATAAAATACTTCCTATTCCTATCCAAAACCAAACATTAATCATACCAAAACCCTATATATTGCTTACTGAAGACAAACATTACTCCCTGGAAGAAGAATGCTCAGAAATAGAAAACGTCTTCGTATGCCCACAAGATCGACTATCACAAGAAGAAACCTGCGTGGTCAAGATACTGACGCATAACCAAAACAATTGCCCCATGGTCAAAGTCCATTATACTACCTCAAGTATAATCAAAGTAAACGACAAAGAAATCCTGGTCATCCCTGCCGAACCAGTATCAATAATCAGCAACTGTCAAGAACTAAGGCGATCTACACTAATAAGTAAACCTACACTTATTACCTTAGACAAATGCCCTTTAGAAATTGATGGTCAATCATATACAATTGAAAAATCAAATGATCTTTACTACAGCCTGAACATACCAAAAATCGATATCCAAGCGCAAGAAGATGTGCCCTACCTAAAACTACAAGAAGTGAATCACCAAGAAATCAAGGAAGCTAACAAGATGATTTCTACAATAAAGTTTCACAACATTCAAACCAATGGTATAGTGTCTATAAACCACTGGACAATACCATTTATAATTATAATAATGTCAATGACAGTTGGATTCATACTAATAATGAAGAAAACATTAAGAAACTGCCCCAAGCAGAAGAAATCCAGAAAAATCTATATCGAAACCGATATCGAACTCCAGAAGCCCAAAGAAGCGGAAAATTGCGAACCCTTATTTTCCGAACTCAAGGAGGGAGGAGTTATATAACTAAATAAGTCTTATCATTGTATACATTTCATAATGTTTGTTTATATTATCTTAGCTTATAAATAGGCTCACGCCCAGAAGCGAAGACACTTAATATTCTAACTTCAAGTAGTTAAGTCGTTACTCTGTTAAACTTATTCTTTTACCTTTGTAGTTTTTTAAATAAAATTGTTTTTAAAAACAAAGTGTAAGAAAAAAGTTATTTAACTCGCGTAAACTGATCAAGATAGGAAAGTGTCAATGATTTCGTGAGAAGTTGTGAAAAATTCTCCGGGCAATCGTAAAGGTTGACCATACACAAGTTCTGCAGGCGAACATCGAAGGTCTTCCTTTAGCCCTAGCCCTTAGACCTAAGAGAATTAATGGTAGTTCATCTTTCCACCTATTTGTGTTTCCTCTAGCTGTGAGAGCCGCTTTTAAAGTTCTATGAAATCTTTCAATCATTTTATTACTTTGCGGATGATATGTTGTTGTGTGTATTTTATGAATACCAAGAAATTTACTAAACTCTGAGAACAATGCTGACTCGAATTGTGACCCCTGGTCGTGAGTCACTGTATGTGCTATGCCAAAACGTGAAAAGTAGTGTATATAAAGAGTTTTAGCCACTGTTTGTGCTGATATGTTAGATAAAGGATAGGCTTCTGTCCAGCTAGTGACCTTTCAATGACAGTAAGAATATATGTGCATACTCCCGAAGGAACGAGAGTGCCGACTAAATCATTGCGAATGTGTGCAAAACGACCTCTTCGAATGTCAAATTTACCTATGGGAGATTTTGTATGATTATTGATTTTAGAAGTCTGACAACCTAAACAACATTTAACTCACTGATGAATATCTGAATTCATCTTGGGTCAAAAATATCGTGAACCTATTAATGTTTTTGAAGCGCGAATACCAGGATGAGATATGCCATGCAAGTTTTGAGAAATAGTGAATCTAAAATTTTTAGGTATATAAATTCGTTGATTCGACGAAGAAACCTCACACCAAAGTTTAATCTTGGTGAAAGAAACTTCTTCTTCTTTTAGTGTAAATCTACAGTTTTCATTTAAACTTTGACTTTGTATTAATGTTTTAAGTTCTTTGTCCGAATCTTGCGCTTGTTATAAAGAACAGATATCTGTGTCGAGTACATCTAAGGATCCCATGTTGTCATGTATGCGCGAGAGAGTATCAGCTATGACGTTTGATTTTCCTTTGATATATCGAATATCAGTTTGATTTCGGATACAATCCCGCTGTAACTGCCTATGGTAACAACATTATTGTTTCCACACCTGAAAAGTCAGGAATTCTCCATCGAATATCTTCATAGGTTGCTGTAGTTGTAGTTAAACTCTTTGATTTATTTTCTACCATATATTCGTTTAATCTTCTTAAACTAACTTAATACTTTTCTAAGTTTACAACTGACAAAAAAGGAAAGGTTGCAAAGTCGACATTAACTTTAATTTAACCTTGTATAGACATTGACAGATGCCAAACACGGCAATAAAATTTGAAATTTGTAGGACGGTTTATACCCACAAGACAAAGCCAAGGACAACGGTAAAACGCGTAACTCGCGCAGTATAATAAAACTATACGGACAATTTCTACCGCCGTGGTAGTCTAGGAAGCGCGCCTTCGGAAGAGCACGATCGGCAAAATGCTATGTACGGAACAAAAGGTTGATAGATACATATTTTTTAAGTTAGGTTGCCGTGCAACGACAACTACGTCTGACGTCTTTAACCCTGATTGGTTAGTTATGACACCGAGACGCGGTTCTTTTAAAATACAAAACGAAGATTAAAGTATTTGTTTTACAAACATACTCCGCCCGTTGGCGTGACAAAGTCAAAATGTCTTAAAGTCAATGACAAGCAAGCATAAACATACTTGATGGACAGACAATTTAAATCACGAATGTTCATGAATAGATAATTTAACTTTGACAGACGTATCTAATTAGGGTTGTACATTTAATTCTAAATTGTCACTGATTGGCAAAATGCAAACCTTGGTAATTGGTCGTGTAAAAACACCATCTTTAGTTTTGAGTTTGACTACTCTTACTTTATTGTCAGGTCCGGGAATAGATTCTAAAACTCTGGCTCTTGGCCAAACTAAAGGTGGGACATTATGTTCTTTTAACAACACAATGGTATTGGGTTGAACATTATTTGATTCTAACAGCCATTTAGAACGTTTCTGTAAATTATTCAAATATTCAACAGACCATCGTTTCCAAAAGTCATGTTGTAATTTGGTGCAGTGTTGCCAACGTGTTAAACGATTCACTTGAGTTTCGATTAGATCTCTTTCTGGAAATGACATTAGGCTTGTACCTATTAAAAAATGACCAGGCGTTAAACATTCAAGGTCAGACGGGTCTTCAGACAAGGGACACAGTGGTCGCGAATTGAGAACAGCTTCAATCTGAGACAACACTGTACTAAGCTCTTCGAATGTTAAATGACTGTTGCCAATAATACGAGTGATGTGAAATTTAGTGCTTTTTATAGCTGCTTCCCATAAACCTCCCCAATGAGGACTTCGGGCAGGAATAAATTTCCATTGAATTTCCATGGAAGAAAGATAATCATAAATAATTTCTGAATTTGGTTTTGCCATTAAAAAGTCAGTAACTTCTCTTAGTTGATTTCGACTTCCAAGAAAATTGGTAGCGTTGTCAGAGTAAATTGTTTGTGGATTTCCACGACGTGCAATAAAACGCTTTAATGTTAATAGAAATACATCTGTAGATATACTTGAAATGAGTTCAATGTGTACGACTTTCGTAGCCATAGACACAAATATAGTAATATAACATTTTGTTAGCGGCGCACGCCGAAGATTAGATGCTTTAATTAAAAGCGAACCACCAAAATCTACGCCAACACAAAACAAAGGCCTAACAATAGTGAATCTATCTTTTGGTAGATCTGCCATGATTTGTTGAGAACTGGTATTATTTCGAAATCTAAAACAGATTACACAGTTTCTGATTATTTTTTTAATTTCTTTTAATCCATTTAGTGGCCAATATTTTAAACGAAAATTTGACAGTACTGTCCTAGCTCCAGCATGATAAAGAAGATGTTCTTTTCTCAATAATAAATTGACAATATGATTTTTCGACGGTAGGAGTAAAGGATGTTTATGATCATATGAAATTTCTGCCTGGGATAGACGACCACCCACGCGTAGAAATCCATTTTTGTCTAAAAAGGGTTTTAAAGATCTTATGGCTTTGGAGGTAATTAATTTGTTGGAATTTAATTCTGATATTTCTTGTGAAAAATATTTGTTTTGTACAAATTTGATGATTAAGTCTAAGGACTTTTGAAGTTCTTTTACTGAAAGTGGACCTAGCAATTTATCATTTTTTGATTTAATATTATTGACAAATCTTAGACAATATGCTAAAGCTCTTTGTAATTTCGTAAATGAAGAAAATTTTAAATAAATATTTTCTAAGTCCGATTCGGCGTTACTTTGAAAGTGTACTTTAGAAGTGACAATTTTTTCTTCTTCAGAAGTATCTGTTATTTGACTGGTATAATTTTTGAAATTAGATTCAAATTGATGTAACATTTCTGGGCCGCGCCACCAAAGAGTACAGGTTTTTATTTCATGGGGATTCAATCCTCGAGAGACAAAATCTGCTGGATTTTCGTGAGTAGGAATATAGTACCACTTACATTTTTCTGAAGTTAATTCCTGTACTTTCGAAACTCTATTTGCGACAAACGTAGACCACCGAGAAGGATGAGATCTAATCCAAGCTAAAATAACTTGGGAATCCGTAAAAAGATTGATACTTTGAAATTGTAGAACGTCTTTAAATATTGAAATGACTCTGACACATAATTTAGAGAGCAAGACCGCTCCACATAGTTCAAGTCGGGGTAGGGTCACGGTTTTAATAGGCTCGACTCTGGATTTTGAACATTAATATTAACTGACAAGAGACTTCTCTGTTTTCATAGATAGCACGAGCATATAGGCAAGCACCGTAAGCTCTTTGACTTGCATTGGAAAATCCAAACAGCCCAACCTTAAGACAGCCAAGCTGCATCAAAAGACATCGAGGAATTTTTACTTCTAACAGTTGTGATAAATGTTTATAAAATGATTGCCATTCATTAACTAAGTCCTTAGGCTAGGTAACATGTCATCCCAGTCAAGTTTGGCCTTCCAGATTTCCTGCATAAAAATTTTAGCACGAATAATTACAGGGCCAATAAATCCTAGGGGATCGAACATTTGGGCAATAATTGACAAAATATTTCTTTTAGTCATAGATATGTCAGAAATGTTTTTTGGTAGTGAAATGGCAAAATTGTCATCGTGAGGACTCCAAGCGACACCTAAAACATTGTTGGATGTATTTTCCAAAACTATATTATAGTCATTTTGAGAGTAACTTACACGTAAAGACTTCAAAAATTCTTCTGAATTCGGACCCCATTTGTGTAAGTGAAAACTAGCGGATTTACAAAGACCAATGAGTTCTTGGGCTAGCTTTTCCAGTTCTGCTTCGGAATTTGCAAAACATAGAAAATCATCTAAATAACATTGATTAAGAATTGCTTTAAAAGCAAGAGGAAACTGATCTTTGCCTTTATTTGCGAGCTCTACCAGACATCTTGTGGCCAGATACGGGGCGCAATTAGTACCATATGTGACAGTTGTCAACTCAATTTGTTCCAAAGACTTCTCGGAACTTTCCCTCCATAGAATTATTTGTAAAAATGATTGATCTGGATTAACACGAACTTGACGATACATTTTTTCAATGTCACAAAGAAAGACAAATGCCGAAGACCGAAATCTACAAAGTATGTCAAACAGTTCTGGTTGGACGGTAAAACCTTTAAGTAAAATATCGTTCAAAGAGAATCCAGAACTGGATTTCATGGAAGCGTCGTAGACAACACGCAATTTCGTCGTGGCACTGGGTTCACGTATAACACAATGGTGAGCCATGTAATATCTACCATTACATTTTTCAGCTTCGGACGGGGACACATATCGGGCATGATTTAAAGAGACATATTCGTCAATAAAATCTTTATACTGACAGAAAAGCACGGGATTTTTCTTAAATCTGTTTTCTAGGTAAGAAAATCTTTTTCTTGCTAAAGAAAATGAATCACACAGTTTTGAAATTTCTTCGTTTTTTCTAAGGGGTAAATTTACTTGAAACTGGCCATTATCTAAAATTTTTGTCGTCTCCTGGAATATTTTTTCACACTGAAGATCTTCTGGTGATCAATTGGGCTTATTTTCGACTTCTTCCAAGGACCAGAATTTACAAAGAAGAGAGTCAAGGTCATTACCAGGATTGTAAGAATCGGTTTGAGAATTTTGTATGAAAAATGATACATTCGACTTTGATTTAGACGTATGACAGTTAGACATTACACCTGAAACGACATATCCTAAATGTGTAGATTGTAAGATAGGTAAACCTTTTCCTAAGTCAATTATTTCAGGTTTGATAAGTTCACGGTGTACTTCCGCACTTAGAAGAATATCAATTTCTGATGGAATATAGAATGAAGGATCTGCTAAGGGAACAGTAAACGGAATATGTAAATTATTTTTATTAATCTGACCGTGAGGCAACTTTCCAGTTATTTCATCTATAATGAGACAAGACACGTCAAAAGATTTTTCTTTATCAACATTAGAAAATATTCTGACATCTACCATTTTATTAGCAATCGTACTTTTGTTTGAAATAACTGAAATACGAGTCTGCATGTCATAAGAACGGACAGCTAATATATTTACTAATTTTTGTGAAATAAATGAACTTTGGCTGCCAGGGTCAATTAAAACTCTAGCCATAACATAAGAACCATTTTCGGCTTTTAAATTTACAATAGCAGTAGCCAAAAATACCAATGTTGGATTTTGTGAAAATGATGTGTGTGACATTGCCGTTAAAGGACTACTTGGAAAAGCATCATTTGAAATTTGACGATTAGAGCCAACAAGTGTATGTGGTTTTTCATTTTGAGAGCCCTGATTTTGAAAAATTTGTTTTTCTATATTTCCTTGACTTGACCATAAATCAGTAGCATTTTCGGTTTTATTATTATTACTAAACGTGGAATAATTTTTATTAAAACCTCTATTCTGATCATTGACTTGTCCATAATTGTTTTCATTTTTAATTTTAAGTACGGAAGAATTGATGTGTAAAATTGTATGATGCTTTTTACGACAAATTTTACATAGTTTTTCGCTACGACATTGCGAAAATGCATGTTTATCAAGACAATTTGAACATCTCTGATTTATATGTAAAAATTTTAATTTTTCATTATGAGGCAAATTTAAAAATGTCTCTCATTTATTTAAGAAATGATTTGCCTGGTTGCAATAAGCACATGTCAAGTCTCTAGATGAACGAAGAGGTGAGTTCGTAATACCCATATGAGCCGAAGTTTGTCCATGCTTACTTGGAAACTTCTTCTGAAATTTATTAAAACTTTTATTATCAGCCTGAGACTCGGATGTAGCCACAGTTTCTAAAATTTGACGCTTCTTTTCTAAAAAGATATAAAATTCATCCATAGTCGGTAATTTTGATCTATCTCTCTCATATTCAAAAGACTTACGCATGTTATGATCAAGCTTTTGAGAGAAAATATGAATTAAAATAACATCCCATTGATCTACGGGTAAACTTAAATTAGGCAATGATGCAATTTGTCTTTTAATGTGAGTTAAAAATTCTCTTCAATTTTGAAAATTAATTTTAGTAACGGAGAAATATCTAATAATTGTTTAATATGAGCGATTAACGTATTATCGGAATATCGTTTTGTTAAAATATCTATTGCGACTTTAAAATTTGCGTCGGAGAGTTGTATGTTATCAATTAAATTAAGTGGTTCATTTTTTAAATAACATTTAAGATACATAAAGTTTTGAATGTTACTCAAGTCCGAGTTATTTGTAATTAAAGCCGTAAAGAGTTGAAAGAATGACGTCCATTCCGTAAAATCGCCAGAAAAATTAGGAATATTTAAATCGGGTAGTTTGACATTTGATTGTGCGGTTTGTGGAATTATAATTGGCTGCAGCGACGTATTGGCTGAAGACGATGGCTTTAATTCAAAAATTTTACGCATTAAACCTGCTAAAGTGTCATAATATTTTTTCTCTACTTCCTCCCTAATTTCGTTATCAGTCTTATCAGGATCTAAAACCTCTATCTCATTTTGAATGTCCTCGTATTTAGCAAGATGTGAATTTAATTTAACCTCGTGAATTTGAAACTGATAAACATCGTTTTCAGTATCTCTCTTGTCTTTATACCAATTAACTATACGTGAAATGTTTTGTTTGCAAACTTTTCTTTGCTGGATCAAATAATCCATTTTTTATAATAAAAAATGTATCTTAAAAATTTCACAAGACAAAATTTTCCGTTCAAATCAGTAAACTAAGACAATCTTAAGGTATTTTTGTAAGACACAGGTATTTTTTTTAAGTAACATTTGAACAAGAACAAATCTCAAATTATCTCTCGACAATATCTAAATTTTTAAATTTGATCAAAGTTAAATAAGTTTATTTTTTCTTTAAAACTAAAAGTCTCTACTAAAATATTGATGTTTCTCGTCACAAATCGGAAGGTCTCTAATAATGCCTGCTTCTCGTCAAATTAAAGAAAGTCTTTATAAAAGGGTTTTTCTTGTCAAAATATGGATATGGAAAGTTTATTTTGACCTTATATAATATAAAAGTTCAAACTTACAGTTTGTCGGGACACAATATTTTCTGAGTACTTTTTGTTACAAACCACTTTGTTTTCCTTTTCTACAGTTTTTCTATCCGGCTCCAAGGACCAAATGTACAGTCGGGACGTTTGATTTCGGATACAATCCCGCTGTAACTGCCTATAGTAACAACATTATTGTTTCCACACCTGAAAAGTCAGGAATTCCCCATCGAATATCTTCATAGGTTGCTGTAGTTGTAGTTAAACTCTTTAATTTATTTTCTACCATATATTCGTTTAATCTTCTTAAACTAACTTAATACTTTTCTAAGTTTACAACTGACAAAAAAGGAAAGGTTGCAAAGTCGACATTAACTTTAATTTAACCTTGTATAGACATTGACAGATGCCAAACACGGCGATAAAATTTGAAATTTGTAGGACGGTTTATACCCACAAGACAAAGCCAAGGACAACGGTAAAACACGTAACTCGGGCAGTATAATAAAACTATACGGACAATTTCTACCGACGTGGTAGTCTAGGAAGCGCGCCTTCGGAAGAGCACGATCGGCAAAACGCTATGTACGGAACAAAAGGTTGATAGATACATATTTTTTAACTTAGGTTGCCGTGCAACGACAACTACGTCTGACGTCTTTAACCCTGATTGGTTAGTTATGACACCGAGACGCGGTTCTTTTAAAATACAAAACGAAGATTAAAGTATTTGTTTTACAAACATATTCTAAGTAACGAAACTGGCGTGGACTTCTATCAGCTTTGGACTGAAAAATTGTAGTTAAAGGTTTATGGTCACAAAAAATCGCGAAATCGTTAATAAAAACGTCATTGGCATTCAATAATTTTATATTCTTCTTTTTTTTCTAACAACCTTGTTTTCATAAACTATCAAAAGGTATTTCTACCAAACATTAACTAGTATAACAATAGTGAAATCGTGTACCGAGAGAGTGGGTACGCCACAATTACAACGATGCATACTTAATGAATATACAATAAATATATCCAAATAACCATACTTTTATAGACACAGCATGGATACACTGTCAATATCCATCGGCTGTTATGTGGGTATTGATGTTCAAGATTCTTTTATTTATCTGAACCTGTTCTGTTATGGCATCGTGCCAAAAAAGCCAAAAATTATAATTCCATTCTCAAAAGTCAATAAATAATGTTCCAAATAAATGTTATTGATTGAATACTTGTACCTATTTTTTCATACTCGTCCCATCCGTCACAAATTTCTGTCCCACCCGTCACTGATTTAAAAAAAATCATAAAAGAATTGGTTCTACTTCTAAAAATAATATTAACATTATGCAGCATTAATTATATGCAAAAAATAACATAATTAAGTATTTTTTTCAAGCACTTACATAAGTAGTACGTCAAAGTATATATTGCAAATGCATAATGTATTACAATACGGAAAACAATACCGTTCAGATTCACTAAAAAGTCTAAGATTTAGTACTGGTTTAAATTGAGATCTTCTACTTGATCAGTTAAGTTTTGACAGGTTTTTGTCCTGTCATTGGTAATAATTATTATAATAATAATAACAATAAATATCCTTTATTTAATATTCATAATAACAATACACAAAGTAATGGAAACGGGTGGCGAGATCTAGCACAGCTACTCACCTAACCACCCTACAAGAAGAGAGAAATTCACATAGAATAAAGTAAGAATAAAAAAGAGAAAAACAGATTAGTAATCCTTAACACGCATATACTTATTAAAAAAAAACACAAAGCGATTAAAGGTAAAAATATGAAAAGCATGAACTCGAAGCAAAAATATAATTTAGTACCAATGAAAAGAAAAAATAGCATATTAGAAGATCCTAAATTGAGAAGTGATTATCAGGGAGCGGACGATAATGCAAAAACTCCACTTTAGAAGCAAATAGTTCTAGCACAGAAATACAAACAACCAGGAAAATAATCCAACCAAACGTTATGTTGAGGTACAAATAAAAGAACAGGCAGTTAAGGTAGTCTGTGGCGATTTGATTTTTGGCAGCAAGGTCAACCGACCATCTTGGTTATCGTCGTCTGCACCATAGAACACTAAAATATAAGTTAATAATGTTTGATATTTTAAGCGACGCACCATAAACTTAATTACATAATAATATTTCATATCTGCTGTGTTTTATATTATATTTTACTTCACTGTAATGTGTCGTTACAGTTATTAGTCGAAATATTGGTGCAGTTAGCCTGTTCCCAAGGCAGTCCTCATAATTCATGAGCGTTACTTAGGGTAGTTCTCGATATGCTAGCAATGCAAATGCAGGAAAAAATAAGTATTTATTTCACTGCAATGGAGCAATGAAGCGTCAAATAAGCCTACCTGCACTATTGGACTATGGTAATGAAGTAATAATGAGGTAGTATATAGGAACATTAATTTAAACTCAGTAGTTTTCTTATTTTATTAGTTACCTAAAACGTATGTATTAAATAAAATGTCGTACAGGGAACAAGAAAACAATGAATTATTTTAATATTAAATATATTTAAAACAGAAACACTTGTGTTTTTTGCTGACGCTATTACAACAAATGATATTTACTTATGAGAACTAACAAATCGCATAACAAACAAAATATTTTAAAACTAATATATCCCAAAAACTAACCATTTATAATTATTATTTATTATTATTTACGATAAAGTAGGTAACGTAGCAAAAGACAGCAACATTATAAAAACGTGTCGGAAGATAATAAGAATAAAATAAGTTAAAATACTCGCAACTGTCTGGTATTTAACATTAATTTGCTTACATCTTCACCTGAGCTGCACTCATCCAAACTTTTGATGCCTCGCTGGCGCCGGAAGCCTATGTTTTGTATTATTGAATTGATCTGCTCTTCAGTGGGACATTTCAATATCCCAACTTCATTAATTCTTTGTTCTAATCTTGTCAGAAAATAAGAAAAAAATAAATTAATAACTTTTGAAAAACTAGAGACCGTAATTTCGTCCACGTTCGTATTTCATACGAGCGAAGCTGTAGGTAAAAATTGTATAGCTAACAGTGTGTCCTAAATTGGTGATGAAAGTATCCCGAAAACTATAAGGGACAGACGGAAAATTTTCTTGAGTGGTGAAAAAGAGAATCTTGGCAGATTTGCAGTGTGTCTTAACTCAAAGGAAATACGCATCAATAGAAAATCTTAATCTTTTATCAACCAACCCGTGGGTTTTCAGTTTAAGACATAGTATCTTGTAAGAAGGTTGTATTCTTTGGTAACAAGTGCCGCGGTTTTGCAGAAAGATATCGCCATTTTTATTTCCTACCCAGAAGTATTTACAAAGAAGTTCAATAATTATGGTAATTTTTTTTTGAAATTATAGGAGTTGTTTTATCGCAAGTACCGAATGAGCTTTTTGGAAATAATTAGTCATAAATAATGTGTAAGGTTAAAATAAATGTCCAGGTTTTGTAAATTCGGTATAGTCTAACATGTGCATCGCATAAACCTCTCAATTCTTAATTAACTAGTCTACTAAATTATCAAAGAATATTCTTGCATTTACTTACCGTCAAATTATGGCCACAAATGGTCTAAACCCCAACTATTTAATCCAATACTCAAATGCTTCCAGTTCCAACTAACTGATCAAAGAAAATATAATAGGTTTCAACCACTGATATTCCGGGATTCTTACCATGAATGACGTTCGCGCGATTCGTTAAAAACGAGTTTGCACGATGGCTTAGGGCACTAGGCCTCGTGGGTTATGTTGGTTGCCAAATGCTTGGGTTCTTTAAGAAGAGAATTTTGAATTTGATAGAAGATCATAGAGTAAATATGGTGGGAAAGTTTTTAGTTTAAATGAATTTCTTTCAGCTTGATAGAATTAAATCCCAAGAGAACTTGGGACTGGTTTTAAATACCGATGTGTGTTTGGCCGAAGAGTGGTATCTTTCTGTCCGATAAATTTCCTTTGTCCTAAGAACAAAATTGGCAAAAGAAGCAATTCCTTTCCCACAAGTAGTCCTGTTTTATCAGTGCAGATGATACGTTTAGTTTTCATCATTCGCAGAATAAATGATTTTATCGAGTGTCGCAGTAATACTAATTTTTTCAGGTTCTAGCAGTCTGAATTATTTAATTTGCGAAAGGTTCAAAAATTCCACTTCAGCAACCAGATTCAAGCAAGTAAGCTAGATATTACCTTAAGGTAGTCCTTCATCTAAATTGAAATTTGAGTACAGATGTTGATTGCAGTATACTGTCAGATATTTCTCAAGATTATCTGGTGTAAACTTGGTCCTTTGGGAGGAGAAAATATGTTTCAATCTCAAAAACGAGCGTTTGACGTCACAGCTTGTCACGGGAGCATATTCGAAATGTTCTACGAGTGGATTACTGATAAAAGCGGCACTATCTTTATGGTTTAGCAAAGTAACTATTTATCTCATTTCCTTTAATCCTGGGTGTTTTGCTTCTAAATTGTGGACGTATTGTGACAGTTTATGTCCAAATTCATCAGTAACATTAAACTCTATAGCGGAGTAAAATTTATGTATTGCCTCAGTTAATGGTGAATTTTGAGATTCAAGTTTCTCTATTTTTTTAAGCAAGTGTCCAAAATTATTGTTAATATAAATAAGCTGCTTTTTTAATGAAGCCGAGTTTAGAATAATTTTGCAATTAGTTACGCTGGCAATTTATGACATTTTTAATGGAGTCAAAATTCTCACAATAAAATATGGCAACTTCGATCCAGGTTCCCCATCTGGGGATTACAGGTTGTGGTGGTAGTTTACGGTTTGGACACTTTGCCTTATAACACTTTACCCGTGACGGTACCGTGAAATTAATTCCACTTACTAAAGTGTTTACTTCATACAACTCTTCGCACGAACTCGCATACGTGATTTAAACAGTAAGCAAGGCAGGTTAAATGAATCATTTGAGGATAAAATGATTTAAATATTTTTCCGCTTTAAGCATATATGCTGCACCGTCCGTCACCAGCAATAAAATATGTTGGTCTTTAGTCGGCTCGTCAACAAACAATATGATGTACGATGTTATTAATTAGCTCACATATTGCCTCAGCATTGCAAGTATCGAGGACTTTACTTGCCACTAAATAAGGGAAATTTGCTTTACAGTTTAATAGTACATTGACAATAACATTAGCTCTGGAACGTCCTAAACTATCACGGGTTTCGTCAACAGTGATCCAAATATATTTGTCTTTTATAATATTTCTAACGATTTCATCTGGACTGGTAATATCACAATATCTTGTAAAAAGTTGTTTTAAGATGGGGTTGCTCATTTTTTTAAATCATATTGTCACCAAATTGTTTTTTCCATTGCTCCGGGAAACACCCTTCCTCCTGCTTGAAGTCCGGTAGCGGCGAGGCGTCGTCGCGCGTCGCACTATCGGGCCGCTGGCAGGGGAAGTGGTGAGAGAGATACGTCACTTTTGCTTTGACCTCTGAGTTACAGCTGAACAGAACCACTTTCCTCCGTCGACGATGTATTAGGAATTAATAGGTAAGGCCTCGTTTGAATTCTTGTAAATATAAATATTCATTTAATTTTAATAAAAGTATTGCTGCAGAATTAATTATGAAGCCAGGGTTTTAGTATTTTAGTTAAGATCCCGTGACAATTATGGTGGAGGTCGCCGTGTTTCGGCCAGAGCGGCCGTAATTTTCGTGAACAATTGCCTTTTTGGTATCATTATTAATTTTTGCAAAATTCGCAAACTACTTAGGTACCGATTTTTATTTTGTTTTATATGGTAAAATATATTTTTGAAATAGATATGAAATTATTAAGGTAACATTTGCTGGTGAAATTCCAAAAAGGTCATGATCAAGGTTGTCATTTTTATTTGCTTTTTGCGGATTAACCAAAAGTTTTTAGGCACATTCCTGGTGCGAAGTTAACTATCTTTCATGCTTTTAACGGTATTATTTTATATTTAAAATTTATTTAGGGCGTTTTGAAACAAATATTTTATTGGCTGGTGTTACATATTTAGTACGTTTTCTATGGATAAACTTAGTTTATTTTTAAAGGATTTAGAATTTTTCGGTTTCTGTAAAATACATATTGGATTTTTTTTATTATTGGATTTTCTCTAGTAACTAATGCCGGTAGAAAACTTGTTTAAAATTTGTTTTTAACGTTTTAAGTTCTTTATATTTAACGAATATCTTCTGCCTTTTTGGGTTTGAATTCTAAAAATAAGCAAAATTAAAATTATGCCAGTTATGTAGTATGAAAATTGCTACGTATTTTTTTACTAGTTTAGAAAATGTTTTAAAAATAAATTCTTGATCGCGGTTTTAATATTTAAGGATGCGTTATTTTTTAAAATGTGCACTTTTCTTACTACATGGAAAACTTAATGGTGTTAAGAAGTCATTCTAAGAAGGCAGGAAATAAAAATAAAGTAACAGAAAGTGAAAATAAAGCAGAAAATAAGGGAATAAGCGGTACTAAAGAAAACGACAAAATTGTTGAAACGTCATCAACCCCTAAAAGTAAAGAAAGTGTTAGAAGGTCATTAGTATTTAATAACTCGCCGGAAAGCAAACAGTCGTCAATTTCAGCGGAAAATAGCAGTAGCAATGGCTCCATTTCTCAAAATTTTTTAAACGAGTCACTAACTTTATTGCCAAGTAACGACCAGGTAACCCCAAAATCAGATAAAAATAATTTTTCAAAAATGCCGAACACCTTGAATTGCACGTTAGGAAATCTAATAAATCCAGCCAGAACACCGGCAGTTCCACAATTTGTAGCGCCGCGTTCGTATAATCCGGATTGCGATAATTTAAGTGTATTTTTGGAAGACTATGAAAAAACAGCTTTGATTAATAACTGGGATGACAATCTTAAGCTATGTTATTTTTCATCGTATTTATTGGGACAAGCGCAAACTTTGTTACAAATTTATGCAATACGAAACCCAGGTTCCGATTGGAAAGCGACAGTAGAAGACCTGAAAAAAGAATTTTCGTTTAGCACGTATGTCAACGAAACGAAGCTAAAATTACGTTATAGAAGACAACAGCCAGGTGAAAACGTAATGAATTATCTACGGGAAATGGTGTACCTATGCGACAAAGTAGATCCAAAAATGAAGGACGAAATTAGAAGAGAACATTTTGAACAAGGTCTACTACCCACATACGCCTACCAAATCAAGCTTAGGCAGCCAAAAAATTTTGCAGAAGTTCAAGAGCTTGTTAAAACCATAAACGACGCGGAAAAAGAAATAAGTCATGCTTCGGAAATCTTCGCACAGCTGTCAATGTCAGAAAAAGTAACAGGGACAAGTCAGCAGGTTCAGCCAGAGAAAGCAAAATCGCACTTGATGGATGAAATTACACAAGTTGTGAGAGAAGAAATTGGAAAAGCGATGCAAAGTCAAAGCCAGGACAGAATAAGGGAAAACCGAAATTTTAAAAACTGGCAGCCACGTACTACCGACTGTCGGCCAGTGTGTTTTCAGTGTGGAAAACCAGGTCACAAGGCCAGAGTTTGTTTTAGCAAGCAGCAAAATAGAAACAACCAAAATTACAGGGGTCAACAAAATTTAGAAAACCAAAGACCAAGATGGACGCCAAATCAACATGGCCGAGAACAAAATGGCCGCCGTCCAGAGCAGCAAACTAATAGATATCAAAATTGGCAACAGCAACAGCAGTCGGAAAACTCCAACGGGCAGTGTTAACACACATAAGCACTGTCCAGAAACAGAAAGAAAATCAGAAACAAAATCAGCAAGAAGCAGCAACAGATGTTCTCTCCGTAAAAGGAAGTTTAAATAATGTAAATATTGAGGTTATAATAGACACTGCGTCAGTTAAAAATATTGTAGATAGTAAATATGTAAATAAAAATGAAATAAAGCCCGGCACAGGCATAACTTTTATTAAAGTAGCGAATAGTTCGCTGGTAAAAATTATTGGTTATGCAGAAATAAATGTTTGTTTTATTGGTTGTACCTTTTCCTTAGAAGCATTAGTTATTGAAAACCTACCCCAGCCCGTTTTATTAGGATTAGAATTTCTTAAGGCCCACGAAGCTAAGATAAATTTAAAAGCGAATGAAATTAGTTTGAAAACGGATGAAAATGAAGTAGTTACCTTGGCAATGAATTTAGGAGATAGTAGTAGTCATAAAGAAATTGTAAATAATCAAATCAGTAATGTAAATAGTTGTTTTTGGGAAGAGTTGCCAATTGAAAACTGCAGAACGGACAATGCGAAAATTACGTTGCGTAGTGACACGGTAATTGCGAAAGACATTATTAAATTCGAAGTGAACTTTAAAAAAACTGGTGAAAATAAAATAAACTTTAACCCGAACTATGATTTTTTAATAAAAAATGGACTTCAAATAAATAAAATTTTTAGTGATAATTTGACGTGGTACGCCGAAATAAAAAACTACGGTAGAAAGACAAAAAAACCTTTTGCAGGCACATGCATCGCGTTTAAAGCAGATAGTGACTCTATAAAAACTATAAGCGAAACTTTAGTGACTTTATCGAACGATAATTTAATAAAAAGTTATAATGTAAATAGAGACTTGTGTAAAAATGACTTTCAAAGTGTAAGTAAGTTAGTTCGAGATTTTGAAGATACTTTTGCTTGGAGCATCAGCGACCTAGGAAAAACGGATTTAGTGAAGCACCGAATTGAGACGACCGATGACGTTCCAGTGGTTTCCAGACCATACAGGGTGTCTCACACAGAGCGAAGAATTATTAATAAACAAGTGGAAGAAATGTTGGAAAATGAGGTGATAAGAAAGTCTGTGAGTCCGTATTCCAGTCCAGTAGTCCTAGTTCCCAAAAAAGATGGAGATATGAGGTTCTGCGTAAACTATAAAAAATTAAACGCAAAAACAATAAAGAATGTGTATCCTCTGCCAGTTATAGACGACATTTTGACCTACCTGGGAGAAGCTAGATATTTTACTACGTTGGACATGTTTTCAGGGTACTGGCAAGTGGAAATTGATGAGAAAGACAGGCATAAAATGGCATTCGTCACTACCGAGGGCTTGTTCGGATTTAACCGACTAAGTTTTGGTCTTACAACAGCACCAAGCACTTTTCAGCAGTTGGCAGACGCAATTTTGGGAGACATGAAGTGGAATGGAGCAATGACGTTCTTAGATGACATCTTAGTCTATAAAAAAAATTTGGAAGAACATAACGAGAACCTCAGAAAAGTATTGTCAAAGCTAAAAGCACCTGGGCTAAAGTTAAAACCATCTAAGTGCCAGTTTGCGTATAAAGAACTAACAGTACTAGGCCACACCATTAGTGAGCGAGGTATTCTTCCAGATTCTTCAAAACTTGAAGCAGTACACCATTTTGCAACTCCAAGAAATAAAAAAACACTTCAAAGTTTTCTAGGACTCGCCAACTACTATAGAAAATTTATTGAAAAATTTAGTGTTATTGCCAGGCCGTTATACGATTTGCGGAAGAAAGATACACCATTTTGGTGGACATCAGCCCAAGAAGAAGCTTTCCAGATTTTAAAAACAAAATTAGAATCATCTCCAGTATTAACACACTACCTTCCCAATGCAGAAAAAGAGCTACATGTAGACACATCCGACCAAGGGATAGCAGCAGTACTCTTACAAAAAATGAACGAGGAAATGCATCCCATTTGCTATGTGTCCAGAACGCTCACCAAAGCCGAAAAAAATTATGGAGTTGGAGAAAAAGAAGGTCTAGCCATAGTGTGGAGTTTAACGTATCTGAGAAGCTATATTTGGGGAGAACACATAAAAAAAATTTCTGATCACCAGCCACTGTGTTACCTAAAAAATCTCAAAAATGTTACAGGGAGATTAGCTAGATGGCGCTGCAAACTACAAGAATTTGATTACGAAATAATCCACAAATCAGGGAAATGCAATCAAGACGCAGACTGTCTTTCCAGATAACCCTGTGTCCAGGCAACACTAAAGGACGAGAATGATGCCAATGAAATTCCCACATTTTTGCTACCCTTAGTGGACACCACGGAGTTCCAAGAAGAAGATACAGTCGTGTCAGACTTACTACTGGCAGTCCAGGATCCGAATTATGGCAATTCACATTTGCAACGTCGTGCAAAAAATTTTACTGTCAAAGATGGTGTGCTATATAAAAAGTCGGCTGTCCCACACCAGGAGGACAAGTTGGTAATCCCTCAAGGACTAAAAGCACAACTGATGCAACAGCTGCATTGTGAGCCATTGTCGGGATACCTAGGTTATGCAAGAACGTACGACAGAATAAACACACGCTATTATTGGGATAAAATGCATCTTGACGTTAAGAAATGTATTAGGGGATGTCCTGATTGTCAGACGAGAAAAGGGCCAAACAATGAAAAACCAGCAGGTGATCTGCAACCAATAAATATTGATGATTTGCAGTCTTTCGAAATGATAGGTATAGATATTTTAGGACCCCTAACAAAAACAAAATAATAATATAGTTGTTTGTACAGATTATGTGACCCGTTATGCAATAACCAAGGGAATACCTAGTGCAAAAGCAGAAGAAATAGCAGCGTTTCTGGTGGACCAAGTAATAAGCATACATGGGGTACCATAGAAAATATTGAGTGACAAAGGTCAAGTTTTAAGGTCAGAAATGGTAACAAAAATGGTGCAAAATATGGGCTCAGAAAACGTATATACTACGTCATATCACCCGCAGACTAATGGGCTAACTGAACGTTTCAACAAAACAGTAGCAGATATGCTCAGCCTGTATGTGTCTACGTCACAGGATGACTGGGATAAATACCTACCAATGGTAACATTTGCCTACAATTCCAGCAAACAGGACACAACGCAGTTTTCGCCATTTCATTTAGTTTTTGGGAGAAACCCACAGCTCATACCGGACGCCATGTTTTTAAAATCAGCCACTATGCTTATTCCGAACCCGAATATAGAGAAACACAGACAGGAAGCAAAAATAAATATTACTCAGAAACAGAAAAAGGACAAAACCCGATATGACAGTAACCACAAAAAAGTGACATATGAAACAGGAGACAAAGTCAAACTTAGAGTTTACATTAGAAAGAAGGGAAAAAGTGACAAACTGCAGTGCAAGTATCACGGGCCATTTGTAGTTGTAAGAAAAGCATCGCCAGTAAATTACGTTATCCAGAGAGGTGAAGGAGCAAGAGCTAAACAGGAAACAGTCCATGTATATAGATTGGCCCCGTACCACGAACCATATAATTTTGAAGAGTAGTAGGAACAATGCATATATTTTTTTGTTGTTATATAAAAGCCACTAGTGAAAATAGGTAGTAAAATAAATAAAAGGTATTTTAAATTTTTTCCCCCAAGTAATAAAGAGGTTTAAACGGTGTTAAAGGAATATAGAGAGTGAAAAATTAAACGTTTGTGTTAAGAGAGAGAAAAGTAAGAGAGATCGTGAACAGTTGCACGAGGCTCTGTGCAGTTGAGCGTTGCTTGAAAGCGTGCCTGATCAACGCGTATAATCTGGCAATGTTCAATGATGCTGTGTCGTTATTTATGTTTTTGTGTATAAGGGATAAAAAGTAATGGGTAAAGGCTCTAATTAATCGTATTTTTTTTCCGGTATGGGAGGGGGAGAAATAAGTAATTTGTGGAATATTTGCGGAAAATTTTGGAAAATTGAAAATTTTGAAAAATTAAAAAGTATTTAAGCGATGAAAAATTTCGGAAAGAAAGGTAATTGTTCCGAGCACGGTCGTGCTGTGTGGCCACGGGGGCCAAACACAGAAAATGGACCGGAAAGAAATCACAGCTTCACTGTATATAAAATTGTAAATAAATTGTGTAAATAGTTTTTGTAGCGTCTAACTCCCTGTTTGTTTCTTTTTCATGTAGAACTTGGGACCACAACACCTTGGGACCGCAACCTGGAGAGCGGCGACGACCTGCCAGCCCAGCGGACCACTGACGGTGCCAGAGGGGGACGAACCCACCTTGGGACCACAACACATGGGACCAAAACACCTTGGGACCACAACACCTTGGGACCACAACACCTTGGGACCGCAACCTGGGGAGCGGCGACGACCTGCCAGGCCAGCGGACCACTGACGGCACCACACATGGGGACAAGCCCACCTAGGGACCGCAACATCTGGGGACCACACAAAGGAACAAACCGAACAGGAGGGAGGAAGACCCTCCAGGAGGAAGACAAGAGCCAGAAGTTCCAAGGAACCATCCGACTAGGAGGGAGGAAGATCCGCCAGGAGGAAGAAAACATGAGAAAAAAATGCAGCTTTTTAAATTGTATATTGAAATTTTTTTTATTAAACTCAAACGAGATTGTTTGTATTAGAGATAGATTAGGGAACTCAGTCACAAAAATTCTTCGGATTTTTGTTTTCCGTGGGGGGGGGGGAAGTGTCACCAAATTGTTTTTTCCATTGCTCCGGGAAACACCCTTCCTCCTGCTTGAAGTCCGGTAGCGGCGAGGCGTCGCGTCGTCGCGCGTCGCTCTATCGGGCCGCTGGCAGGGGAAGTGGTCGACCTGATGAATGTGATGAGAGAGAGAGACGTCACTTTTGCTTTGACCTCTCGCACGCCAAGCGAGTTACAGCTGAACAGAACCACTTTCCTCCGTCGACGATGTATTAGGAATTAATAGGTAAGGCCTCGTTTGAATTCTTGTAAATATAAATATTCATTTTATTTTAATAAAAGTATTGCTGCAGAATTAATTATGAAGCCAGGGTTTTAGTATTTTAGTTAAGATCCCGTGACAATATATTGCAGGCTATGAAAACTAAGCAAAGGTTCAGAACAAAAAATTGTTTTGGAAATCAGTTTTGTCACTAAGAATTTTTTGCCCATTTTCGGCTTATTTTTTGATGCACCTTTCCCTTGACGTGTTGCTCAACGTGACTTTTTTGTCCACATACAAATTCAGACTCACATAGTTTACACCACAATCCGCTTTCACTGATGACAGGCAATCTCCGTACGGAATTATCAACTCATAGATTTTACTGCTGCAAGCTATTGATAATATATAATACATTTACTTCTTACAACAATCTTACTTACAAAAAATATCCAAATATTAGGTACCTATACCAGTTCTCTTGGAAGACAAAATTTGCACTTCTCACGCACCAACAACGCATTAAATGATAGATAAATTACTAGATTTTACTGCATTTTAAAGGCGTTTTTTACCCTGACATGACGTCCCGGTATAGTCCGGCACATGGTAAGTTGTATGCGACGAAAGGGTGAGGAAACGATAAAACATTAGGTGGGCCGTGCTTAAATACAAATCACCACTCAGGAAGCAGCTAGATACGCCATTTTTATTGTAGATGCCAAACTTATTTACTATATTTTTGTTTGTAAGCTTGGCAACATACTAATTTTCTGCTGCATTCTTTTAGTGGTCGGGTTTTCGTGTGTCGAACTATATACTTTCTTTGATGCGAGTCGCTATAAAAAAATGCTATTCTTGAAATTTTTAATTAGCACATTCTTCAAGAGGGTGTGGTTTAAGCCGTAATTTGGTACAATGCATAGCAGGATAGCTCCAATGATCTGCATTTCATTTTTATACAGTTAATAACCAATTAATATGGTAAAAAATATGCGCGCCTATGGTTTTATAAATCACCTACCTAAAATCCGCTCCCTGGTGATTATACATAAAAAATAAAAAGAAGAAAAAAAACAGAAAAATGAAAAACGGTTTCTGTGCGGCAATCACCTGGGATCTGCGATCTCTGTGTGCAGTGGCAGGAATTAAGCAGATCAATTGTTCAAAAAGGGTGGAGTGATCGGAGGGAATGGTGCTACTGATCAGATGTTCGAATATAACTTTTAAAATGTTTTTTAAACTTGTCAACACTTAAACAGTCCTTAACATTCGCTGGTATATTATTAAAATAGTTTACAGCATTATAACTGAATGAGCGCTGAAATACGGCAGTTCTGTGTCTGGGGACAGAGAATAGATCACCATGGCGTGTCGGTCTCCCATGTATATCAGAGACCCTAACAAGTTTGTCAAACAGATATCTCGGCAGCTGCGTCTCTCTTATTTTAAACACCAATGTACACAAGTGCATAACAAATCTTTGTTCCAATTTTAGCCAACCAGAATCCAAGAAACCTGGCGTGATATGGTCGAATTTTCTAATTTCGTAGCAAAACCTCAGGCAGCCATTCTGAAGCTTCTGCAAACTATACTTATCCTCGAGCAACAATGCTGGCCAAAATAGTACATCACAGTACGACAAAACTGGCATAATAATCGATTCGCACAGTCTTAGTTTTATTGGTACAGTTAAAATTTTTTTAAATATATAGAGCGTTTTTAACTTACTATACCCATTCTGAAGTAAATAGGTGACATGTTTTTTGAATCTTAATTCAGAGTCAAAGTAAATTCCTAGGTTTTTACAGGAGTCGGTGGCGGTTATTTTGACGTTGTTTATTTTTATATTAATGATTTTTGAGATATCGCTATTATTTTTACCAAATATGAGTAGCTGGGTTTTGGATTGGTTTAATAAAAGATTATGCGCCTTCGATATTTGGTAAATATGATTGAGGTCGTCATTGATGCGTGTTTCAGCCGAAGCGACGTCATCAGGTTTGAAGCTGTAATAGAGTTGAAGGTCATCAGCATACTGATGTGACTGTGAGTGTTTAATATATTCATTAAAATCAGCCGTATATAATGAGAACAACAGGGGACCCAAAATGCTGCCCTGTGGCACTCCACGATTCACGGTTAGCGCGGCAGAAAGTGTACTATCAAATAGCACCCTTTGCCGTCGATCACAAAGATAGTTCCCAAGAAAGCTGACAGCACTATTGGCAAGTCCATAATATTTTAACTTGGTACATAATATGTTTTGGTCAAGAGCGTCAAATGCCTTGCTGTAATCAAGTAGTACCAAACAAGTACACTCACTGTCATCAGAAGCGCGGAAGATGTCATCAGTGACTTTTAAAAGGGCTGTGGTAGTACTATGCTGGCCCCTGAAGCCCGACTGTGTTGGGGGAATGATCTGTTGCCGCAGAGAATAATCACTCAACTGCTCAGAAATGACCTTTTCCAGAATTTTAGAGAGAACGGGTAACAGACTAATAGGTCTGAAGTGAGACAATTCACGTGGGCCATTACACTTCGCAACAGGAAGAACATTTGCCACTTTCCACTGACTCGGAAACTTGCCAGAAGAGATGCTAAAATTTATTATAAAGGTTATGTGGTGTAATAAATAAGGAAGTAATAAAGAGATACTCTTCCGGTCCAGACCATCAGCTCCCCTGGCATCAGAGTGCAACTGCGAGATTATTTTTTCAACCCTTTCAGCAGCCACCGCAGAAAATTTAAATTCATTTTTATGTACAGGTGCTTCATAATGATTCATGATCACACCATTATCAATTTGAGTACTAGATGGAGGGATACTATCCAAAAATACCTGTTAAAATCATCTGGCGTACCAGTGTCCCCAGGATTAAAGTCCACAGTAGAGTTGATATTAAGCCATCTAAGAGTGCGCCAAAATCCTTTGGGATTAGTCCTAAACTGATGGTTTAGATAAGCTCGTTTTTCATTACGAACAGAGGTAGTGACAAGATTTCTAAGTTGCTTATAGTCATTCCAAGATTGTTCAGATTTTAACTTTTTGTGTTTAGAACGGGCTTTATTTCTTAAGCGAATCATATATTTAATATTCGCCGTGATCCAAGGAGCAGGAGACTTGGTCAGACGAGACGTCTTGTAAGGCGCATGCCTGTCAAAAAGTTCATTCACAGCCACAGTAAAAAAATTAACCATTTCATCGACATTACTTAATGAATACAGAGTGTCCCAATTAAAGTTAAACATATCCGCAAGAAACGCATCATAATTGAAACTGGAATAATCACGACAAGTCTTGTATTTTATAGTCGTTGGTGATTTTTTACATTGTATATTACATTTTACCAGACAATGATCAGAGATATCATCCATTTTTATGACCTCCGGATCTCGAACAAGATCCAAGGAAGAAGTAATAATAATATCTAGAAGAGACGCAGTGCTGTTAGTAATACGCGTCGGCTGAGTAATAATTTGATGTAAGCCATATTTGTTTAAGAAATTATGTAAAACAGTAACCCCATTATGAGTTGATAAGCAATCAACATTAAAATCACTACCAAACAGAATAATATCGTGATTAGGAATTACAGAGATTAAAGGGTTTTCAAGCAAAGACAAGGAGTTAATCAAGTTTTCCATGGGAGGACGATAAATTGATCCAAGGCAAACACTCTTGCCGCCAATTTTGAGGCTTATCCAAATTTGTTCCAGAGGGTCTCCATCAGGAGCAACATTAAGAACTTTAAATTTAAGGTTATCCCTTATATAAAATCCCACACCTGTGGTCGCGGTCCCTTCTCACAAATGTATAGCCTACAATACCAAGCGCCCCAGACACAACCCCGCTGCTCAGCCAGGTCTCGGAGAGGCCAATAATATCCAACCGTTCAGAGATAACATAGTCAGCGAATTCATCATAAGTAGGACACAGAGACCGCACGTTAAAGTGACAAAAATTGACATAGTTCTTATCCATGTCATACATGATAACGGTCTACACCGTGAGCCGCTCACTAATGTAACAAATCAGAGTGGATTAATTATAGGTGTGATTATATTAATGTAAATAGAAACAATACCTCATCATACCTTGATTAAAAAAATGGAAGAAGAGAAAAAAAATTAAATTATCGTTTTACCATAAAATTAATTTAATTTAAATAAACATCAACTACATTCATAAAATCAATTCAATTAAACCAGGCATGGTAAGTAGTCAACATTATACCAAATATTATGTTCTACAGATAAAGACAACCAAAAAACATTAATGTATTCATGTTTCATAGAACATATTAAAGAGAAATTCAACAACGTTACTACCTAGATAAACAAATCAAAAGTTTACCTGAATAAACACAAAAAGGTATTCCTTTTTTCACTTAAGATCTACTATAAATATATGCATTTATACATATAGCACTACCCACAATATTAAGTTGTGTGAAGCCGTACTCAATATTTACTGATTATCGTCTTTATGCGGGATAGACACTTTCACATTCTTATTGGAATCCCAGTAGTACACTCTACCCCCAGACGACCACACCCTGTTACTACCGTACTTCTTCTTGGCTTGGACCAACATTTTGTATCGCTTTGAAGTAAGATCCTCAAAAACAGTAAACGGTGTACCCGTTAGCACTGTTTTTGATCCTACCACCTCATTTTTCTTTCAGTTAGAAATAAAGTTGACAATCACAGTACGTGGCTTATCCTCTGCAGAAGCGGTATCAACACGAAAACAGTAATCGATGTCTCTGTTAGAGCATGGGACCTTCATTTCATTAGTTATAAAATTAACAATGGTTTCAATAAGGTTTTCTTCAGTGTGTTCAGGCGGACCACAAATCCGTAAGCAATTCCTTTTCCTTTCCTGCTCAAGATAATCATTTCTTTCCTCCAACTGAATAATTTTAGTAGTATTATCCTTGAGACTCTTCTGGTTGGGTGCCAACAATTTGTCATTCAATTTTGTCAAAGCGTAGATTAAATTTAGCTTCTATCTGCTTTGAAAAATTTTCACATACCTTAGTGATAAGCTTGTCGGTCTCTTCATCCACAGCCTCACCTCTACCAGGTGTAGTACCTCGGTTAGCGCTGCCGCCCGCCATGATGTTCAGTACTAAATTGTGTAGGTAGGACTAGAACCTATTGGAGTGAGGTTATAATTAAAACTTAATTAATATCTGCTAAACCCTATGGATTGGAGTAACCAAAATTGCATATCAGATAGTCCAATCAACACCCAATTCGGAAACGTAAATAGTGAAACTAATTTATTCAAAAATACCACTTTCAATCAGTAGAAAGACCGGAGCTCACATCACGTTGTTTACTATAGCATGTCTCTCGATCGAACATTCAATTAGTCAATAAGAATTTAAAATATATTCTAATATTTCAGCAATTTGCTTAGTTTCTGTTGTGTAGGTTAAGCTAGTGTTAATATTTGAACATGCCTATTTAGGATGACAGACATCAAAATAATAGTTAGCTATGAAAAAACAACAAAGTTACAAAAATAGTAATTAGAAACAGCATGTAAAATGTAGAACACATAAAAAAGTCTGTTCTTCTTTATTATAGCTATAATAAAGAAGTTGAAAAGAAATATAATAGTCAGTTATTTATTAAAAAACATAAAACATGGTGTCAGGTGTTATTTTCACCAAGATGATGGAGTGAAAACAGAAAACGTTTTTAAGATAAAATTCTGTCAAAAGGACAAGAAAGTTGCATAAAGGAATTAAGGTAAAATAAAATAAATAAGGATGGAATATAAACCACCACCTGAATTTGACGTCAATGATTCTTCTCATTGGGAGAAGTGGAAACAAAAATATAAAATTTTTATGAAACCTTCTGGAAATATGAGCAAAGATGAAGAGACAAAAGTAGCTTGGCTTTTACATATTATTGGAGATAGTGGTATTGACATATATAATACGTTACCAAAAGAAAAAAAGAAGCATTAGATGATGTTCTTAATTGTTTTGATGAATATTTTTTACCAAAGAAGAATGTAACAATGGAGACATTTAAATTTAATAGTATTTGTCAAGAAGATGATAAAAACATAGATTCTTCTGTAACGGAACTCAAAAGGCAGGCTGCCAGCTGTGAGTTCGTATGTGAAAATAGTGCCTGTAAGAGGACATATATGGAAAGAATGACTAAGGACCGTGCTATTTTGGGTCTTAAGGATAAACAAGTACAACAAAGACTTATTAGAGACTCAGACATGACACTTGCTAAAATTCAAGAGTATTGTAAATCTATTGAAATTTCAAAAGAACATGTTAAACTGCTTAGCTCTAGTGAGGAAATAAATGCCATTCAGACAAGATTTAAATGTAGTAGGTGTGGTAATGAGCATGTACGTGGAAAATGTCCTGCATATGGTAAATTTTGTAACAATTGTCATACAAAAAAACATTTCAACAAAATGTGCAAATTTAAGAAAGAAGCAAATACAAGTGGTCAGTATCAGAAAAATGAACAGAGCAGAGAAAACACACATTATGGTCAACAACCTGAAAGAAAAATTGGAACAAGACATGTACAAGAATTCAGAAAAGAATACACAGAAGAAGAATCTGAAAGCCATGAAGATCACAGCGATGGTCCGTATATATTTGAGAACAAGAATGAAAATTCAAGGCAAATAAATGTCAGTTGGTATGAAAATTTATATATAGGTTCAAATAAGATCAGATTTAAGCTTGATTCAGGAGCAGAGTGTAGAATTTTACCATATAAATATTTTAATGTATTAAATTTGAAGTCTGATCTCATTGAGCCTACGTTGATAACTATTATATCTTATGGTAATTTTAAGTCAAAACCAGTAGGGCAGATTTCATTAACATGTACATATAAAGATATGTGTAAAAATATAAAATTTATTATTTTGAACTTGGATTGTGAACCAATATTAGGTTTAAAATATTGTATTAATTTAAACCTAATTTGTCGTTTAAACTCTCTTAGAATAGAGAAAGATTTGGAGCTTGAGCCTTTACCAAAAGGTAAAAAAGTTATTTATGAAAAATATATTGAACTTTTTGATGGTTTGGGCTGCATCCCAGCATATGTTGAAATAAAATTAAGGCCAGATGCAGTACTACTGGTGCAAGCACAACGAAAAGTCCCTTTGGCCCTACATGATAGACTCAAAAAATCTTTAAGTGACCTTGAAAGTAAACAAATTATAGCTCGTGTTGATTATCCTACAGATTGGGTAAACTCCCTTATGATAGTTGAAAAATCAAATGGTTCTTTACGTTTGTGCCTGGACCCAAAACCATTAAACAAATATATTTGTCGTGAACATTATTTTATACCAAAATGTGATGATATTTTAAATAGATTAGTAGGAAATTCGGTATTCTCAGTCATTGATATGAAAGATGGTTTTTGGCAGATTAAGCTTTTAAAATTTTTAAATTTTAAGAAAGAAGGCCCGTTCCACCAAAGGTCGTGGCTTAAAAGTTGACTAGGAGTTAGACCTCGAGAAGCACAGTCGGCGGAGTTCTCAGCAGAAGGGATGTAATGCCATAAATTTGACTGTAATGATTCCTGGATATATGCTACCCTGTTTGCAACGAAAGTCTTCCACCTATGTGGTGACGAAGACAACCAAGCTAAAACTATTTGCGAATCTGTCCAAGCCGAAATCTCTTCAAAGGTCAATATTCCCGAATAACCTTGTTTTACAAACGTAACTAAATCAGTTAAAAGCTTTGCTCCACAGAGCTCTAGCCTTGGTATTGACAAAGTTTTCAAAGGTGCAACTCTAGCCTTTGCAAATACAAGAAAAGTTAATATTTCGCCAAGAGATGTCTCTATTCTGAAATAAATAGCCGCTGCGTAACCTATTTGCGACGCATCGCAGAAACCATGCAGTTCACAGCGACTAACATTGTCAGGTATGATGCGCCTGGGCAAGCTCAATTTTGAAAGTTCAGGGAGCTCACTTTTGAATTGAGTCCATGAATGAAATACCGACTGTGGAGGAACATCATTCCAATCTGTGTTAGAAGCCCAAAGCTGCTGCATCAGATTCTTGTCGAAGAGAAGAATTGGCGAACAATAACCCAAGGGATCAAAAATACGTGCTATTTGTGATAAAATAGTACGTTTCGTACATGGGTTTTCGTCAGGACTACAAAGGGATGAAAACGTATCCGAAATGGGATTCCACTGTAACCCCAACACTTTTACAAAATTTGGTTCAGTTCTGTCAAACGACAGCGGAATTTGGACATCCGATATTGGAAACAAACGCAACAAATCAGATTTGTTACTTGCCCATTTCTTAAGCTCAAACCCATCGCAATCAAGAAGTGAAATTAATTCATTTTGAAGTTTAAGAGCAGAGTCAACGGAATTACTACCTGACAAAATATCATCCACGTAGATGTCTTTCAATAATACCTTAGAAGCAATCGGAAATCGGTCCGATTCTATACGCGCCAATTCTTGCAACGTTCGGGTCGCAAGATAGGGAGAAGATTTTAAACCATATGTAACAGTTGTTAGCGAATATGTTTCAATAGGATCATCTGCGGAAAACCGCCAAAGAATATTTTGAAAACGAGTTTGCGAAGGAGTGATAAGGATTTGTCTAAACATTTGTTTAATGTCTGCTATAAACACCACAGCATGGATACGAAAATTAAGAAGAACTGCCCGAATATCATTTTGACGTTTTGGACCCGCAAACAAGGTATCATTTAAGGACAGGCCTCTCGGACCTTTAGCCGAACCATCAAATACTACTCTCATCTTAGGCTTCAATACACTATGGTGTGGAATAAAATACGAAGAATCCAGATCCCATTTTGACTTGGGAGTAGGAATCAACGTCATATGATTACATTCCAAGTAATCTTTCATAAATTCTGAATAGGCCCGGTAATGGTCTGGATTTTTCAACAAACGAGATTCTAACAAAGTGAAACGACGGATTGCCATAGGATAAGTATCACCTAAATTAGGTTCTGAATTTTTAAAGGGAAGCGATACGATAAATCTACCAGACTCATCCCGAGAAACAGTTTCAGAGAAAATCTTTTCACACTTTTCATCATCAGGGCACTGCGGAGGCTCGGCAAAAACCTGTTCAGTTTCCCAAAACTTCTGTAAACAAACATCAAGAGAATAAGTCTAAATAAGTGCAGTAGGTAGAAACTGAATCAGAAGCAGAGCTAGAATTTTTGATTTTTCCAATTAAAATAAATCCAAAGATTGTGTTAACCGCACTAGCCTGACCGGCTTCTCCATGAATAACACCCTCCCTCGGGATATGAGGAAACAATTCACCACCCAAAAGAATATCCACGGGACTAGGAAGATTAAATTTTTTATCAGAAAAAGGTAGGTTTTTTATGTGTCTCCAACATTTGGCATCAATTTTTATGGAGGGCATATCTGAGCACAGTTTTGGCAACACTATAGCTTCAAAAGTGAGAAAGGGTTCTTCTTGACCTTGGGGCTTTATAACGCACTCTGTTAGTCGATTAGAAGAAGTAGAACACATTTGATTTAAACCAACAATGGAAATAGAAAGGCATTTTCTTGACAACCCCAGACGGTTCAGACATTTTTCTGAAATAAAATTAGCCTGACTTGCCGTGTCAATTAGAACTCGAACGGGTTGAAAATTTCCCCTACAATCACGAATATCGACTACGGCCGTGGACAAAAGAACAGTAGTTTCTTGAAGAAGGGCTGTTGCCAATGATTCGGGGGGTGTAAGGCTAGAAGGAGGGTTACCTTCCGTATTACTATTAAGAATGTGAGAAGGATTAGCTTGACGCTTATCTGTGAAACTTGAAGAAGGACTATTAGAAAGAGATCCAGATTGGCCTTTTGGTAGATGTAATAGCGTATGATGACTGTTATTACACGATTTACAGCGGAAATTAGAAGTACAATCCTTTAAAATGTGTCCACGGTAAAGGCAGTTTATGCACAAATTTTTTTGTTTAACATAGGAATATCGTTCAGAAGGATTTTTATTTTGGAAAACTGGACACTTCGACAGAACATGGTTTGCACTACATAGTTGGCATTTTATGTTAAAACTAGAAACCGTATTAACAAATGAGGAAGGGGATGTGTATTTATGACTGTTAGGTGGGTTTGTCCCACCACGAGAAAAAGGAACAGGGGGTTTAGCAGGTTTATTAGATGGCAATAGCTGCAACGACTCCAAAGCCTTGCACTGGTTTTCCAAAAAAGAATAAAGTTATTCATAAGTGGGAATTTCTTGATTGCTAACCGAAATCTCAAAATCAGTACGAGTTTTTGAATCTATTTTTTGTAACAGCTGGTTGAATAAAAGAAAATTCCATTCGTTAACTGGAAAATTTAACACTCTTAAAATAGAAATATTTTCTGAAAATGTATCTAAAACTAGTCTAAGTTCTTTTGCAAAGCCTTGTTTTATTGTTACGTTGTGCATAGAATTCAAAGCATTAGTGGCTAATAACCGCTTATTTTGATATCGTTTAACCAGTGTATCAAAGGCAATTTTATAATTTACAGAAGTAATAGGAATTGATTTTAACAAAATCAGCGGTCCTTTATCGACAAATGAAAGTAAATACTGGAATTTTTCTATATCACTAAGTGAAGAATTGTCATGAATAAGGCTTTTAAATAAATCAATAAAGGTTTGCCATAATCTATAGTTACCATCAAATGTAGGTATGCTAATTTTAGGAAGCTTGACATTGTTTTTTTTACTATTACTATTTGGATTTAATACCAGATTGGTATTTGAACTATTAAAAAGATCATAATAAATGGCTTTGGCTGTGTAATAAAAATTATCAACATCTTTACGAACCGCATCTTGCACTTGAAAGTCACTATCGTCATCCAATTCACCAATAACTTTATTGTGAACAGATTCGAAATCACTATAAATATTATCTAAATCATCATACCTAGTTTTAAGTTGAGAATGGGAAGCCTGATTTGTTTTCGCTTGAATTGCAATTGTATAAATTTCTGAAATTCTGTTTATTGGAATTTTCCTTCTTTTTCAAGCCTTTTCACCTTAGACATAATGGGTATAAAACGAATTACTCAGTTATATTACGAAAATCTCGATATAATTCACTTTTAAAAAATAAATCGGCTTGTTTACAACTAACACTTTTCTTTAAACCACTCGCGAGAACTAGAAAATTGATAAATTTGGAAAAAATGCACGATATTTTGTTTAATATCGATAACGGTAAACCATAAATAATTAAGTTTCATTAAACACAAAGTTAAAAACTGTGAAAATTAACTGTTTTAGTCTCTAAACAATATAAACACCAATCTGTCAAAGATTTAAAGTAAATAATGTAAATAAACATCTATCGACGACACAAACGCGATCGAAATACGTGCTGCCAAACTAAAATTTTTTGTTGTGGTCAGGCAGATTGAGTCGCAAAAAATCAATGGAATTTAGAATTTTTAATTACTTGAATATTCAACCCAAACGTGCATGAAAGGAAAACGATTAATTTAATTTTAGGAATTAATTGAAATTAGCTGGAATATATCCAGGCTCGTAGGAACCAAAAAATGTCAATGCAAGTTAGGAAGAATTAGTGGACTGTATTTGAACGAAATGCACCGACATTTAAGGATTTTAGAAAACTAAGAAAAACGACAACATACAAAATCGAAATATATGAAATGGCACATACCTTGGTTAGGGGGGTTGAATTTCTCGGTAGAAAATGGAACGATTAGCACAAAACAGCCTCAAAACTGCCTCACCAGAACACGCGTGGCGATTCTATTCTGTCCTTCTCTCGATCTCGTCTGGTTTCGTGCGCGACAGTACTACGCGCACTCCCCTGTGCCAATAGAAAAGATTCTGTATGCTTTTAGCGCGAAAATGAAATACTTTGAATTTACAAGTAAGAGTTGCATTAACAATTATCAAATGACCTTTTATTTTATAATGCTAAAGTAATAGTGCCATCTAGCTTAAAAAATGAAATGCTTAATTTAATTCACGAAGCTCATTTTGGCATCCAAAAGTCTAAATTAAGAGCTCGTCAGGTAATGTTTTGGCCTAAAATGTCAACTGACATTGAAAACTCCATAAATCGTTGTGAGACTTGTCAGTTAAATAGAAAACTTAACCAAAAAGAAGCTTTATTACCACATATTTTACCAGATCGTCCATGGCAATATCTATACTCTGATTTTTTAGAATATAATAAAAAAAATTATCTTATAATTATTGATTCTTATTCACATTGGCTTGAGGTTTTCCCAGTAAATGATAAAACTGCCTCAACTGTCATAGAAGCTTGTAAAAATATTTTTTCAAGATTTGGAATCCCAGACAAGTTTTATGTTGATAATAATCCTTATAATAGTAAAAAATTTAAAGAATTTGCTAAAGTGTGGAATTTTGAAATTGAATTTTCTAGTCCACACCACCATCAGTCACATGGGTTAGCAGAAAATTATGTAGATATTACGAAAGAAATGTTAAAAAAAATGACTTCGGACAAAGACTTATATACTTTTTTGCTTGACTACAGGAATACTCCTTTACCTAGTTTAGGATACTCACCTTCGCAAATGCTATTAAATGGTATAGTTAAAACTAAAATTTCTACTTCTAATAAAGAACTTATCCCTAAGATTATTAGGGAAGAATTAATTAAAGATAAATTAAAACAGAACAGTGACAAGTCAAAACAGCAATATGACAAGACTGCGCGTAACTTACCTGTTTTAGAAAAACATGAAAAAATTTTGTTTCAAAAAAATAACAATTGGGAAAAAGGAAGAATAGCCGATAGATATAATGAAAGATCTTATATCGTTAAGGATTTAGATGGGTATACATTTAGAAGGAACAGAAAGTACATAAATAAAACTTTAATTCCTTTTGAAAATAATAATAATAACTTTGATTTCTATGAAGATCTTGTACGTAATGATCATGAAAATAACATTATTCAGTGCTCTCATCAAGATAAAGACGTTTCAGTTATTGATAACTTTTATAAAAATTATAGTAATATGTCCCCTGATTTAGATGTAGCAATTAATTGTGAAATAGGTGATAATTTAGCAGATCCAGATATTTTAAAAGTGGTTCCTAATAACAATGTTGTAAATAAGAAAGACATTATAAGTGACACTTCGGACAATATTAATGATTTGAACGATAATTATATTAGTGATATTGACAGTGATATTTCTACAGATGGATATAATGAGGATTATTGTTTCATTCCTATGAGTACTGAGGTGAAACAAACCCGTAGCTCCCGTCAGTCAAAAAAGTCTGTATATTTAAACGATTTTGTAGAATTTTAAAATGTGTATCTTTGTTTAAAAAAAAGAAGCGTGTTGTGTAGGTTAAGCTAGTGTTAATATTTGAACATGCCTATTTAGGATGACAGACATCAAAATAATAGTTAGCTATGAAAAAACAACAGAGTTACAAAAATAGTAATTAGAAACAGCATGTAAAATGTAGAAGACATAAAAAAGTCTGTTCTTCTTTATTATAGCTACCTATAATAAAGAAGTTCAAAATAAATATAATAGTCAGTTATTTATTAAAAAACATAAAACAGTTTCCAAATGATTTTTATCTTGGCACGTGTTGCTAAAATGAATTTAGTTCTAATATTGTGAAAAGCGCGTACTAAAATTGACCTTTTCTTTATAAATTTCCGAAAACAACTCAGAAACAAGTTCCTAGTATGAAACTTAGTTGTCTTATTCTTACACTTGTCAGTTTAAAACTTATGGTTGTCAAATTAGACCGGTCTAGCTGTGGAGAATCGGGCCGTAGATGTTTGTGCAAAAATGTATCAGAATGTTTCATCTGTCACTATGGAATGACCCTTCACCTAAACATTTCTTAACTATTAACTGATATTGCAGGGTCAGTCTTAACCCCAGCGACCTGATTTTGCCTATATTTATTAAGCCATTCACATATTTTGCGCTCCCGTGAAGTCTCCCATCACATGAGCGTTTTCAATATATCAAATAGGTCGAGTGGCAAGGGGAGGCAATAGTGGTAATACGGACCTAAAACTTATTATAGTAATCGAGCACTATTACTGGGTTCTTCAAGAAAAAAAAAATTTGACAACCTTTTACGCCTGTGCAAATTTATCTCTATAATTTCCGCCATAATAATGCTGGAACATTTAAGTAATTATACTTATCTGTCACTATCAATTTTTTTAAAAGATTGTCAATTATTCTGCTTAATTCGAAGTTTAACTTTAATCATGTCCCTTTGAACATCTGTTACGCTCCTATTCAATGCTAAAAAGGGTGGTCGATTTAAATTCGACCCCTCATTGTAAAACGTTCTCATATTACAAGCTTATTGACGCGCGCTCCCAGACGGATATCTTTAGATGTTTAATATACACATTTATACTTGTATTTACTTATTTAATAAAAGACGATGATTATTATAATTAACATTATTTTTTTTAGGTTTCACCTTTTTCGGGTTTAGTGACGAAATGATCGGATAGTGAAATCAATATCACCTCTGTAGATTTATTGGTCTCCCAGAAAGGACCTAACTATAGAAGTTGTCTGCAGTATCACAGTTTTTGCATGAGTTCATATATATCGAACGGTAAGTTTAGACTTTCTATTTCCTCTTTTAGCTCTTAAGGTACTCTAGGCCTACACTAAATATTATGAGTGACTTCATTCATATTCCATATGACTTTTGTTATGTACTTGTTTTAGGGCTTGATATTTATTTAGTTTTTCTTCAAATTTTGTTTCGATATTATTAATGTAAGGAATGGATACATCTATTAGGTAGGTAAGTTTCTTCTTTTTGTCTATTAGCGTAATGTCGGGTCTATTACTCGTATGTTCTATCGTCTGATCAGTAATAATATTTTTATTCCAGTAGATTTTGAAATTTTCATTTTCTTCCACAGTGTTTGAGTTGTACTTAAAGTATGGCACTGAGGTTTCCTTACTAAGATATTTACTTGGTAAATTTTTGGTGGATAATGGCAGCTAGTTAGTTATTATTATTTTCACAATATTTTCTTGCTTAAACATAATTACGGCATCGGGAACTCCCTGATCTGTGACATACTCGTGGGCTAAAACCATTCGAACAGTGCTGAATGTTGATAGTATGGCAGCTTTTTGAGCCACCGCTGTAAATTTTTGAGTATTGCCAATACCAGCCGATAATCTTAAATACTTTGTTAGTTGTTTGTCAACTAATCCGTTAGCCGAGATGATTATCGGGATTACTACAACTTTTATTTGATATCTATTTATTTTTTCTACTCCAGCATTGCTGCTATTTTCGTCTAGAGGAACGCTTATGTCAATAACAAGTGCGCCTTTTTGTGCTTTATCCAACACCACTGTGTCTGGCCTGTTGTGCGATATTTCCCGGTCAGTTATCATGCTAGTGTCCTGTGGTGTCTATGAACTTCTGTCATCTTTTCGTCTTCATGGTGGGGTATGTGCCTACGTTCGCAGCAGTCTTTCTTGCACCAGACTCCCGAACCTGGAATCAGGCCAGCCCGATATTCTCTGACTAAAACTCGCCCTTAAATCTTCTACTAAATTTATCTGTTGCATCTATAGCTCCCCATCAGACAAATCCTACAATGAGTTCTTTGAGTATCTCTCGGCAAAAATCGACCATCTCATCTCCGAATGTCCCTCCACTGAAGTTATCGTCCTAGGCGACTTCAACGTCCATAGCAAGGAATGGTTAGGATCCACAAAAACTGACCCAGAAGGCAGAGCAGCAGAAAACTTCGCAATCAGCAACTCGCTCACCAATTTGATCAGAGAACCAACATACTTTCCCCGCGTTTCTACCCACAATGCAAATCCATTAGATCTTTTTCTTACCACCCATCCTGAGCCTTACTTGAGAACTGTATGCGCTCCCCTTGGTCGTTCAGATCTTGGCCTCATTACCGTCTCTTGTCCCATACATCCCGAGTTTGCTGAAATCATGCCAGAACGCACGATCTGGCACTACAATTCTGCCGACTGGGATGGTCTTCGAAACTGTTTGTTTTTCCACTTCCGATCCCTCCGAAATTTGCTCTCATATCACAGACATTATTCAAGCAGGTATTGAAGGTTTCATTCCACATACCCGCAAGAAACCTAAACTCCACCATCAAAAGCCATGGTTCTCCACGGCCTGTGACAAAGCCAGGCTCAAAAAAACCCAAGCTCACAGAAGGTATCTTAAAAATCCTACACCCGAAAATCGTCAAATTTTCACCGAGGCCAGAAATCATTACAACCAAACTATCTTAGAGTTCAAAAATACTCTTAACAACCGCATAAAAGATAAAGTACTTTTCTGTTCCAACGGCGGCAAATCTTTCTGATCACTTGCCAAAAACATTAGTCAGAACTTCTGTAGAAGCACTTTTCCTCCCCTGACCTCTGACAAAGAAATTATCTCCACCTCTAAAGGGAAAGCAGAACTATTCGCCAAACAATTCGCTGCCAATTCCACCCTGATCCCTCCCCCCAATTTCGCTCTTCCAACCGCTAAGTCTGTACCACACAAAATGCCCGATATAATACTTAAGGTCAAACAAGTTCAAAAAATTCTTCTATCTCTTGACACCAAAAAGTCCTGTGGTCTGGATGGCATACCAGCAATTGTTCTAAAAAAATACGCTCCAGAACTTGCACCCATCTTAACTCGTCTTTTACAGATCTCTTATGACAAGGATATCTTCCCAGATAGCTGGAAGACTGCTCGTGTGCAGCCTGTCCCGAAGAAAGGTCCCAAGTCCCTTCCATCCAATTATTATAGACCTATCTCTCTTCTCTCCGTTGTCAGCAAAGTTATGGTGAAAGTAATCAACTTGCCAATTCTAAAATATCTAGAAAAACACGAAATCATCCATGACAGACAGTACGGATTTCGTCACCAAAGATCTACAGCTGATCTCCTTAGCTTTGTCACACATAACTGGAATAAGTCTCTTGAATTTCATGGCGAATCTCAGATTGTTGCTCCCGATATTTCCAAGGCCTTTGACCAAGTATGGCATGCCGCACTCCTCAACAAACTACCTTCTTTCGGTCTTCCTACCAAACTATGTACCTGGATCTGCAGCTTTCTCTCTAATCGGCGCATATCTGTTGTGGTTGACGGTCACTCATCTAACTTCCATTCTATCAATGCTGGCGTCCCCCAAGGTTCAGTCCTGGCACCAACCCTATTTCTTCTTCACATTAATGACCTACTCTCTTCAACTACCAATCCCATCCACAGTTATGCTGACGATAGTACTCTTCACTCCAATATTCATTTTTCCAGACAAGTTTCGAATCAGGAGTTGGATAATAGACGCAGATCTATGTACATATCCCTTTCCCAAGATCTTCAATTAATCTTAGACTGGGGTGCCAAGAACCTTGTTCATTTCAACGCCTCCAAAACGCGCAAAAAATCTGGCAACGCTTACCCCATCCACATGAATGGCCAAGCCCTACAAAACAACGAAACCTTCGATCTCATTGGCGTCGCGTCGCTTTCGAACATGATCTCAGCTGGCACAAACACATTACTTCAGTAGCCACATCGGCAGCTAAAAAGCTTGGTTTTCTCTTTCGAGCCAGAAAATAATTCTCCCCTTCCAACTTATGCACTCTCTATGTTTCCCAAATGAGACCTAACCTAGAGTACTGCTCCCACATCTGGGGAGCGGCATCACCTTCGACATCTTAAGATCCTTGATTCTATTCAAAAGAGAGCCATTCGACTGATCAATGACCCAGCCCTCACGAGAAAACTCCCTTCTCTCGCTCATCGCCGCGTTGTAGGGGATTTATCCCTTTTCTACCGCAACTTCCACGGATTTTGCTCTGAAGAGCTAGCCGGTATTATTCCCCCTTTGAATGTCCCGAACAACAAGAGGCGCGTTACGTATGCATCCCTTTACTGTCCAGCTACAAAAGCCTAGAACAGACCACTTCTCTCGTTCATTCATACCTAGGGTCTCCAGATTATGGAACAAATTGCCTGCAGATGTTTTCCCTTCCCGTCCCAACCTCCAATCCTTCAAATCCCGTGTCAATAGACTACATTTCCCTTCTCTTCAGACACCCACGGTACGTTAGTACTTAGGCTTGAAGTCTACGTGGGATGTCTTAGATAAAAAAAGTGGGATATTTTTTGGTGAGTATTTGTAATATGGAAGTTCGCTATTAATCAAAATCAAATTTCTTTCTTTACGGATTCCTTGATGGATGATTCTAGCGACTTTGTTGTGGCACTTCAAATAATCTCTTGGTGGGAGGTAAGTACAAGCAGGGGTTAAATGTTGTATTGTCTCTGTACCGTTTCCACACATTCTACAGTTATCGTTCGGCACATCTTGCCTTAAAATATATTTAGCGTAGTTCGCCTGGGGATAACTTGATCCGCAATGGCTGCGACAAAGCCTTCAGTTTCTGGCATAAGGGTGCTTTGTGTAAGATAAAGCGTAGATAATTGCTTATCACAATCGGGTTCATTTATCCCATTAACGAAACTTCCATATAATGCTTTTTGTTGCCATTGTTCTTCCATTTCTCTAATTAAACTTTATCTTTCTGGTGGACGACACGATGCAAGATTTAATAGCGTGATGTTCTCGTTCGAGCGGCATATGGCACTGCAAAGTCCATTTTTTTTATCTAAGACATCCCACGTAGACTTCAAGCCTAAGTACTAACGTACCGTGGGTGTCTGAAGAGAAGGGAAATGTAATCTATTGATATGGGATTTGAAGGATTGGAGGTTGGGACGGGAAGGGAAAACATCTGCAGGCAATTTGTTCCATAATCTGGAGACCCTAGGTATGAATGAGCGAGAGAAGTGGTCTGTTCTTGGCTTTTGTAGCTGGACAGTAAAGGGATGCATACGTAACGCACCTCTTGTTGTTCTGTTAGGGACATTCAAGGGGGGAATAATACCGGCTAGCTCTTCAGAGCAAAATCCGTGGAAGTAGCGGTAGAAAAGGGATAAATCCCCTACAGCGCGGCGATGAGCGAGAGAAGGGAGTTTTCTCGTGAGGGCTGGGTCATTGATAAGTCGGATGGCTCTCTTTTGGATAGAATCAAGGATCTTAAGTGTCGAAGGTGATGCCGCTCCCCAGATGTGGGAGCAGTACTCTAGGTTAGGTCTTATTTGGGAAACATAGAGAGTGTATAAGTTGGAAGGGGAGAAGTATTTTCTGGCTCGAAATAGAAAACCGAGCTTTTTAGCTGCCGATGTGGCTACTGAAGTAATGTGTTTGTGCCAGCTGAGATCATGTTCGAAAGCGACGCCAACGAGATCGAATGTTTCGTTGTTTTGTAGGGCTTGGCCATTCATGTGGATGGTGTAAGCGTTGCCAGATTTTTTGCGTGAGAGGGAGCAAGACTGGGTTTTGGAGGCGTTGAACTGAACAAGGTTCTTGGCACCCCAGTCTAAGATTAATTGAAGATCTTGGGAAAGGGATAGGTACATAGATCTGCGTCTATTATCCAACTCCTGATTCGAAACTTGATTGGAAAAATGAATATTGGAGTGAAGAGTGCTATCGTCAGCATAACTGTGAATGGGATTGGTAGTTGAAGAGAGCAGGTCATTAATGTGAAGAAGAAATAGGGTTGGTGCCAGGACTGAACCTTGGGGGACACCAGCATTGATAGGATGGAAGTTAGATGAGTGACCGTCAACCACAACAGAAATGCGCCGATTAGAGAGGAAGCTGCCGATCCAGGTACATAGTTTGGTAGGAAGACCGTAAGAAGGTAGTTTGTTGAGGAGTGCGGCATGCCATACTTGGTCAAAGGCCTTGGAAATATCGAGAGCAACAATCTGAGATTCGCCATAAAATTCGAGAGACTTGTTCCAGCTATGTGTGACAAAGCTAAGGAGATCAGCTGTGGATCTTTGGTGACGAAATCCGTACTGTCTGTCATGAATGATTTTGTGCTTTTCGAGATATTTTAGAATTTGAAAGTTGATTACTTTCTCCATAACTTTGCTGACAACGGAGAGAAGAGAGATAGGTCTATAATTGGATGGAAGGGACTTGGAACCTTTCTTCGGGACAGGCTGCACACGAGCAGTCTTCCAACTATCTGGGAAGATACCCTTGTCATAAGAGATCTGGAAAAGACGAGTTAAGATGGGTGCAAGTTCTGGAGCGCATTTTTTTAGAACAATTGCTGGTATGCCATCCAGACCAGAGGACTTTTTGGTGTCAAGGGATAGAAGAATTTTCTGAACTTGCTTGACCTTAAGTATTATATCGGGCATTTTGTAAGGTACAGACTTAGAGGTTGGAAGAGCGAAATTGGGGGGAGGGATCAGGGTGCAATTGGCAGCGAAATGTTTGGCGAATAGTTCTGCTTTCCCTTTAGAGGTGGAGATAACTTCGTTGTCAGAGGCCAGGGGAGGAAAAGTGCTTCTACAAAAGTTCTGACTAATGTTTTTGGCAAGTGACCAGAAAGATTTGCCGCTATTGGGACTGGAAAGCACTTTATCTTTTATGCGGTTGTTAAAAGCATTTTTGGACTCTGAGATAGTTTGGTTGTATTGATTTCTGGCCTCGGTGAAAATTTGACGATTTTCGGGTGTAGGATTTTGAAGATACCTTTTGTGAGCTTGGGTTTTTTTGAGCCTGGCTTTGTCACAGGTTTTGGAGAACCAGGGCCATTTACGCTAGTGGAAAAGTAAGTGTATAATTTCTTAACTTGGTTTATGCGCAATAGTTCCAAGTTAAGTATACCTCTTTCGCGTTTTTTTCTTGGTACGTATAACCTGCAGGTGGCTGCCTTAGGACCATGACAGCGAAATTTGGTCATCATCACACGTACTTCTCGATCTATCGCGTCCAGATCAGTGCGGCTCCATTTAAACACTACAAAGGTCTGCGAGAAGAGAGAGTTACCTCTTTAAAAAAATATGACTCGTTTTGTCCTGCGTTATGATCTATACCTCTGGCCGGGAGGTAGTCAAGGTATTTGTACTGTTCGTTTTCTTCCATTCCACTTATTACTCCCTGGTGTTCATTGAGAAAAACCCTTTTATAATTAAGGTGTTTACCTGCTTTCATACATGATATTTTACACTTATCCCGCCCGAATTTAATTTATTTCATTTGTATGTCAGAACTAAATCTTCCTACACAAGCCAACAAATTATGTAAGTGATCCCTGTTGAGTACAAATAATTTCAAATCATCCATATACCACAAATGACTGAGCTGAACCCCAATTTGAGGCAGGAGAAAAGCTTTATTTTGACTGTTGAGGAGCGATGTCGATGGCCGTAACGCCAAACAAAAGCATAGAGGGCTGAGTGCGCCTCCCTGGAACCTCTTAATATTAACTAAGCCTACGTTTAGGGAAGATTTTGTGTTGTTCAGGGTAAGTTTAGTTTTCCTTTCGGTCATGGCACTCCTTAGAAAATTGACTATATGTGGTTTGATCTTATATAGCTCCATTATCTCTGCCAACCATGAATGATGCACACTATCATACCCTTTTGATATATGTAAGCTGTATGTAATCCTCCCTTTTAATCCTTTTAGCAGTCGACACCATATTCGAGTCTATCACTAGTTGCTCTTTACAACCACGTGAACCCTTACGGCAACCCTTCTGTTCTTTGTCCAGTAACCGATTTGGCTCCAGGTGCCGGTCAGTCTTTTCAGTTAAAATGGACGTCAGGATGTTGTAGACCGTAGTTAATATGTTATCGGTCTGTAACGAGCTAGATCATAAGTATGTCGTGGTGTCTGGGCATAAGATAAGTTAGTGCCTTTGCCATAAAGGTAGGAGTTTCTTCAGGAAGGTAAATCTTTTATACCAGACATTTTGGATCTGGTCCATGCAGGGTGCTTTCCAGTTCATTGCCTTGCTCACGGCTCTCGTAACATCTTCCCTTGTAACTTTCCATGCTAGATATTCCTTACGTTAGCTGTTTTCTTTTTCTCGTCATAAGACAACTTGTTCTTTTATGATTACTTTATGGTATTACTAGTGCGATATCGTGTCAGTCGTTTTGCCGTTGCTGACTGGCTCTGTTTCAAGTGGTCTATAATAAAGTTGTTTATTATGTCATTCATTTTGTACTGTTCAGTTATATGTTTTTAGCATTTTTAACAACTTTTCTGCTGGTATCGCTTTGTGTCAAAATACCAATGTTTTGCCTGATTTTTGCAATTTTTACAAGTAATCGTCTTTTCCAGGGTAGCATTTGGTGTGTTCATTCAACCGCTTGTGTCATTGTTCTACTCTTCCGGAAACCAAACTCTCTTTCTGATAACCCTTTTGATATCATTATCATTATTATCGTCATCATCATCATTATCATCGTCCTTATCTTCGTCATTATCATCGTCATTATCGTCGTCATTATCTTCGACATTATCGTCATCATTTCCTTCGTCATCGTCATCATCGTCCTTATCTTCGTCATTATCATCGTCATTATCGTCGTCATTATCTTCGACATTATCGTCGTCATTACCTTCGTCATCGTCATCATCGTCATTGTCGTCGCCATCGTCGTCATCGTCATCGGCATCATCGTCGTCTTTGTCATCGTCGTTGTCGTCTTCGGCATCGTCATTGTCATTATTGTCATCATTATCATCGGCAACATCGTCATCATTAGCACCATAATTATCGTCGTCATTATCGTCGTCATTATCGTCATCTTTATCGTCGTCATTATCATTGTTTTATCGTCGTTATTATCGTCGTCATTATATCCGTCATCGTCGCCGCCATCGTCGTCGTCATCATCGTTATAGTCATCATCGTAATCGTCATCATCGTAATCGTCATCATCGTAATCGTCATCATCGTAATCGTCATCACCGTAATTGTCATCGTCATCGTCATCATCGTCATTTTCATCATCGTCATCGTCATCATCATCGTCATCATCGTCATCGTCATCATCGTAATCATCATCGTCATTGTCATCATAGTCATGGTCATCATCGTCAAAATCGTTATTATTATCTTCGTCATTATCGTCGTCATCGCCGTCGCCATCGTCATCGACGTCGTCATCATCGTCGTCATCGTCGTCGTCATCGTTGTCGCCATCGTTGTCATCATCGTCGTCGTCATCGTCATCTTCATCATCGTCATAATCCTAATCGTCATCATCGTCATCATCATCGTAATCGTCCTCATCATCATCGTTAGGCTGGTCGTCCTTTGGATGCGATTTCGTTCGAAATATTTTCGTTAGAATTCGGACGAATAATTTTGTCAAATTTCACATTTGGTATCGTCCATTGGACCAGCTTCGTCATCGCACAAGTCAGTCAGTCGTACATTTTGATTTGTCAAATAAGCTTAAAAACTGGTAATAATGGATAATTATCTTTTCGAAAACAGCTATTTTGTTAGTCAGCGATTAAATTTACGAAGAAAAAAATATTGAGTTAATGACATATTAGCACGAAGAAATAAATTCGGAGAATTTCGTCATTTATACAATGATTTTAAAAAAGTGTTTTTGTTACTATGGCATGAATCAAAATACCTTTTCAATATATATTAGATGCCATAAACCATAAAGGAATCCATACAAAAATGTCAAATTTCCGTGAAACCATTTCACCAGAAGAACGAATTAGTGTGACTCCAAGGTAAGTTAGAAGGGAGTAGTGAGATAAAGAGTTACATAGTTTATTGTTTGAATGCAGAAATATAGTGTTGAATAGAAATAGGCAGTGTTATATTTTTGTGCGTGTCAATTTGAATGATCAATCAACCATTCGAACGCATAATTAAGTTGGGTGGGGGTATTTAAAATTTGAGATTATGCAATCAGCAATCAGAATCGTTAATTTATTTTTTGATTGTTAATGAATTTAGTTATTAATTTCGGAAATAAGTACGAGGAGTACGAAATTTAGTCAATTGTATAATTTGCTTTTATTTTAACATTTTATTTTCTAAGAGTTCATCTCCCAGTCTGGGGTTCTTCTTCACTTAAAGCAAGTTATGCAGACTGGGTGGCGACCTGTTATAAAAGTGAACCACACTACTTACTCATAACCTAGTGCTCACCGACGAACAGCTGCCGTCGCTAGAACGTTCAGAAAATAATATAAATTTTACATTAATATATAACATATTTTATATATGAAAAAAATCGTTTCAATGTTAAGATAATATACAAACTTCTCAACAGACGGGCGATATGCCACATCAACATTCGTTGAGAACTTTGGACACTCTGAGATTGCCTCACTATCAATCACCTTGCCCATACGGCAGAAGGCAGTTATGTAACGCCCATCAAAATATCATTTACCTAGTAAAATTAGACAAATCAATAATAGAAACTTTGTTAAAATAAAATTAAAACAAATGTTGCTACATAATAGCTTTTATTCTCTTCAAGAATTTTTTGACTACAAATTCTAAGAAAAATGATCTTGTAACCTATGAACTGTTGTTGCGTGTGCGTGTGTGACTGAAGGTCTGTGTGTATTGTTAATGTGAAATTGCATAATCTGCCGAGGGAAACAATATATAGGTTTTTTCTTATTAGCTCTAGAATCACCCCCTAACAGATTTTAAAACACTTAGGGAACACCTTGTATAAGTGTTAATACATCTAAAGAACGGAAAAATCATACGAGCTCGTATGAGCGTCATGGGCGGCGTGAAAATATTTTTGTGTATTAAATGTAAAATGAAAACAAATCTAGACTATTAAAATTTATTGGCATTACCTGATATAATTAACATTTTTTCGAAGTTTGCTTCAGTAAAACGCTTTCGTTTATAATTAAGAATATCTCTAAGTCTAGAAAAGCTTCTTTCGGCATCACAACTAGTAAATGGAGCGAAACGGAAATGATTTATACAAGTCATTATTTTTAGTTGTCAATGTTTCAAAAATATTTGTTATTTCTGAAAATCCTGGATTTCTTTTAAGATTTTTGGTATATACACTTTTAATTTTTCACCAATTTCGGTAGGACATGCTTTGAGCTTGTCTATGGTTGTCTGAAATAAATTAAAAGAAGTCAAAGAGGGAAGGTTTTGTGTCTCCAACTGTTCACGTACACCTGGAAGGTATCCAAAATTTTCAGAAATAAACTTTAAATCGTTTTTAAGCGTCAGTGCACTTATAACTTCTTTACTTCTTGTTACACTCAAAGCATCATCTTTTAGACTGTCAATAACATTTTTAACTACGTCGTAATTTCTCTGGTAATATATAACGGCTGAAAATAATATATATTTTACATTAATATATAACATATTTTATATATGAAAAAAATCGTTTCAATGTTAAGATAATATACAAACTTCTCAACAGACAGGTGATATGCCACATCAACATTCGTTGAGAACTTTGGACACTCTGAGATTGCCTCACTATCACCTTGCCCATACGGCAGAAAGCAGTTATGTAACGCCCATCAAAATATATAATCATTTACCTAGTAAAATTAGACAAATCAATAATAGAAACTTTGTTAAAATAAAATTAAAACAAATGTTGCTACATAATAGCTTTTATTCTCTGCGACGCACTTTGTTCAAAAAAAAAAGTGTTTGATTAAAAACCGTCAAAGATACTATGATGAGTATCATTGACCAAGTACTTACCGCTTAACTTGAAAACATTAAAATCACTCTTAAAGGTACTCTAGAGAAAAACACAGGAACAACAGGGTGTTCTGAGGGAAGCAGGTGTAGTAGAGCGCGTTGCAAATTAGCTCTCAGCTCAGTTAGGCTGGGTAGGTTCTATTGGACGCCACCAGTTTTTTACACCGACACAAACTGGAAGTCGCCTAGTTGGTCTAGGGACCTGCTTCTCACACAACAATCCCGCTATTCATAATTAAAAATTAAACAGAGGGCGCAGTGAGCTGGATAAAAACAACTTAATAAGTTTACCCTATATACATTTATTTGTACATTGATTAAAAAAAGTTACAAGTGGTGACAAATAAGGTTGGGCGATTTTGCCCTTACAAAAATAAATAAATTAAATTAAACCAAAATAAAAACTTCCTGAGGTCTGTCCCCAGGTACAGGTAAATTCATAGGGTGACTCCTTAGCACCCGCCAAAAATTAATAGGGATGGTTCGTATCCCCTACCGAAGACAATGTAATAGGGGTGCTTTCTAGCCCCTACGGAAGAAGTAGGGAGGTTCGTGGCCCCTACCAAAGACCCTAGGAACAAACAATTCCTAGTAGTTACAGTAATTAAAATTTAATTAATAAAAAAAAGGCATACGTTACGTTAATAAAAATAAAATCAGAAGTTACGTTAACAGAAAAGATTACTACTAATAAAAGAGAAGGTAATTATTTGCAAAATTTAAACGAGCTTAAGATATGATTAAAAGGTTACGTTAATAAAAAAGGTTAATATTTGGAGGAAAAAAAAATTTACTGGACCTAATCCGCAAATTTTAATTAAATTTTTTTTTTTAATTAATTAATTAATTTAATATTAAAAGAGAAAGCCATTGGCTTAAACTGAATCGCAGAATTTTAGTTAAGTTACAAAAAAAAGACAAAGTATGAAGTTACTTTAATTAAAAAAAACTATCAATGAAATAAGTAATCGCTGATAACCAGATTGCAAAATTTAAACAAACTCATGGAAAGATTTAAAAAAGTTACGTTACTTAACAAAAGAAATTATTACGCAAGGGCATTGATAACTAAATAAAATTGTACAGTTCCTTGATACTCAGCGATAAGCGTTAATATTTACAAAAATTAAATGTTCATCAACTGACCAGTTTAACGCTGTATTATGCTACCTTACATTAACAATAAAAATATAATGAAAGTACAACAAAAGAAAAATAAATGGTAATTAAATTATGAGTTCACGAGGATTACAGGTATAAACAAAGCAAAAGGCTTAAGCGAAGACAGTAAAAATAACTAAAAATGAAACCCCAGTTAGCTTGACTCAAAAGCTAAGCGTTAACACTACTCGTGTAAATAAAGTGGATCAATGTAAGATAACACAAGAATAATAATTGACTTCACAAAAATTTTAATCATTTAAATTAAGAGAAAGCACCCTGTATAGGGAGAAACCGTTCGAATATAAACAATGAAAATACACACCGTTTATGTACATTTATAAAAGCACAAATATTAAATTAAAAGCAAAATATACTCCTAATGTACCTCTATCACAAATTTAAATTTAATTAGTGTGTAACTTTTGTGTTTATGACCGTAAATTAATAAATTAATAAATAAATAAAGACACAAAGCTTAAATCACAAGCGAATAATACGAGATACCAAAAGTATACGCATAGATATATACAAAGCATCTATCTACCTTGAATTCCAACTAAGCAAATGGTATGATAAAATAAAAAGTGTAAAACGTGTAAAATGTGTATGAGCCTAGTAAGTTTATTTCCCCAAAACAATAGTGACAAATTTGAAAATTAAATAGTAAGTTAACCCCTCTGAACACATAAAAAAAAAATTACTCAACCAATCGATATAAATAAAAGCTAAAATAAATCTACACTTTCCAGCTTCATAAGCATAAAGCCCGAAACTTCCAGCTCATACACCTTTTAACTTATAAAAAAGAATAAAGATCTGTGGCACTTATATTAATATTATTTGATTTAATTTATTTAAGTACATTAAAAGAAGCCTTCCTGATAAGATGGCGACTAAAATAATAATCACAAATTAATAAATTTAAAAACACTGGCTATAACGCTTTAATCTTCAACGGAGGTATATGACAGGCTTGTCAATGTCAAGCTAACCAGTACCACAAATCTCTTTATCTATAAATTACTGCTTGAAACTTAACGCTACAGATAGCCCAATAACCACTGTATGTGCTTGGCGACAGTCAATAAAAAAAAACTTGATAAAACAATCTACATTTACTACGCGAGTGACTGACTACTTAAATCCAAGCTTAGCTGTTCCCGCTGGCCCATAAGCTGGTATAAAGAGGCCCTAAACATAGCTTACAGATTGTATGAAATTTACTTCACACTATTCAAGCTTCAAAAATATAGTCCCGCGTTCAAAAGAATGCAAATTAGATAATGTAAGACTAATAATAAAGCAGTTGAGCGGCTTGGTTATTATGGTAATAATTTAGTCAGCTATTATAATTCAAAATAAGATGCAGCACACACCGGGCAGCCAAAAAAAACTAGTCTGAGAGAATAAGATTGTGAAGCAGAATTTTCGATAACTATTGTTCGCAAAAATTTAAATTATAATGCATGGGCGTAAACAAATAAACGATTATTAAGTATTAGAGAAACACGGGGCAAAAAAACTTCAAGGTTTAACTTACCCCTTAAGCAAGGAGGGTTAGATAGTCCAGACTCCCCATACAAAACACCAAAAACGGGGGCAGCTACCAGCGGTCTCCAGATCGTCAGGCCGATGTAATGGCTGGAGGAAATAAAAGAAAGAAAACCCTTAGACACGACAATTTTACATGCACGTGGCATCACGAAGCAGACTCGCAAAAAAACTCATCTATATATAAAAAAAGGGTAGCTCACCTGATTATGATGTTAACAAACGAAGATGCAGACAAAATCTTGCCCAGTAAGCAATAATTCAGCAGATGAATTTTTAATCGCAGTCCCGGAACTTAATCCATAAACTTGAGCCTTCAAAATGGCTGAAACCGACACCCCGATACTGCTATCTTCGTTGAAAACCAAAGTGGAAATGCCCGACAGTGGACCGCCCTTCCGAACAAAATGGTTCTTACATTAATATTTGCGCCAGTGCCAAAAAGGACCCACAGAACACGGAAGATGATCGGGGGGGGGGGGGCGAAAGCAACTACACTGACCGGAATGACAGTAATTGATAGTCTAAAGATGGCGCCAGGGCATACCGGCAAGAACTACGAAATCCAAACCAAAACCAAGCATGGACGTGAAGCGGCTCCCTCAAATGACCCCGAATGCAGAATGGCACAAGTCTCCGACCCCAAACGGAGAAACAAACGCAAAAAAAACACCGAAACTTAGAACTCCAATCGTCGCCGCGCCACCAAACAAGGGTACTGAAATCATACAGAGGCCTCTTGCGTGAAACCATAAAGTTACGGAAATACAGAAAGTTATACCTACGCCGGCACTGATCGAGACGCACTATTTCAGTACGATGCATCCAAATACTAACAGCTGAAACCCCGAATGTCGAAACTACAGAAAGGAAAACGATGACGTAGTGCTACTAAATTCCAACCTTCCCACACTCGAAAATGCTACTGCACCAGCCGTGTTCATAAATCGACGGCTCCCAAAAGCGCTTTGGGACTGTTCGTGTATGCGAACAGGTCAGTCGGTTCCCACCCCCGATGCACCATCTCTACACGCCTTAAAGTTCCGTCCGACGAAAACCCACACACCCCATTCTTAATCTTCAACATACAACTCAATTAAATGTTTACAAAATTCAAAAAAAAAAGATCTTGGAAAGGAAAAGAGAAGGAAATCTCGGACTTTAATTAATAGGGAACGCTAGATTCAGAAATCCAGGACAGTGAAGGCAGTGGAAAACACCGGGATTAAATCTCATTCAAAATGTAGGTAGTCTTTTAAAATTTATTCTCTAAAAATATGTTATCATAAATAGACTAAAGGCGACTGTCTGTACACACAGGAAGGCCTTAAGCAAGGCGAAAATTCAGGCCCAAGCCAGAAAGAAAGATTTTAAAGCAGACTACAACAGATGGACAAGCTCATGTTAAGCCGATTTGGACCAGATAAAAGGGCAATCAACACCCCCAGGGGGTAGCCTGGACAGCAAGGGAAGGGGGCCACATAGCGGAAGAACGAAAATAGATCTTCTGAATCAAGGTAAATAACTAAGAAAACAGGCGTTCGTGAATAAACTAATTATTAGAACAAAACTAATTCGGTGACAAAAATGACCTGTCACAACTCCCCCTCTCCTACGAAACGAGGGAAATTTTCCAATGAAAATTAACCAACGATAAGGATCAGAGGCTCTCTGTATGATACAAGAAAATCGAAAAAGAAAATAAATTACCTGCGCTATGCTGGCGCCAATAAAAAAAACATAAGTGAAGATACGTGGGAACCCAAGGTAGTACCATATAACTAATACTAACTAACAAGACTGATAACTAAATCTTAAAATAACTAAATACTCAAAGAAATCTTTGGTCCCTTTGCCACTAGTCACCCAGCGACCTCCTCCAGGAAGATTCGGTGTGGAACGTAAACCCTAAGTTGGTAAGGGAGCTAGCATTGCGTTACACCCAAAAATATTGTGGGGAACCTCGTTTACTAGCCTCACACCGTAGAATCGTCCCGAATTAAATCACCAATTGACATGCGTCAAACCAACCAAAGGGTGGACAACTAAAAAGGAAAAGATAAATATAATACAACATAAGTAAAATGAGAAGGAAAGAGGGATAGCCCAGATGATCCACCATACAAAAGGGAGTGGATTGTAGCACCCACCAAGCTAAAAGATGTACCAAATGGGAAGCACATCGGTCCCTGTACAAAACAACAAAAAAAAATTAAATGTAAAACGAGATAGGGACAAGTGTCTAAATCGATAAAGCCAAAATAAGGTAAAGTCGAAATCGGGATAGTTTTATCTTGTCTAAATGGTGAATAGACAAAATATATCAGTAAAGATCTAGGCGCAAAACCAGTAAAACTGAAATGGCCGGAGACTAACATATAGTCCTACCAAAACCTAGACCTAAGACAAATCCAAATAATAGAGGAAAAAGAACCAAAAGTATCAAAGCAAATTAAAGCCTATCAAAGGCCAATCACGGTAAGGTGAGTAAATCAAAATAAAGGTAAGTAAATCAAAATACAAGGTAATCGAAATAAACCAAAGTAAATGTAATCGAAATACGCAAACATAAGCCAATAAACGCAAAGGAAAGTAAATTAACGCAAAGGCAAACAAATTATCGTAAAGGTAAGAAAATTATCGCAAAGGTAAGCAAATTATCGCAAAGGAAAGAAAATTATCGCAAAGGTAAGTAAATTATCGCAACGACAAGTAAATTAACGCAAATATATATAAAAAAGGTAATCAACCAAAAGTAAATGAAGCAAGTAAATCAAACTAAAGGTTCGCAAATCGAAATAAAGGAAATTGGGTTACTTGCCAACAACTAGCAGTGAATCCCACCATAAGTGGTCTTCTCGACTTCACAAAATCAGCAAGAGAGAAAGAAAATTGTGTTTCTACTCTAAATCCCCAAAGGAAAGACAAAGTCGTACTCGAGCAAAAACACATACTAGTGCAAGTAACCGAAATTTCCAGACACAAGTAGGGAATAACAATAAAATCACGTCAAGGTAGAGAAAATTAAGCCAAATCAAAGTAAAAAAAAGTCACATCAAGGTAAATACGTCCAAATCAAGGTAAAAAAAAAGGTCTAATCAAGATAATAAATAAAGACTTTTGGCCCTAGTCTATATAAAAAAAAACAATTAATAGTGAATGCAGATAAAAAAAACGATAAAGAAAATTAGGTCCAAAATTAATTAATCACCGCCTTCTAACCAAGTAATCAAACTTAAATTACCATGTGACACACCGTCGCCCATCCCGTCTCGCGCCGAGATGGGTGTCTGCGTGAGACTGGCAAATGGAAAAAGGTAAGCTACGTTAAATGACAATACACGTTACTATACGTTAGTATACAATAAACCGAGTGACGATAAGGTAAATATAATCAGGTTATGACAACTAAAAAAAACAAGGCATAAGGCGGCGATGGCAAGTGAAAGTAGTAAGGCAGCTGAGGGCTTACTCACTACAAACAATAGAAGCAAGGCAGCTGAAGGCTTACCTTGCCACGGCTTTCAGGGGACTCCTACCCCACCTAGTTAACCCAGTGCAGCACTATTCTAAGCGATAGTGTCCAAATCCATCAAGGTTCGCGCCCATAGGGATTCAGACACCATCACGCCCATACTGCAGGGCATAGACGGCACTCAGAGGACTCCTACCTCAACTAGTTAACCCAGTGCAGTACTATTCTAAGCGATAGTGTCCAAATCCATCAAGCTTCGAGCCAACATGGATTCAGACACCATCACGCCCATACTGCAGGGCATGAAAGTTGCTCACGACTGAGCAAGGAAAGTAAAAAACAAGAATTTAAACTGGGCCAAAAGTCAAAATTAACGCAACGATAAAAGAAAACTCACTAAAGCCATTATTACCGAAAGAAGAAGGAAAAAAATTAAATGTAATTAACCAAATTGAAGCTATGGACTCGAAAGTTAATAAATTCAGAAATCAATAGATTGATAAGTAAATTGAAGCAAAATGACACGTAAAACGTAATATTAAATTAATGACAGTAAAATCAACGGAATGTAATAAAGTAAATAATGACTTTGAGTCGCCTAACAATTTATTCACTCCTACGGACCACCAAATGCAGTTTCGGCATATACCGGTTTAAGGTCTTGTACATGCCAAATGCCCTTACTAACACCGTGTTCGTCTTCAAGCTCATAAGTACACGTGCCGGTCTTTTCTACGATCTTAAACGGACCTACAAATTCCGGAGCCAACTTTGCGCTATAATATTTCGCCGCATCGGATATACTTTTATTCTTACGCCAGACTTCTTGACCAGGAACAAAGCTTACTGGGCGTCGGCGCAAATTATAGTTATGTCGATTTTTAACACGAGAAGCTTCGATTTTAGTGTGGACTTTTCTAAATAATTGTTTGAAAGCTTCTATTCGTTCTCGAATGTAATTTTGACGCTCAGTTTCTACTTGAGGAACACCCTCAGCATAGTCCGAACCGAATAGCTTGTGTTCCCTGCCAAAATTAACGCAGTATGGGGTGAAGCCCGTAGTTTCGTGTCGCGAAGTGCGAATGGCGCAACCGATAGCAGTTAAATTATCTTCCCAAGTTCGATGGTTATTTTGTTGAACGTAAGAGCGCAACATCGTTTTAATAACTCTATTAACGCGTTCAGTATGATCTGCTCTAGGATAATAATTAGCAGTGTAAAATATTCTAACCTTATATTTATCGCAAAGGGCTTGAAATTCTTTGGATTTCATTTGAGTTCCGTTGTCGCACGTTAAGAATTGAGGAGCTCCGTAAACTAAGAAGATGCCGTCTTCGACACACTTTACCAACGATTTTGCTGTTGCCGATCGACACGGGAATAACACGACGTACTTGCTAAAATAATCGGTGACCACCAAAATATGAGTGTTACCCTGTTTAGAACGAGGTAAAGGACCTATGTAGTCTAGGCTGATGGCTTGCCAAGGCTCTTTTATGTCTGGGCGGTTACCCATTAGACCAGCTGGACGTTTCTGCTCTACTTTGTTCTGAGCACAAGTTCTACAAGCACGGACATAACCAGCGACGTCGGATCTCATTTTCGGCCAATAATATCTCTCGGCGACCTTCCAAAAGGTTTTGAAAACACCCACGTGCCCTGCTGCTGGATTATCATGGCATCGAAGAAATATCTCTTTTCGTTTATCCTTTGGTACTACTATTTTCCAGTAAGTGGAATGATCTGGAAAACTCGGATTGTTTGTCTTGACATATTTAAAGCGATTGCCATTCTCGACTCGCCAACAGGGATATTTATCAGGACATTCTTCTAGCTTCTGCATCATGCCTTTGTACCATTTGTCTGAGGTGTCAGAAAATGATTGCGACGGTGGTTCGTCAACAGCTGCGATAGAATCAGAAGTCACTGGCACTGACCTAGAAAGAAAATCTGGCACGACGTGATCTCGGCCTTTACGATGGATCAGTTCAAGATCGTAAGGTTGCAAACGAAGAGCCCATCGAGCGAGACGTCCTTGTGGATCTTTTAGATTATGAAGCCATAACAAAGAATGGTGATCGGTTATGACTTTAAAGTGTACACCCTCCAGATAGTGACGAAGCTTCTCTACACTCCAAATTACGGCAAGGCACTCTTTTTCGGTGACGGTTAATTTCATCTCTTGTTTGGTGAGAGAACGTGAAAGATAGGAAATAACTTTTTCTCCGTCATCAAATTGCTGAGTCAGAACTGCTCCTAGGCCATAAAATGATGCATCAGTCTGTAAGGTAAATGTGCGATTAAAATCTGGACATGTAAGCACGGGAGCTGTGATAAGAGCTTCTTTAATCAAGTTGAATGACTGATGGCACTCGGAAGTCCATTCCCATTTGATATTCTTCCTGGTAAGCCGAGTAATTGGGGCTATGATAGCTGAAAAGTTCGGCACAAAACGCCGGTACCAAGAAGCGGTGCCAATAAAACGTCGAACTTCGGTGATATTTCGAGGAGGTGCTATATTCACAATGGCCTGCACTTTCTCAGGATCAGGTCTTAAACCTTGAGCGTCTACGATGTAGCCAAGGTATCGTAATTCAGGCTTACAAAAGTGACATTTCTCCTCGGAAACTATGAGTCCTGCATCTTTCAAACGGTCAAAAACTAGGCCCAGAATTCTGAGGTGTTCAGGAAAGGTTCTGGAGATGATAATTATATCATCAAGATACACCATCACGTGATTTTCCAAATCAACGCCCAATACACGGTCCACTATACGTTGCCAGGTGGCTGGCGCATTGGTCAAGCCGAAGGGCATGCGCAGAAAATGATAAAGATTCCTACCTGGAACAGTGAAAGCAGTTAATTCACGTGAGGACTCACTAAGAGGTACCTGCCAGAACGCTGAATTTATGTCGATGGAGCTAATGTAGCGGGCGTCTCTGAGGCGATCCAAAATGGCGGAGATATAAGGTATAGGATATGCGTCTTTCTTAGTTTTTGTATTAAGCTTTCTAAAATCTATGCAAAACCTATAGCTGTCATCTTTCTTGCGTACCAAACACACTGGACTGGACCAAGGACTTTTAGAAGGTTCAATCACGCCAAGTTTCAACATCTCGTCGATTTCCTCGTCCATAATCCTTTGCTTGTATGGAGAAACTGGGTAGTAACGCTGTTTAATTGGCCTAGTGCCGGGTTCAAGCTCAATGACGTGTTCTGCTACCTTGCAGCAGCCCAGACCAGTACCCATTTCCGATATTTTCTCCTTAACTAGTGCATTTAAACACGCTCGGTCGGTTTCAGATAAAGAGTTGCCATCTATAACGCTACAAATTTCCGTAGGTTGATCATCAGTGGAAAAATGCCAGACATCCTGCTTCAAGTCGGGGATCACTTCCATGGTTCTCCAAAAGTCGATTCCTAAAATCAGTTGGTGGGACAGTTCTGGAAGAACTAAAATATCGATCACCCGAGTTCTATTCAATAAAGTCATAGGAACCTGAAAATAGCCCAAACTAGAGCAAGTTTGGCCGTTCGCGACAGTACAATCAGTCTGTTGCCTAATAAGTTTTAATCCCAGACTTTCCAAAATTCGGAAGCCGGGTTGACCTACAATGGTGCGTGACGCTCCAGAATCTAATAATCCTAAAATCTTATAACCTAAAATTGAAATTTCTAAATAGGGGCGCTGGTCGCCATGCGCATGAGCTATGATAAAATCTAAAAGGTTTTTATTGGGAAAAGAACTGTTAGCATGTGAATGATTCTGGTTGGAAGGGGAGCTATTGGTCGGTGAAAGGCCTTCATCAGAAATCAAGTTGTTGGTCGGCAAAATGTTTTTACAGTGAACAGAATTGTTAGGGGGTGGATGATTTTTGCTGAAAAGAGAGTTATTGGTTGGCAAGAAGTTTTCATCGGGAGGAAAGCTGTTGGTTGGCAAAATTTTTTCATTGAAAAGAAAGTGGTTGGTTGGCGAAAGGTTTTCACTGGGCACAGAATTGTTAGGGGGTGAATGACTTGTGTTGAAAAGCGAGTTGTTGGTGGGCAAAAGGTTCTCATCGGAAAGAAAGCGGTTGGTTGGTGTAATATTTCCATTGGAAAGGAAGTGGTTGGTCGGCAAAAGCTTTTCATTGGACAGAGGATGGTTAGAGGATGAATGATGTTTGTGAAGAAGAGAATTATTGGTTGGCAAAAGGTTTTCCCTAGGAAGAGAGCTGTTGGTCGGCAGAATGGTATTGTTGGGAGGAAAGTTGTTGGTCGGTGAAATAAAAGGGAGGGGAGTAGTCCTACGACCTATCGACTCTCCCGAGAATCGTTTCCCGAAGAACATTTAGGGCAGTTTTTACTGGTCACATTTGGGACACCACAGCGGAAACAGTGGATTCTGCGCTGTTCAGTGCACTGGCTATTTCGATGACCTTGCTTATTACAGTTCCAGCACAAGAATGGCCCAGAGTTTCTGGGTGTTGTTGGACGTGGCTCTCTTGGTGACTGTCTATCGTCCCGAGAGGTTGATTGTACCGGACGAGATTCTCTCACTTCGTCGATCGGTTCGTTCCTCGAACATGATGCTTCAGACGCTATAAAAGCGAAGTCCGGTTCCACAAAGTTATGCCTTTTCCGAGAAGGTGGGACATAGGTTTCGGCACGATATTTCTTTGCCTCCAGTTTGAGACATTCTTCTTCTAGATCTTCCAACTTGTTCACTACCGGAAGTTGGGTAGTGTAAAAAGGAGATAAATTCCGGGTAATGATATCCAGTTGAACGTCCTCTGAGAGGGAGCCATGTCGTCTAAACAGCGCGCTCATACTTGAGAGGTAATCGACGATACTTTCACTCGAATCCTGAGTCCTGTCCAGAATTTCCTTAAATAGCCGATGACGATAGTCTGGCGGCTCAAAATGTTTGCACAGAAGGTCAGACAAACTAGACCAGTCCGAAAATCGATGACGATTTTCGCGAAACCAATTTAGGGCTCTACAAGTAAATAGGTCGATAGCGGATTCAAACAACTCGCGTTCTGAAATACCACGAGCTTCGCGTAGTTCCGATACTCGCTCCAAGAAATTATGCACCGTCATCTGTTTAGCCTCGCCGGTAAATCTAATTCCCCATTTTTCGACACGCTGCGCCTTGCTACACGAAGGATGGGTAACGGAGGTGGCAGCAGCTGTTACATTGGGACTAACCACGGGTGGAGTGACTTTGGGCGACGAGCGCGTGTGACGCGGTCGACTGTTGGACGCATTGCTAACTACAGACGAATCCGAATCCGAATCGTTGAGATGAGTTTGATCAAGTAAGGCGCTTAGATTCGGATCTTGTTTTAAGAGATCATCCAAACTGTTCAATTTGCTCAAAGTTTGAAGTAACAAATTAGACCGAGTTTGCAATTCCTCAGCACTGAGGTTCTCAACCGGAATTCGATCAACACGAGTGAATAAATGAACAAGTTGCGACTGCAAACGCACGAACTTCGCTCTGGCTGAGTCACCAGAAATATTCTTGATCGCGTTATCAATATCGTGTAAAGTTTTGGTTATGTAGTCACATTCGTCGTCAAAAGCAAAGTTATAGACGGACGAGTAAAAATTTTGCCTTTTCTTTCCATTTTTAAAATGGGACGTAACGATGCTACCAGTTCTTTTGCGGTATTTGCATTACTAGCCGGAATGCCACGAACCGTGAGCTCGTAAATAAGCATTTCTTTCCGAAGACAATGAACTTGCATATTATAATCCATTTTGGAGTGAACAAAAACAATAGCAACTCAAAAGTCAAAGTAAATAAAAGGTCAAATCTAGATATAAACGCGTAACTCGAATAAATTTACCAAAACTACACCAATAGTGTAGTCAAATATAGCAAACAAAGGTAATTAAATCAGCAAAAATACAGTATGCAAAGATAATCAAGGTCACGTAAATAAATAAAATAAAATCGGTAATGAATCGCAATATCAAAGACAATCAAAGTTACGTAAGGCGTAAAATAAAATCGGTAATAAACCACAAATTCAGAGACAATCAAAGTTACGTAAACAAGTCAATTAAAATCGGTAACAAATCGCCAAATCAAAGTTACGCAATAAGCAAAATAAAATCGATAATAAATCGCCAAAATCAAATGCAGTAATACAGGGCTAGTACAGTTTGAGTTAAAATTGATGGAAATTTTCAAAGTTCCATCCAGCTCACTAGACGCACAAGAGTAAAATTAGAAAAAAAACGGTTATTTTTTTAAATAGGCCCCACGCTGGGCGCCAAAAATTTGCGACGCACTTTGTTCAAAAAAAAAGTGTTTGATTAAAAACCGTCAAAGATACTATGATGAGTATCATTGACCAAGTACTTACCGCTTAACTTGAAAACATTAAAATCACTCTTAAAGGTACTCTAGAGAAAAACACAGGAACAACAGGGTGTTCTGAGGGAAGCAGGTGTAGTAGAGCGCGTTGCAAATTAGCCCTCAGCTCAGTTAGGCTGGGTAGGTTCTATTGGACGCCACCAGTTTTTTACACCGACACAAACTGGAAGTCGCCTAGTTGGTCTAGGGACCTGCTTCTCACACAACAATCCCGCTATTCATAATTAAAAATTAAACAGAGGGCGCAGTGAGCTGGATAAAAACAACTTAATAAGTTTACCCTATATACATTTATTTGTACATTGATTAAAAAAAGGTTACAAGTGGTGACAAATAAGGTTGGGAGATTTTGCCCTTGCAAAAATAAATAAATTAAATTAAACCAAAATAAAAACTTCCTGAGGTCTGTCCCCAAGTACAGGTAAATTCATAGGGTGGCTCCTTAGCACCCGCCAAAAATTAATAGGGATGGTTCGTATCCCCTACCGAAGACAATGTAATAGGGGTGCTTTCTAGCCCCTACGGAAGAAGTAGGGAGGTTCGTGGCCCCTACCAAAGACCCTAGGAACAAACAATTCCTAGTAGTTACAGTAATTAAAATTTAATTAATAAAAAAAAGGCATACGTTACGTTAATAAAAATAAAATCAGAAGTTACGTTAACAGAAAAGATTACTACTAATAAAAGAGAAGGTAATTATTTGCAAAATTTAAACGAGCTTAAGATATGATTAAAAGGTTACGTTAATAAAAAAGGTTAATATTTGGAGGAAAAAAAAAATTTACTGGACCTAATCCGCAAAATTTAATTAAATTTTTTTTTTAATTAATTAATTAATTTAATATTAAAAGAGAAAGCCATTGGCTTAAACTGAATCGCAGAATTTTAGTTAAGTTACAAAAAAAAGACAAAGTATGAAGTTACTTTAATTAAAAAAAACTATCAATGAAATAAGTAATCGCTGATAACCAGATTGCAAAATTTAAACAAACTCATGGTAAGATTTAAAAAAGTTACGTTACTAAACAAAAGAAATTATTACGCAAGGGCATTGATAACTAAATAAAATTGTACAGTTCCTTGATACTCAGCGATAAGCGTTAATATTTACAAAAATTAAATGTTCATCAACTGACCAGTTTAACGCTGTATTATGCTACCTTACATTAACAATAAAAATATAATGAAAGTACAACAAAAGAAAAATAAATGGTAATTAAATTATGAGTTCACGAGGATTACAGGTATAAACAAAGCAAAAGGCTTAAGCGAAGACAGTAAAAATAACTAAAAATGAAACCCCAGTTAGCTTGACTCAAAAGCTAAGCGTTAACACTACTCGTGTAAATAAAGTGGATCAATGTAAGATAACACAAGAATAATAATTGACTTCACAAAAATTTTAAACATTTAAATTAAGAGAAAGCACCCTGTATAGGGAGAAACCGTTCGAATATAAACAATGAAAATACACACCGTTTATGTACATTTATAAAAGCACAAATATTAAATTAAAAGCAAAATATACCCCTAATGTACCTCTATCACAAATTTAAATTTAATTAGTGTGTAACTTTTGTGTTTATGACCGTAAATTAATAAATTAATAAATAAATAAAGACACAAAGCTTAAATCACAAGCGAATAATACGAGATACCAAAAGTATAAGCATAGATATATACAAAGCATCTATCTACCTTGAATTCCAACTAAGCAAATGGTATGATAAAATAAAAAGTGTAAAACGTGTAAAATGTGTATGAGCCTAGTAAGTTTATTTCCCCAAAACAATAGTGACAAATTTGAAAATTAAATAGTAAGTTAACCCCTCTGAACACATAAAAAAAAATTACTCAACCAATCGATATAAATAAAAGCTAAAATAAATCTACACTTTCCAGCTTCATAAGCATAAAGCCCGAAACTTCCAGCTCAGACACCTTTTAACTTATAAAAAAGAATAAAGATCTGTGGCACTTATATTAATATTATTTGATTTAATTTATTTAAGTACATTAAAAGAAGCCTTCCTGATAAGATGGCGACTAAAATAATAATCACAAATTAATAAATTTAAAAACACTGGCTATAACGCTTTAATCTTCAACGGAGGTATATGACAGGCTTGTCAATGTCAAGCTAACCAGTACCACAAATCTCTTTATCTATAAATTACTGCTTGAAACTTACCGCTACAGATAGCCCAATAACCACTGTATGTGCTTGGCGACAGTCAATAAAAAAAAACTTGATAAAACAATCTACATTTACTACGCGAGTGACTGACTACTTAAATCCAAGCTTAGCTGTTCCCGCTGGCCCATAAGCTGGTATAAAGAGGCCCTAAACATAGCTTACAGATTGTATGAAATTTACTTCACACTATTCAAGCTTCAAAAATATAGTCCCGCGTTCAAAAGAATGCAAATTAGATAATGTAAGACTAATAATAAAGCAGTTGAGCGGCTTGGTTATTATGGTAATAATTTAGTCAGCTATTATAATTCAAAATAAGATGCAGCACACACCGGGCAGCCAAAAAAAAACTAGTCTGAGAGAATAAGATTGTGAAGCAGAATTTTCGATAACTATTGTTCGCAAAAATTTAAATTATAATGCATGGGCGTAAACAAATAAACGATTATTAAGTATTAGAGAAACACGGGGCAAAAAAACTTCAAGGTTTAACTTACCCCTTAAGCAAGGAGGGTTAGATAGTCCAGACTCCCCATACAAAACACCAAAAACGGGGGCAGCTACCAGCGGTCTCCAGATCGTCAGGCCGATGTAATGGCTGGAGGAAATAAAAGAAAGAAAACCCTTAGACACGACAATTTTACATGCACGTGGCATCACGAAGCAGACTCGCAAAAAAACTCATCTATATATAAAAAAAGGGTATCTCACCTGATTATGATGTTAACAAACGAAGATGCAGACAAAATCTTGCCCAGTAAGCAATAATTCAGCAGATGAATTTTTAATCGCAGTCCCGGAACTTAATCCATAAACTTGAGCCTTCAAAATGGCTGAAACCGACACCGCGATACTGCTATCTTCGTTGAAAACCAAAGTGGAAATGCCCGACAGTGGACCGCCCTTCCGAACAAAATGGTTCTTACATTAATATTTGCGCCAGCGCCAAAAAGGACCCACAGAACACGGAAGATGATCGGGGGGACGAAAGCAACTACACTGACCGGAATGACAGTAATTGATAGTCTAAAGATGGCGCCACGGCATACCGGCAAGAACTACGAAATCCAAACCAAAACCAAGCATGGACCTGAAGCTGCTCCCTCAAATGACCCCGAATGCAGAATGGCACAAGTCTCCGACCCCAAACGGAGAAACAAACGCAAAAAAAAACACCGAAACTTAGAACTCCAATCGTCGCCGCGCCACCAAACAAGGGTACTGAAATCATACAGAGGCCTCTTGCGTGAAACCATAAAGTTACGGAAATACAGAAAGTTATACCTACGCCGGCACTGATCGAGACGCACTATTTCAGTACGATGCATCCAAATACTAACAGCTGAAACCCCGAATGTCGAAACTACAGAAAGGAAAACGATGACGTAGTGCTACTAAATTCCAACCTTCCCACACTCGAAAATGCTACTGCACCAGCCGTGTTCATAAATCGACGGCTCCCAAAAGCGCTTTGGGACTGTTCGTGTATGCGAACAGGTCAGTCGGTTCCACCCCCGATGCACCATCTCTACACGCCTTAAAGTTCCGTCCGACGAAAACCCACACACCCCATTCTTAATCTTCAACATACAACTCAATTAAATGTTTACAAAATTCAAAAAAAAAAGATCTTGGAAAGGAAAAGAGAAGGAAATCTCGGACTTTAATTAATAGGGAACGCTAGATTCAGAAATCCAGGACAGTGAAGGCAGTGGAAAACACCGGGATTAAATCTCATTCAAAATGTAGGTAGTCTTTTAAAATTTATTCTCTAAAAATATGTTATCATAAATAGACTAAAGGCGACTGTCTGTACACACAGGAAGGCCTTAAGCAAGGCGAAAATTCAGGCCCAAGCCAGAAAGAAAGATTTTAAAGCAGACTACAACAGATGGACAAGCTCATGTTAAGCCGATTTGGACCAGATAAAAGGGCAATCAACACCCCCAGGGGGTAGCCTGGACAGCAAGGGAAGGGGGCCACATAGCGGAAGAACGAAAATAGATCTTCTGAATCAAGGTAAATAACTAAGAAAACAGGCGTTCGTGAATAAACTAATTATTAGAACAAAACTAATTCGGTGACAAAAATGACCTGTCACATCTCTTCAAGAATTTTTTGACTACAAATTCTAAGAAAAAATGATCTTGTAACCTATGAACTGTTGTAGTGTGTGCGTGTGTGACTGAAGGTCTGTGTGTATTGATAATGTGAAATTGCATAATCCGCCGAGGGAAACAATATATAGGTTTTTTCATATTAGCTCTAGAATCACCCCCTAACATATTTTAAAACACTTAGGGAACACCTTGTATAAGTGTTAATACATCTAAAGAACGGAAAAATCATCCGAGCTCGTATGAGCGTCATGGGCGGCGTGAAAATATTTTTGTGTAATAAATGTAAAATGAAAACAAATCTAGACTATTAAAATTTATTGGCATTACATGATATAATTAACATTTTTTCAAAGTTCGCTTCAGTAAAACGCGTTCGTTTATAATTAAGAATATCTCTAAGTCTAGAAAAGCTTCTTTCGACATCACAACTAGTAAATGGAGCGAAACGGAAATGATTATACAAGTCATTATTTTTAGTTTTCAATGTTTCAAAAATATTTGATATTACCGAAAATCCTGGATTTCTTTCTAAGATTTTTGGTATATGCACTTTTAATTTTTCACCAATTTCGGTAGGACATGCTTTGAGCTTATCTATGGTTGTCTGAAATAAATTAAAAGAAGTCAAAAGGGGAAGGTTTTGGGTCTCCAACTGTTCACCTACACCTGGAAGGTATCAAAAATTTTCAGAAATAAGTAAACTTTAAATCATTTTTAAGCGTCAGTGCACTTATAACTTCTTTACTTCTTGTTACACTCAAGGCATCATCTTTTAGACTGTCAATAACATTTTTAACTAAGTCGTAATTTGTATGGTAATATATAACGGCTGATAACCATGTTCCCCACCTTGTAATAACAGGTTGTGGGGGCAATGTGACATTAGGACACATTTTCTTAAATCTGTTTATTCGCGCTTGTGATTTAAGAAAACCTTTTTTTCCCTCACTAATCAAAGTATCAATAACTGGATAGAAGTCACGTATCAGTTCACATTTTCTATGCAAGGCATGAGCTAGACATGTAAAGTGAATCAAATTTGGAAAATGTTCTTTTAACTGTCTTCCTTCTTTTAGCATATATGCCGCACTATCCGAAAGCAGCAAAAGAACGTTTTCAGTAATATTCGTATCTGGAAAGAGCGACCTGATACTTTCTACTGTATCTTGAGTTATTGTCTCACTATTGGTTGTAGATAGAAATTTACGCTTCTATAGGATTTAAAGGCCTAACTATAATATTAGCAACGTATCGGTCCTTGATGTCGGTGGTTTTATCGATGCCAAACCACAACTTTTTCCTTCAATATTGTGACATAATTAGTCAATAGTTTTTGAGTATACCTTATCCACATAACTTTTACGAATAATAGATTGGTCTGGTACTCTGTGGTGGCAATATTTTTGCAAAAATTTCTTCATAGATAGATTATTTATTTTATGGAGAGGAATGTCAGCTGCAACAAAGGCTTCACACAAATCCAGGCAAAACTCTGCGTGTATTACATCAGGTTCTCTAGATGCGGATGGCCCCGGATGAGATTGCATCTTCTCTAAATGCTTTGGGCCTTTTACATGTCGCTCGATGTGATTTCGTTGTGTACAAATAAATTCAGAGTTACACACTGTACACCAAACACATTGTTCCCCTTCAAATAAGATAGTGGAATATGGAAGCAGCCACTCCAACTTAAGTTTTTTACTTCTACTCATTGCAGCCATTGTGAATGGTCACAGATAATATAAAACAAAATAGTTTCAGCACACCACTAACTTGTTTACACTGAAACTGAACACAAAAATAAGTGATATCTCTATTTTATATCCTAAAAACTAATTAAATTTACAAGCAATAATTTCCGTTTCGGAGTAAGAAAGAATAATTGTATGGGAATGTCAATTAAGCATTTATTATTTATTGACCCTCAAGCCATTTGTACATTTGTAGGCAACCTTGTACCTGTGTAAAACACACCTCTGTTTTCCTTAGCTATTGTATAGGATCAACCTTTTGGGCCCACAAGTAGGTACTACATAATTAAGAGATTACCAACAGGTATAGTGACCTAATTTGCAGAGAACTGTGGTTGTGCTGTGTTAAGTATATTTTCATTTCAATTACCATAATGGCGTACCTTTACTTATACCTAGTTAATGATAGGTAGGTTCAAAAAATTATTTAATCTACGTACAAACATTCTAGCCGAGTGAGGATAACCTCGACAAAGAAATTTGCGGAGAGGACTGAGGACACATTTTCATATATTCTATCAACATACAAATGTTGATCATTTATGTACACTTGTCAAGGTGGGTGTATTAGAACAACATTCTCAGAACAAAAATTAACTTGTGCCGATATTGTGTAAAACTAAAAAAAAATTGTCAGTGAAAAGATCTCCACGCAAAACATATAGTTGGTATGCCCCGAGGACATGTAGGGGATAGAACTGTCATATGTATGTAAATATCCGCAAAATACTTTTTCCTACAATGTAACACTGGCAAATAATTTTCCCACTAAGTGGGACGACTATGGGTCTAGATCAGCGGTCGGCAACTGGCGGACCGCGGTCCGGATTCGGACTGCGGAAGGTAGAAAACTGGACCGCCTAAAAAACTTAAGTAATTTGTAAGAACAAATGATTCCATTTAAAGTTTTTCATTTTTTTTTCTTCGGACCTCGATACAATTTTTCAAGGTATTCGAACCCTACTAGAAATTAGTTGCCGACTCTTGGTCTAGATGTTTACTTAAAGTTATTTGCTAATGGAAAAAACACGATTCAGTTCTTTACTCAGTATCACTTTGAAATAAAACATCAGAATGAGGTATTACCCATTCTAACTTCAGCTTTTTTCGCGCTCATTTTAATACTTTCTTTACTTTTTTACAAATTTAAACAAACACTAAAGTCAGTCTACACACGAACTTAACGGCGTCCTGCAGGAGATCTTTACCTCACGACACACCAAACGAATTTAACAATTGTGTGATACTTTTAAACCCGCTACTATCCTTTCTCAGTATTTGCACCGTTAGATCAAACGCCGCCGAGAACACGGCTTGCATTGATGTACTTTGACGAAGGACGTTAAATTCCTTTTCCAATTTTTATTTCGTATTTACTATATACTATTTTATTGTTTAATCTACTATTACCTGCATTTTTGTAAATTTACTAATATTTTGTGTTAAGTGATCCAAATTTAATGTATAAGCGTGGCTAAAAATTTGTAATGCCAGTAAAACGATTTACTTTAAAGTACAATTTTTTATCATTACAAACGCCGCAACCGTAACCAATTTTCTCCGATATAATAAATAATCATTTACCTGCTACCCAGTGACGTTTATGGGTTCACATGTTTACTACAATTTATTCTCTTTTGGAAAAACTTTGTCAAATAATTAATTATTAATTATGCAGTATTTCCCTGTGTAACGCAACTGATCCTTGTTGTGTTGTTGATTGTGTTGAAATTCGAGCTTGGACAGTTTTCACACTGCAGTTGCAGGGAGAGTTAGTTGCACCAAAGCACTGTATTTCTGTAGGTAATTATGGCAAATATGAACTCCAGTAACAGTACAATACATAAATTAAATGTTTCTAAATATATATGAAATTTAGGTCAATTTTTAGTTTATTAAACTAATCGAATAGGAATATAAAAAAATAGTAGTTTACACTTTTATTGGTGCAACAAACGTGTATAGCTATCCTAGAATAAAAATACTAAAATTATTTTTAAATAGCAAGGCATTTATTTATTACTGATTCTTGTTATTTTTATTGGTGGTGTTTCACACGATTAAGTGAGCGGAAAAAACCAGATTCCTTGCCATATACATTACAGAACGTGTTGGGAGGTAAATTACGACAAAACAGTAACTTTAAAAGATGCAACGAACAATAATTTGACCCTTCGAAAGATAATTTTCTGCACGGTATTAACCAGCACTGCTGGTACCTTACCTTGCTAGCCTAATTTAGCGTAATTACAGATATTTTTTACAGAGAAAAATTATGTACTTCTGGTTTTTGACTGAATGCGCCATTTAGTAGGTATAAATCATTTTTAGTGTTCGGTGAGACGGAATACTTATGGAATCACTTCGGTGTCCGTCCTTGTGTCTGTCACAGGCGATTTTCTCTGAAACTATTCAATGTGAAATTTAGCACAGAGATAGAGTGTGGTGGCCCAGTTATAGACGCGAAGTATAAAAAGTTGAATTTTGATTCTGGGGGTTAATTTCAGGAGATAAATTGGGAAATGGAAACAAAATGTTCAAGTGCATCGTATAGGGTGTCAAATGGAAGCTTATTGAAGCACGAATTCAAATATGATGTATTTTTTTATTAATTTTTTAGTTATAAATAATTTAATTGTTTATTTCCTTATAACTGCTAAAACATTGGTTTTAGAGAAAAAGTTTGTCGACAAAAAATATTTCTTCGATGTAAGGAACAACTTTTGTCCTTATAAGTTTTTCAAAATTTTTAATTTGGCTCAGTCGAAGCACGAGTGCATTACTATTAATAATTTACGTGGGGGTAATGGCACGGAACACTAATTGCGCAAGTATAGCGTGCACCTGACCGATTTTTTTACTTTGCAATAAAATACACTATAACACAATTTTCCTTATTAATAATAATAATAATAATAATAATAATAATAATAATAATAATAATAATAATAATAACAAAGTTTATTAGCTACAAAGCTATTCAATATAATTTTAAAATATAACATCTAATTTATTCTATATTCCTTCTTTCTTTCTTTTGTTTTGCAGATGGGTAATTTTAATCCATTTTGAATTTTATGGAATAAGGCTTAAATTGCTTAAAATTTTCGTTTTTAATTTTTTAATAAATGATTTTAAACTGCTCTCTTTAATTGCATTACTTAATTTATTATACTCTAAAATACCTCTAAAAAAAAATAGAATTTTGGGTTTGCTTTAAATTCCTATGTCCCAAAATGAAATTATTTTTTCCCCTTGTATTATGTTCATGAATTTCATCAAATTTAGTAAAAAAATTGTTATAATAAGGTGCTGAAAATTTAAATTTATTTTATGAATAAAAATAAGAGTGCGGTAAAGTAAAATGTTTTCTATATTCATCCATTTTAAACTTGTTAACATATCGGTTATTTTAGTGTATTTATCACACCCCAGTATTATTCTCATGGCTCTATTCTGTAGTACTTGTAATCTATTTTTATTCTTTTTTGAACACATATATAAAATTGAACTACAGAAAATAAAATGAGATAGAACAATTGAATTGAATACTAACTTCCTACTATAAATACTTAAATACTCTCCCAATCTACTTAAAACTCCCAATTTTTTTGATATTTTTTTACAAACATAATCTACATGATCATTAAACTTTAAATTTTTATCAATAATTACTCCTAAGTATTTAACTTTATTTACAACTTCAACAATTTCATCATTTATTTTGAAGTCCAAATTTTTTGACTTAAATTCATTATATTATTTTTCAGAACCTAATAACAAACATTAAGTTTTATCAATATTAATTTTAAGCTTATTTACACTCATCCATTTATATATATTATTTAATTTTATATTCATTTTCTGTGTCATCAAATCAAAATCTTTATCAGACAAGTAAATTACTGTGTCATCTGCAAAAAAATGGAATTTAAAATCTCCCAAAATATTAATCCAATCATTTATATAAATTATAAAAAGTAGTGGACCAAGTATACTACCCTGAGGCACACCAACATTAATTTCTTTTTTTTTTGAAACAAATTCATTACATTTTACTACCTGCCACCTATTTATTAAGTAATCTTTAAACCATGTATATACTTCTCCACATAAGCAATATTTTTTTAACTTTTCTAATAATTTTTCTCTGTCAATAGTTTCAAACGCTCGTTGTAAGTCCAAAAATATAATAGCCACCATATTACCTTTATCAACAGATAATTTCCAGTCATTTAGAGCACACTGTACAGCACTTTCAGAACTATATTTTTTTCTGTAACTACTTTGTTTTTCTGTTCATATTTTTACGTTGTTTGGGTAATTCGTTTCAAAAACATATTTGTTTCCCATATTGTTATTCTTCATAAGTTACGTATTCGCATTTTTAGCTCGCTTGATATAACCTGACATATATTTTGATACTATGAGAATAATATTATGAAAGTACTAAAAATATACTGAAGTGGGATCAACCAATAATAATAATATAGTTATAATAACTGTTACTTCAACAAAAAATGTTTCGTCAGTGTATTAACGGTAGAAATATATAGTTAAAATTATTGATGATTTTCTCTTTGTGTAATAACCTGTCACTGAAAATGGTCCCCTCGAGATTAAAGGAGCCGACATACTCTTTCGATTCTGTGAGGTTGTGATTTTCTGTGGCCTAAGATAGAAGGTAGAGGGCAGCAGGTATGCGTTGTGTGTGATTAAAAATCACACCAGAGATGAACTATATTGTATTTCACTGTCAAAGTATATCACTTAATAAATTGATTTAAATTAATTAGCTCTTTTTCAACTTCACGGTAACTAAGGGTAATTTTCGTAAAATTCTTTGTAAATAATACATATTATGTAAATAGTTAATTATGATGTTAATTATAAAATCTACTTTCGACCGTTAACGTGATATAATTAAGCGTGGGCAAATATCTTAAAATCTATTGACGGCGTATTTACCAGTCGTGTTAGCAGGATTAACAGCTGTTTTCGTTGCGTTGTCTCGATTGTTGACCACATAAGAAGTTTTTGGATGACTTTTGTCACGGTTGATATTTAAACAATAGATTAAGCTTCATTTGTTAACCAATTGGTTGACAAATGAAGTTTATCTGTTGAGATGTATTAACCGGGGCGGCTACTGCCAGGGGTCGCAGGGTCTCGCACCCCCCAATTAAATTACCAACTAAAATAATAAAATAAATATATATATATTAGTATATTATTCAATGAGCATATAATGGTGGCTGTTATTCACGCGGATGAAGTTTATGACACGAGCCGCAGGCGAGTGTCATAAATCATCCAAGTGAATAACAGCCATTATATGCGAGTAGAATACTATACTTTATCCAGGACTATCAAAAAAATTTAGATAATATTAATATATGTTTTTATTTTTAATGTCAAAAAAATATTGAACGAGTATAACGAGTAAGTAACATGGAAACAAAACATTGAAATTTTCTTTAACTAGGTAGCTAACTAATTTAGCTTTAACTAATTAAAACAAAAATTATTTATTTACATTAATGGTATTGGAGTTTGGATCGAGATATCCGTGGAAGCGGTGAATAATGAAACCATTATGCAATTCACTAGTGAATAATGAATATTATTATTATTTCATAAAGTCATGTATAATAATCAAATTATAGACGAGTCGTGGATAAAAATATTTATTTCATTAAAGCAACTCATAGCACCAAAAAACTGTTGAAATTCTCCTCGTAACGTAAATTACAGAGCCAGCCAAAGCACAAATAAATAATGCAGCGTTTTTGCTTGGAAGGTAGTTTGGAGTACCTTGGCAAAAGTTCACGTTATAATCTGAACGGTGGATCAAGCGCGAACCTAACCCTTACTTCCGCACGGTCTCGGCTTGAGAACAACCGCGAGATGATGTCACGCAAAACGACGCCATGCTCGATGACCAATCAGATTGCGAATAAATCTGTGGTTGCTATGACAACGGTCGGCATAGTACACGTGCTTCGGTCTCAAAACTTCTGCAGCCTTTCTGCCCTTGTCATTAAATAGTTTGTTTTGTTTTCTGTTTTTCGATATTTTTATTGTCAATATGAATTCTGTAAAGAATATTTTAAAAAATAGACCTGTTCCATTTGAAGAAAAAGTTGCAGTCAAAAAGTTGGGTCGTCCAACACCCGATTTAGAAATAAAATCAACGGTGTTTATGACGTTTTGAAAAAAATAGTGCAAGCCAGCATTCGGCGCTTTTCACTCCTCACCTTCAACCCTCCTCCTCCTCCCCCTAACAACTGCTTTGCACCCCCCATATTCAAAAACCATGAACCGCCGCTGGTATCAACATGACCACAGGCCATCCGAAAACGTTGATACTGGGACGTATTTTT